>JBBPBO010000001.1:62569547-63169547 GCA_037974295.1 Cicer cuneatum | reverse complement strand
ACGTGATGATAGTCAAAGAATATCCGGACGTATTTCCGACAGAAATTCCAGGATTACCCCTGGTAAGAGAGGTGGAATTCTTCTTTGATTTGCACCCCGGAACTGGACCTATGTCCATTGCGCCGTACCGAATGTCGCCATTGGAATTAAGCAAGCTTAAGGGTCAAATTGAAGGATTATTGGAGAAAGGATTTATCAGACCAAGTGTGTCGCCCTGGGGAGCTCCGGTGTTGTTGGTTAAGAAGAAAGGTGGAAGTTCACGTTTATGTGTGGATTATCGGCAACTTAACAAGGTGACTATCAAGAATCGTTATCCATTACCACGCATCGATGATTTGATGGATCAATTGAGGGGAGCAGCAGTGTTTTCAAAGATTGATTTGAAATCGGGATACCATCAGATTCGAGAAGAGAAGGAGATATTCAAAAGACTGCTTTCAGGACTCGTTATGGACACTATGAATATCTCGTTATGCCTTTTGGAGTTATGAATGCACCAGTAATTTTCATGGACTATATGAATAGGATTTTCAGCCCGTTTCTGGATAAGTTCGTGGTGGTATTCATCGACGATATTTTGATTTATTCCAAGGATGAAGAAGAACATGAAGCGCACTTACGCCAAGTTCTTGAAGTCGTACGCGAGAAGTAACTGTATGCCAATTTGTTGAAGTGCGAGTTTTGGCTAAAGGAAGTGAATTTCTTGGGACATGTGATAACGAAAGAAGGAATCGCTGTCGATCCGGCAAAGATTGAGACAATTCTTGCCTGGAAACAGCCACAGACTGTCACGGACATAAGGAGTTTTGTCGGACTAGTAGGATACTACAGAAGATTCATTGAAGGATTTGCTAAGATTGTAGCTCCTTTGACACAACTCACTAGGAAGAATCAGCCGTTTGCATGGACGGAGAAGTGTGAGGAAAGTTTTCAACTGTTGAAGGAAAAGTTGATAACCTCACCAGTATTGGTGTTGCCACAGCCGGAAGAACCATATGAAGTTTACTATGATGCATCTCACCAAGGTTTGGGATGTGTTTTGATGCAACACAAGAAAGTTGTAGCCTACGCCTCAAGACAGTTGAAAACTCACGAACGGAACTACCCCACTCATGATTTGGAGCTGGCTGCCGTAGTGTTTGTGTTAAAGGTTTGGAGACACTACTTATATGGATGCACATTCACGGTGTTCAGCGACCACAAAAGTTTGTAGTACCTGTTCGATCAGAAGGAATTGAACATGTGTCAGAGAAGATGGATGGAGACTCTCAAGGATTTTGACTTTTTATTGCAGTACCACCCTGGAAAGGCCAATGTGGTGGCTGATGCATTGAGTCGGAAGAGTGTGTCAGTATCTTCAATGATAATGGCCAGACAACAAGAGCTGTGGGAAGCATTTAGAGATCTACATTTGGACGTAAAGTTTGCACCAGGAATGTTAAAGTGTGGAATGATAACCATTTCGAGTGGATTATTGGAGGAGATTGCAAACTTGCAAGATGACGCATCGATCCAAGAGAAGAGGAATCTGATAGCACAAGGGCAGACAACTGAGTTCAGCGTCGGCACAGATGACATTCTGAGATGTAATGGAAGAGTTTGTGTACCGGAAGTTGCATAAATGAGAAGAGCGAATTTGGAAGAAGCTCATAAGAGTAAGTTGAGTATTCATCCTGGAGCGACCAAGATGTACCAGGACTTAAGACAGAATTACTGGTGGCCAGGAATGAAGTGGGATGTGGCAGAATATGTATTAGCTTGTTTGACTTGTCAGAAAGCGAAAGTGGAACATCAACGACCTGCTGGAATGCTGCAACCTTTGGACATACCGGAATGGAAGTGGGACAGCATTTCCATGGATTTCATAACAGGACTGCCCAAGACAAGGAAAAAGAATGATTCTATTTGGGTAATAGTGGATCGATTGACGAAGTCCGCACATTTCCTACCGGTAAGGACCACTTATAAAGTAGATAAGCTGACAGAGATCTACATCGCTGAGATTGTGAGGTTACATGGAGTGCCATCGAGTATAGTCTCGGACCGTGACCCAAAGTTCACATCTCATTTTTGGGGAGCACTGCATGAAGCTTTGGGAACGAAACTGAAATTGAGTTCAGCCTATGATCCACAAACAGACGGACAGACTGAGAGAACACATCAGTCCTTGGAAGATCTATTGAGAGCATGTGTGTTGGATGACAGAGGAAACTGGGATGAGATGCTGCCATTGATTGAGTTCACTTACAACAACAGCTTTCACGCAAGTATTGGAATGGCACCCTGTGAGGCTTTGTATGGACGCAAGTGTCAGACGCCCTTATGCTGGTATAAGGACGGAGAGAGTATGATTGTTGGACCTGAAATGGTGGAGCAAACTACGGAGAAAATCAAGAGGATACAAGAGAAAATGAAGGCTTTGCAAGATCGTTAGAAGAGTTATGCGGACAAGCGTCGCAGACCTTTGGAATTTGAGCAGGGTGATCATGTATTTCTAAGGGTCACGCCTACAACTGGTGTTGGCAGAGCTATTAAGTCAAGAAAGTTGACTCCGAAATTTATTGGACCATACCAGATTACTGCGCGTATTGGACCATTGGCCTATCAGATTGCTTTACCTCCAATACTGTCCAATATTCATGACGTATTTCATGTGTCGCAGTTAAGGAAATACATTGCAGACCCGTCACATGTGATCAAGCCAGATACAATTCAGCTGAGGGACAACCTGTCTTTTGAAGTATTGTCTGTAAGGATTGAAGACAGGAAGATTAAGCAGTTGAGGAACAAAGAAGTCCCACTAATCAAGGTGATTTGGAATCCGACTACTGGAGACGCGACTTGGGAACTGGAGAGTAAGATGAGGGAGCAATATCCTCAGTTGTTTAGGGACATGTAGTTTCGAGGACGAAACTAATTTAAGGGGGGGAGTAATCTAAGACCCTTAATTTTTAATTAAAATTATGGAATTAATTTTAATTGTATTTTTGGGGATATTTGTAAAATATTTAATATATGTATGTTTGAGTGAATATATATATATATATATATAAATATTTATTTTGGGAGGATGAAATAAAAATTATTGGATGAAGATTAAATTAATTTAATTATGAGTAATTAAATTAATTGGGTAGTTAATTGAGGATTAGTGGCTAATTGCAAGCAATTAAGTGCTGAAGGCTCCAGCATTATTTTAACATTATTTTTGGGTGAGGTGGCACCACAAAAACCTATAAATAGGAGTGAGAAGCATGTAACAGTACCCCATTTTCCCTCCCATTCTAATTGCTGTTTCTGCTTTCCCCATTTCCAGTCACGACTACAAAGAGGAAAGAGGGAGTTCCTCAAAAACACCATTACCTGAAAATCCAAGCATCAAAACAGAAAACTCCCAGTATTAAAGTTAATCCCCAAATCATTATGGAGCTAGAGAACTTAGTTTTGTAGCAGCAAACGCAGGCGGGAGTTTTCACCGTTTTTGACGCATACGCTTTAGCAGAAGCAGAGCACGCAACAAGGGTAAGGGCACCTTCCACTTTCTAGATGCATTAGGGCTGTAAGTGCATGATTTTCATGGCATTACTAGTGTTTTCATTACTGTTTTGAAACTGGTTTGCCTGATGCTTGAAAGAAATGAAAAATGCATTTTTTGATGTTTTAAAAGCTCTGTGATGATTGCTATTTGAGCTGAATGCACTAAAGTTGTGTTGTTTATGTGGGAAAGTGGAAAATGTCTTGAATGTTATTTCAAACACGATTTAAAAATGCATGTTCATGAAACTGTTTTGAAAATGGTCTTGAAATGCAAAAATGCATTCTGTTTGTGTTTTGCTACTCTGTGGTGCTGCATGTGATTCTGGTATGTTGTGAAAGCTGAAATACTTCCATGTTATTATGATCTGTTGTGAAAGCTGAAATGCTTGTATATTATTCTGGTGTGTTGTGTTATTTTGAGGTGTGTGAAAGCTAAAATGCTTGTATGCCATTCTGATATGTTGTGAAAGCTGAAATGATTGCATGTTATTCTGATATTGAGAAAGTTGAAATGCTATGTGTTGTTCTGATGGTTTGAAAATCTGGATGATTCTGATGATTGATCATTCTGTTCTGTTTTTGGATGATTTTGTGTTAATGAATTTGATTCTGTTTCTGTTGTAAATGATTCTGATGATGTTGATGATTTAAAAAGAAATGGCATTTTTAATGAGGGAAGTATTGTCTGGAAAAAGTGATGAATCTGTTTTAATGTTGGTTGTTTGTTTTTAAAAGAAAACAGTTTGAAAAGGGTTGAAATCTCAGGAAAATTTCACTGGTTTTCGAAGGTGTATTCGAATACAACATGTGTGTATTCGACTACAACCTGTCAAGTTTCTATTTTACTTAAGTTTTCAAACTTGTATTCGAATACGAGCCCCTGTATTCGAATACAGAGGAAGGATTTTTGCTTCTGACTTAGCATCTGTATTCGACTACGACCATATCGTATTCGAATACAGAAATGGGATTTTAACACTGTATTCGCACTACAGGCATGCTGTATTCGAATAGAGAATGCAGATTTTCACTAGTTTCAGCTTCTGTATTCGAATACAATGGGTCTGTATTCGAATACAGATTCGTGTTTTTCCAGAAGCACTGTTTTTAGCTTCTGTATTCGAATACAAGGAAGCTGTATTCGAATACAGTTCGTGTGTTTCCAGAAAATCAAGTTTTAAACATTGTGATATGCATTTTAAAGTATTGAGAAACCTTGAGAAGGGTTAAAGTGATTTTAAATGGAGTTCTTGAAATATTTTGAAGAGGAGAGGATGAAGTATTGAAAACCTTTAATGATCTGGGAGAAAATGTTAAAAATTTTCAAGGTTTTGTCTTCTGTATTCGACTACAGGCATGTGTATTCGAATACAGAATGTTAAAATTTGTAGTTTCATGCTTTTGTATTTGAATACAAGGGGTCTGTATTCGAATACAGATTCGAGTTTCCAGAAATTCCAAGTTTTTAAGAGTGTTTTGTAAACCCTGAGTGTTTGGGGAATGTTGGGAATGTTGTGGTGAATTAAAATGGAACTTTTGGTGACATTTTGAAGTTGTGGTGATGAAGTTTTTAAGATTTCACTGATGTGATGAAAGATGTTGTTTTGTGCACTGAGACTGCCTCTATATTCGAATACCAGAGGCTGTATTCGAATACAAAGTGTAATTATGCACTGTTTTTTGCCTCTATATTCGAATACAGAGAAGCTGTATTCGAATATAGATTCGTAAAATTCCAGAAATCCCAGTTTTAAACACTGTAATTGAATTTTAAGAGTCTGGGAAAAACATTTCAAAGTATTAATGATTTCTTGACTGTTTAATCATGATTGTGATGATGATAATTCTGACTGTGCTGAGATATTTTAAACATGATGAAAAGCATGAATTTTTCTGAGTTTGCATACTGTTTTTAGAGAAGTGAAACACTGCATATTCATGCATTGCATAGTTAAGTGGTACCCGCGATGGGCCACAGAGTAATGCGCAACCACATGCTGATCTGTTGAGCGATTGCACGAGTGCTAGACTGTTGAGCGTCTGAACTAGGTACTGATATGTTGAGCGATTGTACCTTGGTATATAAGTGCTGGTCTGTTGAGCGATTGCACAAGTGTTGGACTGTTGAGCGTCTGCACTAGGTACTGATCTGTTGAGCGATTGTACCTTGGTATATAAGTGCTGGTCTGTTGAGCGACTGCACTGGTACTGGACTGTTGGGCGTCTGTACCCCAGAATGCGCAACCACGTGCTGATCTGTTGAGCGATTGCACGAGTGCTGGACTGTTGAGCGTCTGCACTAGGTACTGATCTGTTGAGCGATTGTACCTTGGTATATAAGTGCTAGTCTGTTGAGCGACTGCGTTGGTGCTGGAGTGTTGAGCGTCTGTACCATGAAATGCGCAACCATGTGCTGATCTGTTGAGCGATTGCAGGAGTGCTGGACTGTTGAGCGTCTGCACTAGGTACTGATCTGTTGAGCGATTGTACCTTGGTATACGAGTGCTGGACTGTTGAGCGTCTGCACTGGTGCTGTTCTATTGAGCGATTGCACCTAGGTCTTAAGGGCCGTTAAAGTCAAACATATTGTGCTGGTCTGTTGAGCGACTGCACCTTGGTGATTCCAAGCAAATTGTATACATAAGCATATACATATTGCATTGAGGGATTGACCGGTGGGTCACGTTTGTTTATATGATGAATGAGTGGAAATTGAATGTGTGTGAGTACTGTTCAGAATCTGATTTAATAATTGTGATTTGCTGAGGTGTTGTTTGTACTTACCACATATTTCACAATAATTGGTTGCTGTTTTTGAAAAGGCATATATGTCATTAAATTTCAATTGAGCATTATTATTTTCCTCATCATCATATGTTATATCATGGATATATTGGTTGCTGTGAAATATATGCTATGTGATTAATTGTTAATTTTGATCGGTGACCCTTGCTATTATATTGTGGACTTTGGGCTTTGCCCTCAGATGCCCCTCAAACCCATGCCACCCGTGGGTACCCGAACGACAGAAACGTCGTTGAACTTCCTTGATCGCTATTCGCGCACTGCTTGGGAATTCGACCCCATCTCAAACAGAGCGACTTACGCGGGGTGGTTGGAGCGGACGAGCAGGACTGACGGCGTGGAGGATTTCGTAGGACGCACACATGCGAGTATAGATTTTCCCGTGCCTTCCCGTCTAGTATTTGAGGCGCACGGAATTTTCGACGATGCTGAGGAGTCTGCTATAGAGGTTGAGACGGAGGCCACCGTAGGGGTGGTGACTCCCAACCCGGTGGTTGGAGGAGTTATGCATGAGTCTGAGGCAGAAGGGAAGAATGATGAGCCGAGGCCAGTAGCAGGTGAGATTCCGGGTCCGTCCAGGATCTCCGGTGATTGTTATGAGATTCCAGCGCCACCGAAGCGACCGAGACTTGTTATTGATCTGACTTCTGAGGAGGCCGACCCCTCTTTGTATGATGATGACGAGGAGGAGGTCACGTCGAGGCGAGCGGCAGACTCGGAGAGGACTTGCTTGGGATGCGGGGGAAACCCATGCTACTGTAGCTTTAGCGCATGATCAGTTAGACTTATTCCGCACTCTGATATTGACTTTGGGGAATGTTATGACATTATTATCTTTCAAAAATGTCTTATTATTATTAAATTTCCAGAATTGAGTATTTATTGAGATTACGAAAAACTTTATTTTAATTAAATCTGGAAAATTATTTTATTATAGAAAAAAAAAATGCACCTGCGCTGTGTTTTAAACTCGGGGTGTTACAAATAGCTTCTGAACTCCCATACGACTTCAATTTATTTTTGTAACAAATCCTTTTAATACTTTGATCAAATTTTATCATCATGATTAAAACTGGACCGTTTGATCTTCTGCTCTCGTCCACATCTGGACCATACAATCTGATCTGCTGTGATCCTCTGATGTCGGCCAACCCTAGACCACACTTTCTGATCTTCTGATCTCGACCACTCTGAACTTGCAATCTGATCTGATGTGATCCTCTGATCTCGGCCAATGCTGGACCACACGTTCTGATCTTGGCCAACACTAGGCCATGGTGTGATCTTCTGATCTCGGCCAACACTGGGCCATATACTTAAATCTTGACCATTGATCTGAACCTTTTCCCTCTGATCTGGACCAATTCTGGACTGGGTCTGAATTGAAATTAAGTCTGGACATAGAATATTTTAATCTGGACATTTACCTTCTGATCTGGATTAGGTCTGAATTAAATCTGGATATCATTTCTTCAGGTCTGGACTTAGTTTCATACTCTAAACCAAGCTATCTTCTGGTCTGGGCCACATTTGGACCAAGTCACTTGTTTTGGACCAATTATCTGAAGCTCTTGTTAAGTCTTGATCAAGTCTGGACTGTTTATCATTTCACTGCCAAGCTATCTTCTGGTCAGAATAAATTCTAGACCAAGTCTGATTTATGATTCCTTCTGGTCTGGATCAACTCTCCCTCTAGCAGGCTTCCTACTGGTCTGGTCCAGGTCTCCTTCTGGACTCTGCTTCCTTCTGATTTGGGCCAGGAAAGATATCCTCTTATGGTATTTTGACATCCTGGAGTATCCTCTAGTGCCTTCAGGATGCATCCTCTAGTACCTTCTAGATGCATTATCTAGTGTCTTCTGGAGGTGTATCCTCTGGTAATTCATCTTCTACCTCTGTAAACTTCATCTTCTAGTGGCATTTAATGTAATAATTCAAGGTACAAAATAAAATTACATGGAGTGCTTTTGTTAACATCAAAATCCTAAGTACTTAGAACCAACTTGGTTCCAACAATCTCCCCCTTTTTGATGATGACAAAACTTTAACTTATTTTGCTAGCTTATAACCCGAAGTACTTGAATTACTCCCCCTCAGACCAATCTCTCCCCCTAAGTCAAATAATGACTTTTTCTTCTCCTTTTCAACTTCTTCTTAAATTACTCTTTCTTTTCTTCTCTTCTCATCTCCTTTTCAACTCCTTCTCTTTTCATCTCTTTCTATTTTTCTCTCTCCCTGTTTCTTCTCCTTTTCAACTCCTTCTATTTTCACTCTTTCTTTCTCTCTCTTCACATTGCGTCTCCTTTTCAACTCCTTCTCTTTTAACTCTTTCTTTCTCTCTCTTCACATTGCCTTTCCTTTTCAACTCCTTCTCTTTTCATCTCTTTCTTTTTCACTCCTTCTTTCTTTTTATCTCTCCTTTTTCTCTCTCTCTCTCCCCCTTTTTGTCATCAGCCAAAAATAGGTGCTACTATTTTTGTATTTTTTTTTTCTCTTTACACAGTCCAAAAATTAAAAAAAATAAAATAAAAGACATAATGTAAAATTACAAGAAAATTAAAAACTCCTAAGAAGACTACTTGAGCTAGTTAGATATGGAGATAATGTTGAGATGCTTCTTGATGAACTCGAACCTATCTTCTGGTAATGCTTTGGTGAAGATATCAGCCCATTGATGATCAGTGTCCACAAACTGTATGCTTAAAGTCCCTTTTTGAACATGGTCCCTAATGAAATGGTGTTTTATTTCAATGTGTTTGGCTCTAGAGTGTAAAATAGGGTTCTTGGTTAGGTTTATGGCTGAAGTGTTATCACAGAACTAAGGGATATTAGTTTCAAAGATGTTGTAATCTTCAAGTTGATGTTTCATCCAGATTAACTGTGAGTTGCATCCTGCTGCTGATTTATACTCAGCTTCAGCTGTTGACATGGTAATGCTGCTTTGTCTTTTGCTTGACCAAGAGATCAAATTATCACATAAGAAAGTGCAGTTGCCACTTGTACTTTTCCTTTCCAGCATAGTCGGAATCACAAAAACCTCTTAGTTTGTAGGTGGGGGTTTTCTTGTATAACAAAGTAAGGTTGGTGGTTCCTTTAAGGTATCTCAAGATTCTTTTGACAGCAGTTAAATGGGATTCCCTAGGGTTAGCTTTTAAACGGGCACAGACACAAACACTAAACAAAATGTCATGTCTAGAAACAGTTAAATAAAGAAGGGATCCAATCATACCTCTGTATGTTTTCTGGTCTACCTTTTGGCTGGTTTCATCTTTCTCAAGTGAGCAGGTTAGGTGCATGGGGGTGGCCATAGGCTTACATTCACTCATTTTGAACTTTTTAAGAAGTTCTGTAGTGTATTGAGATTGGTGAATGAGTATACCTGATTTACCTTGGTGAATATGAATTCCCAAGAAGAACTTAAGTTCTCCCATCATACTCATTTGGAACTCTTTCTGCATTAGGTTAGAAAACTCCTTGCACAAAGTGCCATTAGTGGATCCAAAGATGATATCATCAACATAAACTTGAATAATCAAAATATCATTTTTAATGGATTTCCTAAATAGAGTATTATCAATCTGGCCTCTATCAAATTCATTCTTAAGCAGAAAGTTACTAAGTCTGTCATACCGTGCCCTTGGTGCTTGTTTTAAACCATATAAAGATTTTTTAAGTTTAAAAACATGGTTTGGATAATCAGAATTTTCAAATCCAGGGGGCTGTTTGACATAGACTTCCTCACTTATATAGCCATTTAAGAATGCACTTTTAACATCCATTTGATACAGAATTATATCATGATTAGCAGCATATGAAAAAGAATTCTAATTGCTTCTAACCTGGCCACTGGAGCAAAAGTCTCAGTGTAATCAATACCTTTCTGTTGATTGTATCCTTGAGCTACAAATCTGGCTTTGTTCCTTACCACTTCACCTTTTTTTATTGAGTTTATTCTTGAACACCCACTTGGTTCCAATAATGTTTTTGTTTGGTCTGGATACCAGATCCCAAACATCATTCCTTTTAAATTCATTCAGCTCTTCTTGCATTGCAAGTATCCAACCTTCCTTTGCCAAAGCTTCATCAACATTTCTTGGTTCGCATCAACTTCTGTTTCTGGAAGATTTGTAACAGCTTCTGATTCTGGTAAATCTGCAACAGCTTCTGATTATGGTAAATCTGTAACAGCTTCTGATTCTGGTAAATATCCAGATTTCCCTTCTGACTTATCTTGGTTGTTTCTGACTGGATTAAATTTATCTTTTGAAGATTTTTCATGTGTAGCTGACTTGCTTGTATTCTCTACCTTTCCAAGTACTTCTGTTTCTTCTGCTTCTGCTCCCTTTGGTTCTGGTGAACCTGCACTATCTTTATCTTGCTTTGATTTGTCATGATCAAGCAATTTATCATAATACAAATTTTAATAATTGAACTAAATACAACCAAACCATTAATTCTGTTTCTGGTGGTTTCTGGTGGTTTCTGCTTGATTTTTGAAACCATTGAACTAGTTTTACTGTTTCAGCTAAACTTGTTCAGATTATTTGGATCACCTAGTTCCTGCAAGTACTTATCTAGCTTTGATTTTTAAAATCAAGCTTTTGGTTATCACAGTAAACATAAGTTTCAAACAATAATAGTATTTACAGCAAGATGTAACCTCTATGTTAACAGTTTCAGTTTTACTCTGAAAATACTCTTGCTTCTGATTTTCAGATTCCGAATCTGTATGTTCTATGATTACATGGTTTGGATTAAGGGATTTGAATTCCCTTCCAGGTTTGTAGTCTTGATGAATTTCACTAGAGTGTTTGAAGAACTCTCTTGATTCTGATTCTTCTCTTTCTGCTTTGGCTGATACACCATGTTCCTCTCGTGATTCTGGAACTTATGGTGATTCTGGTAATTATACTAGTTTTGGTTCTGGTTCGGGTTCTGGTACTGATTCTGATTCTGGTTCCAGTTCATGTGCCTCTGATACTGGTTCCAGTTCTGGTTCTAGTTACAGTTCTTGTTTTGATTTTGGTTCCAGCGTTGGTTCTGGTTCCAATTCCTATTCTGATTTTGGTTCCAGCGTTGGTTCTGGTTCCAGTTCCTGTACCTCTGATACTAGTTCCAGTTCTGATTCTGATTCTGGTTCCAGTTCTTGTTCTTCCTATGATTCTGGTTCTGGTTCTGATAGGTATTGTATTGACCAGCTCTTCTTCTACCAGAGTCAATTGGCTTATGTTTGGTAGATGTTGGAACATAAACCTTCTTTTGCTTGTGCATTGCCAACATCCATTGTCCAGGCACCATTGTTGGTGTCTCCTTCTGGTTGCTCAGAATATCTGCAACATAGACAATTTGATCTTTTGGTACACATAACTGATTGGGTCCAGGTTTGTCGGTTTTAACAGCTCTCTGATTTTGTTCAGATTTTACCATTGGACAAGATAATTCAAAGTGATTTTCTTAGCACAAACAATGCATAAATCATCAGAATGAACAGTTTTACTTTCAGCAATAGTTTTTGTAAAACCAAGACCTCTCTTTCCAATGTTACTATTTCCATAAATCATAGATGCATATTTACTTCTTTCCATTCCATTAGAAATAAAGTTTTGAAAAAATTGCTCATGCATATCAGATTCACAAATAGTTTTGGAAGTGGAACAAACATTACTTTTGAGAGTTTGGTTTTCAGATTTGAGTCTTGCAACTTCAGTTTTAAAATCCTTGTTTTCAGTTGCATACTCAGAATTTTGACTCTTTAAAACTTAGACTTCTTTGTGAAGGTGCAAACACGAGAAGGGGGTTGAATTGTGTTTGAATAACTTGAATACTTTTTCTGTTTTTGCAGTTTTAAAACAAAACTTGGTGTATGAATAAAACAGAGTTAGCAGCGGATATAAAGTAAAAATAAAAAAACAGAATTTTATACTGGTTCATCGTTAACGAGGCTACGTCATGTCCCTTCACCTTGAAGGATTTTACTAATTCAAACCTTGAATTACAACAGTTCCACTAACCCTCCAAGTTAGTCTTCTCAAATAGTCTAACAATCCTAGACTCTTGAGGAATACAGCACCTTGACTTCCTAAGTCAAGTCTTCTCCTACCAATCTGACAACCCCAGGTTGTAGAAGGAATTACAACGCCTTGAATCTAATTGCGAAGTAATCTGCTACCCTTTCTGACTCCTTTAGATTGTAGACTCTACTTCTACAACTTAGATCTAACACAAGGGAAAGAAAATAACACGAGTGCTTGCTTCTGGAAAGCTGGAACTCATAATTAACCTCACTGAAAACTTGAGTGTTTGCTTTGGAAGTGTATGACTCTTTTGTGATTTTCGATGCTAAGTATTCTGCCTTGAGCCTCCTTTTATAGATGCAGATTAGGGTCTCTTCCAAGCTTAATTTCGAGCTCTATCGTGCTGGATTCTCTTGCAAAAATATCTTGACCAATCGAGCTTCACTTAAATAAAAAACATATCTTTTTAAGCTTCAGATTTGCTTTAAAAATAACTGGCCAATCATGTCTTTAGTTTCTTCCCGCCAACAGCTTCAGAACTCCCATACGACTTCAACTTATTTTTGTAATAAATCCTTTTAACACTTTGATCAAATTTAATTAAATCTCCACCGTTAGTCCTCATGATTAAATCTGGACTATTTGATCTTCTGCGCTAGTCCACATCTGGACCATACTAAGTGATTTGCTATGATCCTCTGATTTCGCCCAACACTAGACCACACTTTCTGATCTTTTGATCTCGGCCAACATTGGTCTAGCAAACTGATCTGCTGTGATCCTCTGATCTCGGCCAATGCTGGACCACACATTCTGACCTTCTCTCGGCCAACAATAGGCCATGGTCTGATCTTTTGATCTCAGCCAACACTGGGCCAGATACTTAAATCTGAACCATTGATCTTGATATCTTCCCTCTGATCTGGACCAATTCTGAACTGGGTCTGGATTGAACTGAAATTAAGTCTGGACAATTAATATTTTAGTCTGGACATTTTACCTTCTATTTTGGATTAGTTCTGGATCAAATCTGGAGATCATTTCTTCTGGTCTGGACTTAGTTTCATACCCTGAACCATGCTTTCTTCTGGTCTGGGTCAAATTTGGATTTATTCTCTTGTTCTGGACCCTTTAACTTATCCTCTGATTAAGTCTGGATCAAGTCTGGGCTGTTTATCATTTCACTGCCAGGCCATCTTCTGGTCAGAATAACTTCTGGATTAAGTCTGACTTATGACTCCTACTGGTCTGGATCAAGTCTCCCTCTGGCAGGCTTCCTCCTGGTTTGGTCCAGGTCTCCTTTTGAGTTTGCTTCCTTCTGATCTGCGCCAGCAAAGATATCCTCTGGTAATTCCAGGATGCATCCTCTGTACCTTCTGGATGCATTTTCTGGTCTCTTCATCTTCTGCCTCTGGAAACTTTATTTTCTGGTGGCATTTAATGTAATAATTCAAGGTTCAAAATAAGATTACATTGAGTGCTTTTGTAAACATCAAAATCCTAAGTACTTAGAACCAACTTGGTTCCAACAATCTCCCCCTTTTTGATGATGACAAAACCTTAACTTATTTTGCTAGCTTATAACTCGAAAACTTGAATTACTCCCCCTCAGACCAATCTCTCCCCCTAAGTTTGATACTGACTTTTTCTTCTTCTTTTCAACTCCTTCTCTTTTCACTCTTTCTTTTCTTCTCTTCTCCTCTCCTTTTCAACTCCTTCTTTATTCTCTCTTTCTTTTCTCCCTTCACATTGCCTCTCCTTTTCAACTCCTTCTTTTTTCACTATTTCTTTTTCTCTCTTTATTTTTCCTCTCCTTTTCAACTCCTTCTCTTTTCATCTCTTTCTTTTTTTTTACTCCTTCTTTTTTTTATCTCTCCTTTTCTACTTATTTCTCCTTTTTCCCTTTCTCTCCCTTTTTGTCATCAGCCAAAAAGAGGTCCCACTATTTTTGTATTTTTTTGTTTTTCTCTTTACAAATTACAGAAAATAAAAGACAGAACATAAAATGACAAGAAATTTAAAAACTCCTAAGACGACTACTTGAGCTAGTCAGATATGGAGGTAATGCTGAGATGCTTTTTGATGAACTCGAATCTATCTTCAGGTAGTGCTTTGGTGAAGATGTCAACCCATTGATGATCAGTGTCCACAAACTGGATGCTTAAATTTCCTTTTTGAACATGGTCCCTAATGAAATGGTGTTTTATTTCAATGTGTTTGGCTCTAGAGTGTAAGATAGGGTGCTTGGTTAGGTTTAATGCTGAAGTGTTATCACAGAACAAATGGATATTGATTTCGAAGATGTTGTAATCTTCAAGTTGTTGTTTCATCCAGAGTAACCGTGAGCTGCATCTTGCTGCTGATATATACTCAGCTTTAGCTGTTGCATGGAAATGGTGCTTTGTCTTTTGCTTGACCAAGAGATCAAATTATCACCTAAAAAAGTGCAGTTGCCACTTGTACTTTTCCTTTCTAGCTTGTCTCCAGCATAGTCGGAATCACAAAAACCTTTTAGTTTGTAGGTGGGGTTTTCTTGTATAACAGGGTAAGGTTGGTGGTTCTTTTAAGGTATCTCAGAATTCGTTTGACAGCAGTTAAATGGGTCCCTAGGGTCAACTTGAAAATGGGTACAGACACAAACACTAAACAAAATGTCAGGTCTAGAAGCAGTTAAATAAAGAAGGGATCCAATCATACCTCTGTATGTTTTCTGGTCTACCTTTTGGTTGGTTGGGTGCATGGGGGTGGCCATAGGCTTACAGTCACTCATCTTGAAATTTTTAAGAAGTTGTTTAGTGTATTTAGATTGGTGAATGAGTATACCTGATTTACCTTGGTGAATCTGAATTCCGAGGAAGAGCTTAAGTTCTCCCACCATGCTCATTTGGAACTCATTCTGCATTAGGTCAGAAAACACTTTGCACAAAGTTCCATTAGTTGATCCAAATATGATATCATCAACATAAACTGGAATAATCAGAATATCATTTTTGATGGATTTCCTAAGTAGAGTATTATCAATCTGGCCTTTATTAAATTCATTCTTAAGCAAAAAGTTGCTAAGTCTGTCATACCATGCCCTTGGTGCTTGTTTTAAACCATATAAAGTTTAAAAACATGGTCTGGAAAATCAGGATTTTCAAATCCAAGGGGCTGTTTGACATAGATTTCCTCACTTATATAGCCATTTAAGAATGCACTTTTAACATCCAAATGATAAAAGAATTCTAATTACTTCTAACCTTGCCACTGGAGCAAAAGTTTCAGTGTAGTCTATACCTTCCTGTTGACTGTATCCTTGAACTACAAGTATGGCTTTGTTCTTTACCGCTTCACCTTTTTCCTTGAGTTTATTCCTGAACACCCACTTGGTTCCAATAGTGTTTTTGTTTGGTCTGGGTACCAGATCCCAAACATCATTCCTTGGGAATTCATTCAGCTCTTCTTGCATTGCAAGTATCCAACCTTCCTCTGCCAAAGCCTAATCAACATTGCTTGGTTCAATTGTTGAGAGTAAACCAAACAGACTGGTTTCTCTACTTGATGATCTGGTCTTTAAAGGTTCTGCTGCACTACCAATACTGAGAGATTCTGGATGTGAAGACTTGTACTTCCATCCATTCTTTCCCTCTGACTTGTCTTCAGAGTCAACATGTTCTTCTTCATCTTGATCTTTCTCAGAATCTGCTGCTGGTTCAGCTTCTGGTTCCTATGCCTCTGGTTCACCTGCAATTTCTTCATCTTGCTTTGAGTTTTTAGAGTCAAGTTGTTTATCATCAAACTTAATGTGGATTGATTCTTCCATAGTGTTAGTTTCTTTGTTAAACACTCTATAAGCTTTTGATCTCTCAGAGTAGCCAATAAAGATACACTTTTGAGATCTAGAATCAAACTTAGGTATGTTATCTTTAGTGTTCAACATAAAATAGATGCAGCCAAATTGCTTAAAGTTGGAGATATTGGGTTTCTTACCTTTCCACAGTTCATAGGGAGTTTTATTTAAGATGGACCTTATGGAGACTCTATTCTGAATGTAGCACGCTATGTTGACAGCTTTTGCCCAAAGGTAGGTGGCAACCTTCATATCATTCAGCATGGTTCTGGCCATCTCCTGCAGTGATCTGTTCTTCCTTTCTACCACTCCATTCTGTTGAGGTGTTCTGGGGGATGAGAAGTTGTGAGAGATGCCATTCTCATCACAGAATTCTTCAAAATACTTGTTCTCGAATTCACCTCCATGATCACTTTTGATGGTTATGATCTTAATACCCTGTTCATTCAAAACTTGCTTACAGAAAGAAATAAATACTCTATGAGATTCATCTTTGTTCTTTAAAAATTTTACCCAAGTCCACCTTGAGTAATCATCAACAATTACAAAACCATATTTCTTACCACCGAGAGAAGCTGTTTGAACAGGACCAAACAGATCTAAGTGACGCAGTTCAAGTGGTTGAGAGGTAGAAACACATTTTTTAGTTTTAAAAGAGCTTTTAGTTTGTTTACCTCTTTGACATGCTTCACACAGAATCTCAGTTTTGGAACTTACCATGGGAAGCCTTCTTACCAACTAGAGTTTGCTCAATTCGAATATAAGCCTAGGGTTTGCATGTCCTAACCTTTTGTGCCAAATCAGATTCTGCTCACTCACAGACAATAAGCATTTAACTTGTTGCTTAGCAAGACTGAACAGATCAATTTTATAAACATTATCCTTCCTAGTGCCAGTAAATAAAACTGACCCATCAAGTTGACTAACAGCATTGCAAGTTTTTTGATTAAAGATAACATCATAATTGCAATCACTTAATTGACTTATGCTCAGAAGATTATGTTTTAGCCCTTTAACTAGCAGAACATTTTTAATAGACAGGGAAGAATAAGTGTTACCAACAGTTCCTGTACCAATAATCTGACCTTTCTAGTTTCCTCCAAAGGAAACATTGCCTCCATTCTTCATAGTCAATTCCAGAAACATAGATTTGTCTCCTGTCATGTGTTTGGAGCATCCACTATCAAGATACCAAGCTTTGTGTTGCTGATCAGGCCTTGCCTTTTCTCTCTCAGAATCAGAGTCAGAGTCAGACTCAGATTCAGACTTAGCTTCTGTTCGAGCCATTAGAGCCAGTTCTTCTTGTGGTCTGTTTGAGCAGTTTCCTTGATTCTACTTTGGTTGATAAACCATGTTCCTCTGATGATCCTGGAACATGTTTTGATTCTGGTAATTTTGGTCAATCCTGTGATTCTGATAACCTTGATGATTTTGGTGATTCTGGTGATTTGGGTGAATCTAGTGGTTTTGATGAATTTGGTAATTCTGGTAATTCCTGTTCTGATTCTGGTTCCAGTGTTGATTCTGATTCTGGTTCCAGTACTGATTCTGATTCTGGTTAAAGAGTTGATTCTGGATCCAGTTCCTGTGTTTTTTATACTGATTCCAGTTCTGGTTCTGGTTCTAGTTTATGTGCTTCTGATACTGGTTCCAGTTCTAGTTCTAGTTTTTGTGCTTCTGATACTGGTTCCAGTTCTGGTTCTGGTTCCAGTTCATGTTCTAATTCTGGTTCCAGTTTTGGTTCTGATTCTTGTTCTGGTTGAGTTGACCAGAACTTCTTCCATCAGACTCAGATTGCCTTTGTCTTGTTGTAGCAGGAACATAAACCTTCTTTTGCTTGTGCATTGCCAACATCCATTGTCCAGGCACCATTGATGGTGTCTCCTTTTGGTTGCTCAGAATATCTGCAACATAGACAATTTGATCTTTTGGTACCTAGAACTGATTGGGTCCAGGTTTGTTAGTCTTAATAGCTCTCTGATCTTGTTCAGATTTTACCATTGGACAAGATAGCTCAAAGTGACCTTTCTTAGCACAAACAATGCATAAAATATCAGAATGAACAGCTTTACTTTCAACATTCGTTTCTGTAAAACCAAGACCTCTATTTCCAGTGTAACTGTTTCCATAAATCATAGATGCATATTTACATCTTTCCATTCCATTGGAAATAAAGTTTTAAAAAAATTGCTCATGCATATCAGATTGACAAACAATTTTGGAAGTGGAACAAATATTTCTTTTGAGAGTTTGGTTTTCAGATTTGAGTCTTGCAACTTCAGTTTTAAAATCCTTGTTTTCAGTTGCATACTCAGAATTTCGATTCTTTAAAACTTTGACTTCTTTGGTTAGATTTTTCTTGTCTTCCCTAAGAGTTTTCAGTTTTAAAGACATCTTATTCTTTGCATTTAAAAAGTCTTTTAAAGTCTCAATTAATTCATATCTAGTGAGATCAGAAAATACCTCATCGTCTTCATCTTCTAAATCTGTTCCAGAGCTTGAGCTGTATTCAAAACTTGAATTTTTATGAGCCATCAGAGCCAGAATTGCTCCCTCTAATGTGCTTCCAGACATGCTTGAATGACTGCTTCGATCATTCTTCCTTCTGCCTCCTTTCCTTCCTGAATTCTTGCCTTTATGAAGTTCAGAGGCAAACTCGATGTGTGCCATCTTTGCTGTTTCTGCCTTTTCTTCATCAAACGATTCTTCCTCTGATTCTGATGCATCCCAGGCTGCCATCAGACCCTTCTTTCTGAATCAAGAACTCTTCTTGTGCTGTTTGCCTTTTTCCAGATTTGGACATTATGACTTTATATGTCCAGGTTCATTGCATTCATAACAAACAATACTCTTCTTGTCAGATTCTTCCTTTCCTTTGTTGTTATGTTTCTTCTTGAACCTTCTTCTCTTCCTGTTTTCCCAGATCTTAACCATCTTTTTGGTTAAGTAAGCCATATCATCACAATCACTGTCACTATCCTCTGATTCTGATGCTGCCCTTGTAGATTTCTTCTGTTTCGACTTCAGGGCCAGATTCTTCTTCTTCTTTTATTCATCTGCTTCTAGTTCTATTTCACGAGACCTGAGTGAGCTGATCAGATCTTCAAGTTTTAAGTTGTTCAGATCTTTGGCTTGCTGAACTGCAGTAACCATTGGTCTCCACTTGGTTGGTAAGCTTCTTAGAATCATCTTGACATGATCTGCTGTTCTGTAGCTTTTCTTCAAGAACTTCAGTCCAGATATCAGAGTCTAGAATCTGCAAAACATTCTGTCAATGTTTTCATCATCTTCCATCTTGAACATCTCATACTGTTTCACCAGTATGTTGGCCCTTGCTTCTTGAACCTGTTGGCTTCCTTCATAGGTCAAAACCAGACTGTCATAGAATCTTCTTGACATGATCTGCTGTTGTGTAGCTTTTCTTCAAGAACTTCAGTCCAGATATTAGAGTCTACAATCTGCAAAACATTCCATCAATGTTTTCATCATCTTCCATCTTGAACATCTCATACTGTTTCACCAGTATGTTGGCCCTTGCTTCTTGAACCTGTTGGCTTCCTTCATAGGTCAAAACCAGACTGTCATAGAATCTTCTTGACATGATCTGCTGTTGTGTAGCTTTTCTTCAAGAACTTCAGTCCAGATATCAGAGTCTAGAATCTGCAAAACATTCCATCAATGTTTTCATCATCTTCCATCTTGAACATCTCATACTGTTTCACCAGTATGTTGGCCCTTGCTTCTTGAACCTGTTGGCTTCCTTCATAGGTCAAAACCAGACTATCGAATATGCTATTTGCTGTTTCTTTATCTGTGCATCTGTCAAATTCCTTGAATGTGATGGCACTGATCATGATGTTTCTAGACTTATGATGAAGTTTGTATAATCTGCTCTGGTCTGGTTTCATATCATCTATGTCCAGTTCTTTAGGTCGATCATTTGGAACAGTAGGTGCAGTGTATCCTTTGACTACCATCTTCCATAATTCAGGATCTTGAGATATGAAGAAACTTCTCATTCTGTCCTTCCAATACTCAAACCTTTCTCCATCAAAAAGTGGTGGTCTATTGATGTTGCCTCCCAAATCATCTCTGGATTCTGCCATGTTGAACCCCTTGGACCTTTCCTCAAACATTGTTAAGTGCTCAGCCTTAAGACCGAGCTCTGATGCCAATTGAAGGTGCAAACACGAGAAGGGGGGGTTGAATTGTGTTTGACTAACTTGAATACTTTTTCTGTTTTTGAAGTTTTAAAACAAAACTTGATGAATGAATAAAACAAAGTTAGCAGCAGATATAAAGTAAAAATAAAAACACATAATTTTATATTGGTTCATCGTTAACGAGGCTACGTCCAGACCCTTCACCATGAAGGATTTCAATGACTCAAACCTTGAATTACAATAGTTCCACTAACCCTCCAAGTCAGTCTTCTCAAACAGTCTAACAATCCTAGACTCTTGAGGAATACAGCACCTTGACTTCCTAAGTCAAGTCTTCTCCTGCCAATCTGATAACCCCAAATTGTAGAAGGAATTACAACGCCTTGAATCTAATTGCCAAGTAATCTGCTAACCCTTCTGACTCCTTCAGATTGTAGACTCTACTTTAACAACTTAGATCTAACACAAGGGAAAGAAAATAACACGAGTGCTTGCTTCTAGAAAGTTGGAACTCACAATTAACCTCACTGAAAACTTTAGTGTTAGCTTTGGAAGTGTATGACTCTTTTGTGATTTTCGATGCTAAGTATTCTGCCTTGAGCCTCCTTTTATAGATGCATATTAGGGTTTCTTCCAAGCTTAATTTCGAGCTGTATCTTGCTGGATTCTCTTGAAAAATATCTTGACCAATCGGGCTTCACTTAAATAAAAAACATATCTTTTTAAGCTTCAGATTGTTTTCAAAAATAACTGGCCAATACTTCAGAACTCCCATACAGCTTCAACTTATTTTTGTAGCAAATCATTTTAATACTTTGATCAAATTTAATTAAATCTCCACCGTTAATCCTCATGACTAAATCTGGACCATTTGATCTTTTGCGCTAGTCCACATCTAGACCATACTAAGTGATCTGCTGTGATCCTCTAATTTCGGCCAACCCTGGACAACACTTTCTGATCTTCTGATCTTCTTATCTCGCCCAACACTGGTCTAGCAAACTGATCTGATGTGATCCTCTGCTCTCGGCCAATGCTGGACCACATATTCTGACCTTATGATTTCCGCCAGCACTGGGCCATGGTCTGATCTTCTGATCTCGACCAACACTGGGCCATATACTTAAATATGAACCATTGATCTTGATATCTTCCCTCTAATCTGGACCAATTCTGAACTGGGTCTGGATTGAACTGAAATTAAATTTGGACAATTAATATTTCAGTCTGGACATTTTACCCTCTGTTTTGGATCAGTTCTGGATCAAATCTGGAGATCATTTCTTCTGGTCTGGACTTAGTTTCATACCTTAAACCATGCTATCTTTTGGTCAGGGTCAAATCTGGATTGATTCTCTTGTTCTGGACCCTTTAACTTATCCTCTGATTAAGTCTGGATCAAGTCTGGGCTGTTTATCATTTCACTGCCAGGCCATCTTCTGGTCAGAATAACTTCTGGATTAAGTCTGACTTATGACTCATACTGGTCTGGATCTAGTCTCCCTCTAGCAGGCTTCCTCTTGGTCTAGTCCAAGTTTCCTTCTGACTTTGCTTCCTTCTGATCTGGGCCAGCAAAGATATCCTCTAGTAATTCCAGGATGCATCCTCTGGTACCTTCTGGATGCATTTTCTGGTGTCTTTATCTTCTGCTTCTGGAAACTTCATTTTCTGGTTGCATTTAATGTAATAATTCAAGGTTCAAAATAAGATTACATGGAGTGCTTTTGTAAACATCAAAATCCTAAGTACTTAGAACCAACTTGGTTCCAACACTTTGGTCAGATTTTTCTTATCTTCCCTAAGAGTTTTCAGTTTTAAAGACATCTTATTTTTTGCATTTAAAAAGTCTTTAACAGCCTCAATTAATTCAGATTTAGTGAGATTAGAAAATACCTCATTGTCTTCATCTTCTGAATCTGTTCCAGAGCCTAAGCTGTATCCAGAACTTGAGTTAGTATCAGCCATCAGAGCCAGAATCGCTTCCTCTTATGTGCTTCCAGACTTGCCTGAATGACTGCTTTGATCATTCTTCCTTCTTCCTACTTTCCTTTCTGAAACTGTGCCTTTATGAAGTCCAAAGGCAGACCTGATGTGTGCCATCATTGCTGTTTCTGCCTCTTCTTCATCAGACCATTCTTCTTCTAGTTCTGATACATCCCAGCCTGCCATCAGAGCTTTCTTGTTGAATCTGGAACTCTTCTTGTGCTGTTTGCCTTTTTCCAGATTGGACATTTTGACTTGATATGTCCAGGTTCATTGCATCCATAACAGACGATACTCTTCTTGTCAGATTCTTTCTTTCCTTTGTTATGTTTCTTCTTGGAGCCTGTCCTCTTCCTGGTTTCCCAGATCTTAACCATCTATTTGGTTAAGTAAGCCATATCATCACAGTCACTATTGCTATCCTCTGATTCTGGTGCTACCCTAGCAGCTTTCTTCTGTTTCGACTTCAGGGCCAGATTCTTCTTCTTCTTTGGTTCATCTGCTTCCAGTTCTATTTCATGAGACTTGAGTGAGCTGATCAAATCTTCAAGTCTTAAGTTATTCAGATCTCTGGCTTGCTGAACTGCAGTAACCATTGGTCTCCACTTGGTTGGTAAACTTCTTATAATCTTATTGACATGATCTGTTGTTGTTTAGCTTTTCATCAAGACATTTAGTCCAGATATCAGAGTCTAGAATCTACAGAACATTCCATCAATGTCTTCATCATCTTCCATCTTGAACATCTCATATTTTTTTACCAGTATGTTAGCCCTTGCTTCTAGAACCTCCTGGCTTCCTTCATAGGTCAGAACCAGACTGTCAAATATGCTCTTTGTTGTTTCCTTGTTGGTGCATCTATCAAGTTCTTTAAATGTGATAGCACTGATAGTGATGGTTCTGGCTTTGAGATGCAGTTTGTATAATTTGCTCTGGTCTGGTTTCATATCTTCCATGTCCAATTCTTTAGTTCGATCTCCTGGAACAGTAGGTGTAGTGTATCATTTGCGTACAAGCTTCCATAATTCAGGATCTTGAGATATGAAGAAACTTCTCATTCTGTCCTTCCAATACTCAAACCTGTCTCCATCAAACAGTGGTGGTTTGTTGATGTTGCCTCCATAATCATCTTTGGGTTCTGCCATGTTGTTGACCCCTTAGACCTTTCCTTAAACACTTGTTAAGTGCTCAGCCTTGAGACCGAGCTCTGATGCCAATTGAAGGTGCAAACACGAGAAAAGGGGGTTGAATTGTGTTTGACTAACTTAAATACTTTTTCTGTTTTTGCAGTTTTATAACAAAACCTGATGTATGAATCAAACAGAGTTAGCAGCGGATATAAAGTAAAAATAAAACATAGGCTATGTCCAGTCCCTTCACTTTGAAGGATTTCACTAATTCCAAACCTTGAATTACAAAAATACCACTAACCCCCCAAGTTGGTCTTCTCAAATAGTCTAACAATCCTAGACTTTTGAGGAACACAGCACCTGGACTTCACAAGTCAATTCCTCTCCTACCAATCTGACAACCCCAGATTGTAGAAGGAATTACAACACCTTGAATCTAATTGCTAAGTAATCTGCTACCTCTTCTGACTCTTCAGATTGTAGACTCTACTTCAACAATATAGATTTAACACAAGGGAACAAACACTTAGAGTACTTGCTTCTGGAAAGCTGAAACTCACAATTGACCTCACTAAAAACTCAAGTATTTTGCTTTTGGAAGTGTATGACTCTATTACTGATTTTCGATGCTAAGTCTTATGCCTTGAGCCTCCTTTTATAGATGAAGAATTAGGGTTGGTTCCATGCTTAAGTTCGAGTTGTATCTTGCCAGATACTCTTGCAAAAATACCTTGTCCAATCGGGTTTCACTTATATAAAAAACATATCTTTTTAGCTCCAGATTTGCTTTCAAAAATAACTTTGGCCAATCCTGTTCCTGATTATTTCTAAACCAAATCTTTCTTTCCGCCAATAGCTTCTGAACTCCCATACGACTTCAATTTATTTTTCTAACAAATCCTTTTAATACTTTGATCAAATCTAATGAAGTCTCCACTGATTATCATCATGATTAAATCTGGACCGTTTGATCTTCTGCTCTCGTCCACATCTGGACCATACAATCTGATAAGCTGTGATCCTTTGATCTCGGCCAACCCTGGACCACACTTTCAGATCTTCTGATCTCGACCACTTTGGACTTGCAATCTGATCTGCTGTGATCCTCTAATCTTGGCCAATGCTAGACCACACGTTCTGATCTTCTGATCTCAGCCATCACTGGGCCATGGTCTGATCTTCTGATCTCGGCCAACACTGGGCCATATACTTAAATCTTGACCATTGATCTGAACATTTTCCCTCTGATCTGGACCAATTCTGGACTGGGTCTGAATTGAACTGAAATTAAGTCTGGACATAGAATATTTTAATCTGGACATTTACCTTCTGATCTGAATTAGGTCTAAATTAAATCTGGATATCATTTCTTCTGGTCTGGACTTAGTTTCATACTCTGAACCAAGCTGTCTTCTGGTTTGGGCCAAATCTGGACCAAGTCACTTGTTCTCGACCAATTATCTGAAGCTATGGTTAAGTCTGGATCAAGTCAGGACTGTTTATCATTTCACTGTCAAGCTATCATCTGGTCAGAATAAATTTTGGACCAAGTCTGATTTATGATTCCTTCTGGTCTGGATCAACTCTCCCTCTGGCAGGCTTCCTACTGATCTGGTCCAGGTCTCCTTCTAGACTCTGCTTCCTTCTGATCTGGGCCAGGAAAGATATTGTAACACCACGAGTTTAAAACACAGCGCGAGTGTATCTTTTTTTTTCAATAAATAATTAAAATGAGTTTTCCAAAATTAATGTCAAGGGAATTAAAATAAAATTTTCATCAGTTCATTTCAAAAGAGAACACCCGGCCTGTGGCCACTAAACAGTATCAGAGTGCGGAAAATACAGCGGAAAAGTCATACATTAATTCCCAAAATAAATTACATTTCCCAAAACTCAAGACCCTATACAAAAGTCTAGTATGATCATGCACTAAGCTACAGTAGCACGGTCTCCACCGTATCCTCTATAAGTCTCGTCTTCAGCCAACCGTCCGTCCTTGTGCGTTGTCCACGGATACTCCGTACGTAAAGATCAGGGGAAACTAACGATGTTTCCGTCGTTAGTGTATCCGTCTGTAGGACGGTTTCGGGTAACATTTGAGGGCAAAGCCGAATTTCCACAATATAATAGCAAGGGTCACCGACTGAAATTAACAAATAATCACATAGCATATATTTCACAGCAACAAATATACACATGGCATATCATAAAATCAATGATGGAAATAATGATGCTCATTTGAAATTCAATGACATATATTCCTTTTCAAAAACAGTAGCCAATGAATATGAAAAATATGTGGTAAGTACAACCAACACTTCAACAATCACCATCATTAATCAGAAATTCAGATTCTATAAAGTACTCACACATATTCAATTTCTACTCATCATGATAATCCAATCGTGACCCACCAGTCAACCCCTCGATGCAATATGTATATGCTCATGTATACAATTTCTTGGAATCACCAAGGTGCAGTCGCTCAACAGACCAGCACAATTTATATGTATGATAGACTTTAACGGCCCTCAAGACCATGGTGCAATCGCTCAACAGATCAGCACCAGTGCAGTCGCTCAACAGACCAGCACGTTTCACATATACCAAGGTACAATCGCTCCACAGATCAGTACCTAGTGCAGTCGCTCAACAGACCAGCACTCGTGCAATTGCTCAACAGATCAGCATGTGGTTGCGCATATCAGGGTACAGACGCTCAACAGTCCAGTACCAGTGCAGTCGCTCAACAGACCAGCACCTATATACCAAGGTATAATCGCTCAACAGATCAGTACCTAGTGCAGTCGCTCAACAGACCAGCACTCGTGCAATCGTTCAACAGATCAGCACGTGGTTGCGCATATTTGAATGGACCACCACGAACACGCGGCCATTCCGTAGCCCGGATAGAATGGACTACCACAAACACGCGGCCACTCTAAAACCAGATAGAATGGACCACCACGAACACGCGGCCACTCTACAACCCATCACGGTTACTACATTTACGTGTATTAGCCTCTCAAGGGCCAAATACACAGAAGTTAAATCCTTGCACGGATAGAATGGACCACCACGAACACGCGGCCATTCCGTAGCCACTACTATGGTTACTACTTAATTTCGCGGCCCATCACGGTCACCGCAATACTCTGTGGCCCATCGCGGTCACCACCTGACTATGAAATGCATGGACATGCAATGTTTTCTCTTCACTGAAAACAGTATGCAAAAAAATCAGAAACACTCAACCTTTCCAACATTCCCCCAAAGCATCTCGACACAAATAATTCCATAATCAACACAGCAATGATTAAACATTCAAGTAATGATTAACACTTTACTTTATCACAACATTCCATTCTTAATTGTTATAAGTCTTTTCCCCAACTTTTAAAATTCACAAAACAGTGTTTAAAACTAAGATTTCTAGAAATTTTGAATCTGTATTCGAATACAGCTTCTCTGTATTCGAATACAGAAGCCAAAAACAGTGCAGATTTACACTCTGTATTCAAATACAACCCTCTGGTATTCGAATATAGAGGCAGTCTCAGTGCACAAAACAACATCTTTCACTACATTAGTAAAGTCTCAAAAACTTCATCACTACCACTTCAAAATATCACCAAAAGTTCCATTTTAATTCACCGCAACTTTCCCAATATTCCCCAAACACTCAGGGTTTACAAAACACTCTTGAAAACTTGGAATTTCTGACAACTCGAATCTATATTCGAATACAGACCCCTTGTATTCGAATACAGAACCATGAAACTTCAATTTTAACATTATGTATTCGAATACAGCATGCCTGTAGTCGAATACAGAAGACAAAACCAGAATGATCAACATTAGAACATCAGAAGCAGAACCAGAATGATCAACATCAGCTCATCAGAAAACAGAACCAGAATCAGAATGATTAACATCAGAATATCAGGAACAGAACCAGAATCAGAATGATTAATATCAGAACATCAGGAACAGAACTAGAATCAGAATCATCAACACCAGAACATCAGAAACAGCACCAGAATCAGAATGATTAACATCAGAACATCAGAAGCAAAATAGAATGGTTAACACCAGAATCATCAGAAGCAAAACAGAATGGTTAACACCAGAATCATCAAAAGCAAAACAGAATAATTCACACCAGAATCATCAGAAGCAAAACAGAGTGATTCACACCAGAATCATCAGAAGAAAAACAGAATGATTCACACCAGAATCATCAGAAGCAAAACAGAATGATTCACACCAGAATCATCATAAGCAAAACAGAATGATTCACACCAAAATCATTAGAAGCAAAACAAAATGATTCACACCTGAATCATCAGAAGCAGAAACAGAATGATGAACATCAAAATGATCAGAAGCAGAAATGGGATGATTAACATCAGAATCATCAGAAGCAGAAGCAGGATGATTAACATCAGAACCATCAGAAGCAGAAATAGGATGATTAACATCAGAATCATCAGAAGCAGAAATAGGATGATTAACATCAAAATCATCAGAAGTAGAAACAGAATGATTAACATCAAAATCATCAGAAGCAGAACAAGATGATTAACATCAAAATCATCAGAAGCAGAAACAGAATGATTAACATCAAAATCATCAGAAGCAGAAACAGGATGATTATCAGAATCATCAAAAGCAGAAACAGAATGATTAACATCTGAATCATCAGAAGCAGAAATAGGATGATTAACATCAGAATCATCAGAAGCAGAAATAGGATGATTAACATCAAAATCATCAGAAGCAAAAATCCTTCCTCTGTATTCGACTACAGGGGCTCGTAGTCGAATACAAGTTTGAAAACTTAAGTAAAACAGAAGCTTGACAGGTTGTATTTGAATACACACATGTTGTATTTGAATACACCTTCGAAAATCAGTGAAATTTTCCTGAGACTTCAACACATTTCAAACTGTTTCTTTTGAAAAATCAGCACAACCCCCAAAACAGTTTTATCACTCTTTTAAACCACAAAACTCAGACTTTGACATCAAACCAGATTTTCCAGAAGGAAACACTTTCATCAGTTTTAAACCCTTTTTATTTTGAAATCATCAGCAACACCAGATTTTCAAACCATCAGAACTTAATGCAAGCATTTCAGCTTTTTCAAACATCAGAACAACATGCAAAGCATTCAGCTTTTCTCAAACATCAAAACAACATGCAAAGCATTTCAGCTTTCTCAAACATCAGAATAACATGCAAGCATTTCAGCTTTCTCAACATAAGCAAAACAACATGTTATATCAGCAAAACAGCCAACATCACAAAATCATCAACATCAACAGAATGCATTTCTCATTCTTCAAAATGACATGCAAAACAGTTTTTCTTCAAAAATAGAAATGGAACAACGTGCATGTCATGGCAATATGCATTTACAGCCCTAATGCAACTAGAAAGTGGAAGGTGCCCTTACCCTTGTTGCATGTTCTGCTTTTGCTCAAGTGTATGCGTCAAAAACGGCGAAACTCCAGCCTGCGTTTGCTGCTACAAAATTGGGTTCTCTAGCTCCATAATGATGTGGGGATTAACTTTAGTACTGGGGGTTTTCTGGTTTGATGCTTGGATTTCCAAGTAATGACACTTTGAGGAATTCCCTCTTTTCACTTTGAAATCGTGAACTGGAACAGAAAACAAGAATAGAATGGGAGGGAAAAAATGGGGTACTGTTACATGCAGTATGGGCAGTGAGGGAGGAGGAATGGTGTTCTGATTTCACCATCCTTCTCACTCCTATTTATAGGCTTTTGTGGTGCCACCTCACCCGCCACGTGTCCGCCCCTCAGCACTTAACCAATCTCGTCGCAATTAGCCGCTAATCCCTTAATTAACTGTCCGTTAATTTAATTACTTGTAATTAAATTAATTTATTCTTAATCCAATAATTTTAATTCTTCTTCCAAAATAAATATTTATATATATATATATATGCACTCAAACATACATATATTAAATATTTTACAAATATCCCCAAAAATACAATTAAAATTAATTCCATAATTTTAATTAAAAATTAAGGGTCTTACAGATATTCTCTGATGGTATTTTGACATCCTAGAGTATCCTCTAGTGCCTTCAAGATGCATCCTCTGGTACCTTCTGATGCATTATCTGGTGTCTTCTGGAGGTGTATCCTCTGGTCTGATTTGATCCCATGGTAATTCATCTTCTGCCTCTGGTGTCTTCATTTTCTGCCTCGGGAAACTTCATCTTCTTGTGGCATTTAATGTAATTCAGACATTTCCTAAGTACCTAGAACCAACTTGGTTCCAACAATTCCTCCATCTTCAACTCTCATTTCCGAGTGCTATGAAATTCAGATTTGAGGTACATGATCTGAAAACTTTGTGTGAGCACCAAAAAGACTTTGTGCCTCATCCCACAATTGCTTGGATGTTTCACTATACAGTAGTTGTGTGGCAATGTCTATTGTTATGGACTTTAACTGCCATCCTAACAATTTCTGATATTTTGCTTGCTATTCTTCAAACTCTGGATTGGTTTCTTGTTTTTGTCAAATTATGGATTGTCATAGAGAGTATGTTAGTATGTGAATTTAAAAATTGTTGAAATCCCACATTAGAAAACACTCGTATATTTAATAGTTGTCAACTTTATAAATACTAAAGTACCACATTGGATAGTTATGTAAATGTGCTAAAGATGCTTATGTTTTTTATGAAGACAAAGACCAAGACAAGTGATCAAGATGAAGTCAACAATAATGTAAACTAGTGTCAAAATGCTAAGAAATCTTAGAGTTTAAGGTATATGATAAAATCTAATAATGGTACATTTCAAATGCACATAAGAACCTTATATTTTAGCTTATGCATCAAAAGAATTTTCAAAATGTCAAAATACATAAACAAAGTTTTAAAATTAAGTTTTTGACAAAAACTAAAGTTGTATTCGACTACATATATGTGTAGCCGAATACAGATGAACTCAATAGCAAAAACTACACATTTGTATTCGACTACAACATGTCATAGCCGAATACAAACTCAAGTCAGTAGCTAACATGACATTTTTGTATTCAACTACAGGATTTCGTAGCCGAATACAAATACCAAGTCAATAGCTAAAATAAAATTTTTGTATTTGACTACAAGGAGTCGTAGCCGAATACAAATAAAGTTAGTGGCAAAATTCACACATTTGTATTCGACTACAAGGACTCGTATTCGAATACATAGTTAAATTTTTGAATTAAATCTGAACATTACAGAGGTGTATTCGACTACATATTGGTTGTAGCCGAATACAACTGCGAATCAATGTGATTTTTCAGGTCATAATTGTTGGAACCAAGTTGGTTCTTGCAATTAAAGTTTTGATGTTAACAAATGTATTTTATGAAAATCGTATTTTGACTTAGAAGGAAAAATCATAGGATGACACCACCAGAGGATGACGTCACCAGAAGTTTCGACCAGAGGATACTAGAGGAAACATCTAGAGGATACATCCAGAGGATACAAGAAGATGTCACCAGAGGATATTAGAAGATACCTCTAGAGTGAAGGTGCAAAAACGAGAAGGGGGGTTGAACTGTGTTTAACTAACTTGAATACTTTTCCTGTTTTTACACTTTTAAAACAAAACTTGATGTATGAATAAAAACAGAGTTAGCAGCGGATATAAAATAAAAATAAAACTCAGAATTTTTATACTGGTTCACCGTTAACAAGGCTACGTCCAGTTCCTTCACCTTGAAGGATTTCACTAATTCAAACCTTGAATTACAACCGTTCTACTGACCCTCCAAGTCAGTCTTCTCAAACAGTCTAACAATCCTAGACTCTTGAGGAATACAGCTCCTGTCTTCAGCCAATCTGACAATCCCAGATTGTAGAAGAAATTTCAACACTATGAATCTCATTGCCATGTAACCTGCTACCCCTTCTAACTCACTCAGATTGTAGACTTTACTTCAACAACTTAGATTTGACACAATTGAAAGAAAATAACACGAGTACTTGCTTCTTGAAAGCTGGAACTCACAATTGACCTCTCTGAAAATTTGAGTGTTTGCTTTGGAAGTGTATGACTCTTTTGTGATTTTCGATGATGAGTATTCTACCTTGAGCCTCCTTTTATAGATGCAGATTAAGGCCTCTTCCAATTCTTAAATTCGAGCTGAATCTTGCTGGATTCTCTGTAAAAATAACTTGACCAATTGGGCTTGATTTAAATAAAAAACATATCTTTTTTAAGCTTCAGATTTCTTTCAAAAATAACTGGCCAATCAAGTCTTTAGTTGCTTCCAGCCACAGCTCCTGAATTTCACTATACCTCACTTTTATTTTTGTAACAAATCTTTTTAATACTTTGATTAAAATAAATTAAAATCTCCACCGTTAATCCTCCTGATTAAATCTGAACCATTAGATCTTCTGCGCTAGTCCACATCTGGATCATATTAATTGATATGCTGTGATTCTCTGATTTCGGCCATCCCTGGACCACACTTCCTAACCCTCTGATCTTCTGATCTCGGGCATCCTGGACTTGCATCTGATATGCTATAATCCTCTTATCTCGGCCATTGCTGGACCACACATCCTAACCCTCTGATTTCGGCCAATCACTAGGCCAAGGTCTGATCTTCTGATCTCGGCCATCACTGGGCCACATACTTAATTTTGAACCATTAAATTGAATATTTTCCCTCTGATATGGACAAATTCTGGACTTGGTCTGGACTGAACTGAAATTAAATCTGGACAAAAAATATTTCAGTTTGGAGATTTTACATTTGATTTTGGATCAGGTCTGGGTCAACTCTGGAAATCATTTCTTCTGGTCTGGACTTAGCTTCATACCCTAAGTCATGCTATCTTTTGGTCTGGGTCAAATTTGGATTGATTCTCTTGTTCTGGACTCATTAACTTATCTTCTGGTTGAGTCTGGAACAAGTCTGGACTGTTTATCATTTCACTACCAGGCAATCTTCTGGTCAGAATAACTTCTGGAATAAATCTGACAATTGATTCCTTCAGGTCTAGATCAAGTCTCCCTCTGGCAGGCTTTCCTCTGGTATGGTCCAAGTCTCCTTCTGACATTTCTTCCTCCTGATCTAGGCCATCAAAGATATCTTCTGGTGGTGTTTTGACATCCTGGTGTATCCTCTTGTAATTCCAGGATTCAATCTCTGGATTCCTTTGATCTTCTGCTTCTGATTACTTCAGTTTCTGGTGGCATTTAATTTAATAATTCAAGGTACAAAATAAGATTACATTGAGTGCTTTTGTAAACATCAAAAGACTTAGAACAACCTTGGTTCCAACACAGAGGATACCAAAGGATGTCATCAAAGGCAAACATCAGAGGATAGCATAAATCAGAGGATATCATCAAAGGGAAGGAAAAATAACATCATCAGAGGATATCTTGAAGGCGCAACACAAGAAGGGGGTTGAATTGTGTTTGACAAACTTTAATTCTTTTTTCTAATTAGTTGAATAATGAACAATCAGAGTAAATAAGCAGTGGATAACAAAAGTTAACACCTCAAATTTATATTGGTTCACCTTTAACTAGGCTACGTCCAGTCCCTTCCTTCATAAGGCATTTTCACTAATTCAAACTCCTTTGAATTACAACACCACTGACCCTTCAAGCCAATCTTCCCAAACAGCCAGACAACCCCAGACTTTTGAGGAACAACAACACCTTGACTATGCCAACCAAGTCTTCTCAAACAATCTGACAACCCCAGACTTTTGAGGAACTGCATAACCTTACACCTACAAGCTAAGTCTTTTTCTAACAACCTGACAACCCAATATTTTAGAAGGAACTTCAACACTATAGGATTTTATACAAGGGATCGAAATTAAAATTGAGTAACTACTTATGGAAAGTTGATACTCACAATAAGCTTCACTTGAACTTTAGTGTTTTCTTCTGAAAAATTTATGATGACAATCAGCCTCACACTCTAAGAAAAGAACACTTAGAAAATATTTATCTTTTAAGCAAGTGTTTCTCTCCTTTGAACTCTTTGAATACTTAGGAATTTTTGCTTGAGTTCTTCTATTTTTCGATACATTATTAGAGCTTCACTTTGATTTGTTGCTTTACTTCTGGAGTGTATTTCGATTGATTCTGTTTTGAGAATATTCTGGAGTATTTTGCTCATATTCTATTTCTAGAGTCTTTTGCTTCGATTCTGTTTTGAGCATTTTGCTTAGATTCTGTTTTGAGCATACTTTCAGCTAGATTCTGTTTCTGGAGTCTTTTGCTCTGATTCTGTTTTGAGAATTTTGCTTAGATTCTGTTTTGAGCATACTTTCAGCCTCTTATGATGTAGCTTCTGATTTTTGCCTCTAATGAGATCCTTTGGAATTATCCTCCAACGGGATCCTCTAATTGTATCCTCTGATGGGAACTTCTGATTATATCCTCCGATGGGATTTTCTTATGATATACTCTAACAGTATCCTCCAGTGATATCCTCTGGTAATATCGTCTGATGATATCATCTGGTGATATACTCTGATGATATCCTCCGGTGATATCCTCTGATGATATCCTTTGGTGACTTCATCCTGCTTCTGGTGACGTCATCTTCTGGTGGCATTTTTCATTCTTCTTCTAAGTCAAATATGTTATTTTCATAAAATACTTTTGTTAGCCCAGATCAGAAGCAACCAGAGTCCATAATGAGACTTGGTCCAGACCAGAGGGAAACATAAGTCAGACTTGGTCCACACTTATTCCAGACCAGAAGATAGCATGGTCGTAAACATAAGACTCTATCCAGACTTGGTCCAGACTTAATCTAGACTTGGTCCAGACCAGAAGATAGCATAGGCCAGAACAAAAGACTTGGTCCAGACTTGGTCCAGACTAGAAGATAGCATGGTCCAGAACATAAAACTTGGTCCAGACTTGGTCCAGATCAGAAGATATCATTGTCCAGAATGGTACAGATCAGATTTCATGGTCCAGAGTTGGTCGAGATCAGATGATCATACGGTCCAGAATTTAAATCATGATGCAAATCAATGAAGACTTGATTAAAATTCGAAGAAGACTTGATTAAATTTTGATAGAAATTTGATCAAAGTATTAAGGGGATTTAATTCAAAAATCACTGAAGACTTGAAGACATTCGAACGCAATATGAAGCCTAAAAAGATATGGTTTGAAATTAAAAGAAACAAGATTGGTAAACAGAATTTTCAAGTGCAATCTAAAGCTAAAAAGATACGGTTTTAATATAAGTGAAACAGGATTGGCCAACAGAATTTTCGAAGGAAATCTGAGCAAGATTTATTTCGAATTTAAGCTTTGACAAAGCCCAATTTGCAGCTATAAAAAGAGGCTTCAGGCAGCAGCAGCATCAAGCATTGAAAATACAAGAACTCAAGCTTCATATTCAACACAATCCGAGAGTTCAAAAGAGAGAATCACTTGAGTGCAAAAGCAAAATTTTCTAAGTGTTTTCGAGAGAGAAATTCAGTGTAGCAATCAGCTTTCCAGAAGCAACTTTGCAGAGTTCCAAACCCTTGTAATCAAACCCGATAGTGGTGTAGATTCCTTCTTCAAAATGGGGTTGTCAGATTGGTAGGAGAAGACTTGACTTGTAGAGTCAAGGTGTTGTTTTCGTTCCTCAAAAGTATGGGGTTGTCAGGCTATTTGAGAAGACTGGCTTGAAGGGTCAGATGCTGTAATTCAAATGAGTTAGTGGATTAAAGCTTTCAAGATGAAGGGACTAGATGTAGCCAAGTTAATGGTGAACCAGGATAAATTGTTCTGTTCTTATGTTGTTATTATCCGCTGTAAAGTCTGATCAATTATTCATCCAATAATTTGCATCAACATTCAACAAAACAACAAAAGAATTCAAGTTTGAAAAACACAATTCAAACCCCTTCTCGTGTTTGCACCTTCAATTGGCATCAGAGCTCGGTCTCAAGACTGAGCCCTTTATAGTGTTTGAGGAAAGATCCAAGGGTTCAACATGTCTGGAATCAATGAAGAAGCTGTTGGAGGAAACATCAACAGACCACCTATGTTTGATGGGGAACGGTTCGAGTACTGGAAGAACAGGCTGAAGAGTTTCTTTATTTCACAAGATCCCGAGCTTTGGGACATGGTGGAAGATGGCTATAATGCTACAAAAGATGCTGATGGTGTTAAAATTCCCAGGAAAGATTTGGATGCTGACCAAAAGAAGATGTTCAAGTTGCATCACAAATCCAGAACGTTCATGATTAATGCAATCACATTCAAGGAGTTCGACAAATGCACTAACAAAGAAACAGCAAAGAGCATCTATGATAGTCTGGTTCTGACTTACGAAGGCAGCAAGCAAATTCAAGAAGCAAAGGCCAACATTCTAGTCAAGAAGTACGAGTTGTTCAAGATGAAAGAAGATGAAGACATTGAAGCAATGTTTTCCAGATTTCAGACTCTGGTGTTAAGATTAAGAGTACTCAAGAAGAGCTATACCACTGTTGACCACGTGAAAAAGATCAAAGGTCACTGCCATTCAGGAATCAAAGGACTTGAACACTCTGAAGTTGGAAGAATTAATCAGCTCCCTCAAGTCACATGAAATAAAGATGGAAAAAGATGAGCCCAAGAAGAAGAACAAAACCCTAGCTTTAAAATCCAAACAAAAGAAAGTACTAAAAGCAGAAGCAGAAGCAAAAGCAAAAGCAAAAACAGAATCAGAAGATAGTGATTATGAGGATCAGAATCAGAAACTAGAAGAAGAAGAAGAAGACATTGCCTTCAGAACCAAAAAGGTTCTGAAGATGTGGCAAAACAGAAGGAAGAAGTTTCCCCAGAGGTATTCCAAGCACTCCAACAGAGGAAAGATTGAACAAGACAAGAAGAGCATCATCTGTTATGGATGCAATGATCCTGGGCACATCAAGTCAGAATGTAAAAATCTGGAGAAAGGGAAAAATTAGAAGAAAGACTCCAGACCCAAGAAGAAGAATCTGATGGCTACATGGGATTATTCTGATGAATCTTCTGAAGATGAAGAAATAGAATTAGCCATGATGGCTCACATAAATTCTGCCTTTGGATCCAACACTAGAAGTAAATCAGAAAGAACATAATTGGCTCTGATGGCACACATTCGTTCTGCCTCTGGATACGACACTGATGCTGGCTCTGGAAGAGAATCAAAAGATGAAGAAGCAGAACTAGCTCTGATAGCTTACACCAACTCTGCCTCTGGATCCAACCCAAACACTAATTTTGGAAGTGAATCAGAAACAGAATTGGCTCTAATGGCTCACACAAGCGTTGCTTCTGAAGGTGCAAACACGAGAAGGAGGGTTAAATTGTGTTTGTACTACTTGAATTATTTTTCTGTTTTTGATGATTATTTAAAATCTGATAAATAAACAAGTAAAGTTAGCAGCGGATAAAAATAAATAACACAATGATTTATCCTGGTTCACCATTAACTAGGCTACATCCAGTCCCTTCACCTCGAAGGATTTTTCCACTAATTCAAAACCTTTGAATTACAACAACACTACTGACCCTCCAAGTCAGTCTTCCCAAACAGTCTAACAATCCTAGACTTTTGAGGAACACAGCACCTTGACTTCACAAGTCAAGTCTTCTCCTACCAATCTAACAACCCCAGATTGTAGAAGGAATTACAATACCTTGAATCTAATTGCTAAGTCACCTGCTACCTCTACTGACTCTTCAGATTGTAGACTCTACTTCAACAATATAGATTTAACACAAGGGAACAAACACTTAGAGTACTTGCTTCTGGAAAGATGAAACTCACAATTAACCTCACTGAAAACTCGAGTGTTTGCTTCTGGAAGTGTATGACTCTTTTACTGATTTTTGATGCTGAGTCTTCTGCCCTGAGCCTCCTTTTATAGATGAAGAATTAGGGTCTCTTCCATGCTTAAGTCCGAGTTGTATCTTGCCAGATACTCTTGCAAAAATAACTTGGCCAATCGGGTTTCACTTAAATAAAAAACATATCTTTTTAGCTTCAGATATGCATTCGAAAATAGCTTGGGCCAATCCTGTTCTTGATTAATTTTGGATCAAATCTTTCTTCCCGCCAATAGTGTAACACCCCAATTTTTCTTTATTATTTTTCTTTAACAGTATAATATTACACTACTAATATTATATGAGTGTTATAATGTGTTATAATTTTTTCATATGTGTCTTATGTGTTTGCCTTACTAATCGATTTAAATCATAAATATTAACTATATTTAACTTACAAATATCAAATAGAATGAATAAATAAAAACAAAAATTTATGTATATAAATATATATATATGTATTTAAATTAGAATGGGTTTAATAATAATAATAATGGGTCTTAGCTATCTATATATATATATGTATATATATACAGTAGCGGTAATTATATGTATATATATATATACAGTACCCGAACATATGCTATATATATAAAAGGTATTAGGGTAATACACAAAAAATAAAACAAACCGAGAGACCGCCTACTTAGATAAGAAAAAATTGGTGACTGCCTGGGTACTAATAAAACCGCATTTAATACCCGTGAAAAACCTATTACCCTCCTGTAACCTAATAAGAAGTGTCGCCCCCTTAGCAAAACCACGTACATCTTCGCACACAATCATTGGAACACGGTCTCAACATAAAGAAAAGAAATTATCATAGAAAAGACTTAACTTTTTATCAATAAAGTGAGTATATTTTGGTATCTATACAAATTTTCTGATGTATTATTTGAAAACTAAGTTCCGATTTTATGGAATCTACACAAACTCTAAAGGTTGTTATAGGACTGTCATCATACATATTAGTCTTCGTCATATATTTTAATCTCTTATTTTCTTTTATTCTTTTTTCGTGGAAAACCCACAACCTTTTTTTTGTGTAAAACACATAATAACTTAAAATATTATTCTACTATATGCATCAATATCCAAATTAAAAAGGCTTGAGTCTAAATGAATACTAATCGCATACCTTTCTTCCTGGTCAATATATGTGTTGTCATAGTTACTTGATCATATTATATTAATACATGGCATATAAAAATTTTGTTTCAATTTTGTTACATGGCATATGTTCTTTTTATTTCAATTTTTAATAACATGAAATTTGTAACGATTAAATTTAAATGTCTAATAAGTAAGTAATTAGTGTCGAATAACGGAACCACAATTTATGCTAATTACCGTGTGAATAATTTCCGGTAAGAACAAAATAATACAATATATATCACTCCCTCACAGTCTTTAGTATATTCCCTCTCCTTAAAGTAAACAGTATATACCCTATTTATATATCCTAAAACGCACTGCAACTTAAATCTTGTTTTATAGCATAGAGTCTAGTTTGGTTTCACATCTAAAGGGTTTAGTTTATTTTAATTATAATATAAAATTGAGTATGGTCAGTAATAAATCGTAACTAAATATTAGTACTTGCATTAATGGAATATATATAGATGCCTATTTAAAAATCAAAACTATATGTGTATATATACACATTATACTTAGTTCCTTTTAAACTGTTTAGTTGTACATATATACACATTATATTAAGTTCTATTTATCATGTTTAACTTTAAACAAAATATGATTACAGTAATATATATGTTTTAATTGTATAAAATATATTTTTGGGTTATATTACAAATAGTAGATAATTTATTTATTTATTTTTAGTAAGTAATTTATTTGTATTTAGTGGTTGCGTGGCTATAATTCTCTCGCGGATTATTAGAGACGACGTCCGACAAAGATACGGCAAATTAACATACCAGATTCATTTGGCGAAATCTTCAATCGAGGTAACGGGTGAGAAGAGGTTCGATTTTATGAGTATAAAATAATATGAGATGAACGGGAATACCGAAATTCCCATATATTCACCCGGGACTTACTACGTACGGTCGAGCCCTATTGAGTAGTAATAATTAATTAATAATATATGAATGGTAATAGTAAGAACTAAAATGTATTTTAGCAACCTACAGAATTGTTGTGAGTTTATTTATATCAAGACTGCATATTGTTTAATTTTATGAAATCTTGTGTTGATTGTTATTGTGTGAATGATATGTACTTGGGTGCTCTGGTTTACTTGATTTAAAACTGTGATATTACTTGAATGCACCGCCTGTTTGATTTATTCTGTGATTGATAAAATTGGGATTTTATTGTGATTGACTATTTATATATATATATGCATATATATATAATGATGTAAATTCTAATATATATTGTGAGTTGAAATTTATTGAGTTGTGACAATCGAGTAAGTATGAGATAGATGTTGTAGTTTTGAAGTGAGGATTATTTTGTCATCATGTAGGAAGGTTCTGACAAACCTAGTGATTCGGGGAAGTACAACTGAATGAGCTTGATTGTGGAGGGCTACAGTCGAACCGTAAGGTAAGACTGATAGACCTTTGGGGTACATCTAGTTGGGAATTCCTAAGTGGATTAGTGGGTTATTCCCTAAGGTCGGGAGCAACCGTGCAAAAACAAGAGTACCCCGACCGTCGCGTATATGTGTCTCGGGTTGAGTTGAGGTGATCTATGAGGACTTGACCATTCATGAATTGTCCGTCCACTCTTGTGGTGGCATAGCATCAGGCCTCCTAACCAAGTACTTCAGAGTAGAATGGTACCAAGTGATGAAGAAGTATAGAGTATAGGACATGCATAACATTTCATCCTTGTAACTAATTTATTGTGATTAACTTGGATTAACCTTAATGTAATGTTCTTGGGTGTTTCACATGTTTGTAATAATTTGACTATTTGTGTGTTCTCCTCATTTATATTATACTATTACATAATTTCGATACTCACTCCTCGTTGTTTCTGTTTGGCGTTTGCGATGGACGCAGACGAGTTGTAAGCTGTAGGTGACGACTAGTACCATCCGAGTGGCGGGAGCCATCTTGTCTCGAAGACTTTTATTATAAGTTTTCTTTTTTTTTTTTGGTGTTGTTATTGTTAACGTATATTAAATTGGGGATTTCTGCTCTGATAGTGACATCGGGTTGGGACTACATTTACCACTATCAGTAAACTTATATATGTGTGTTTTAAAAAGGATTTTGTTGACTACTGTCATGATTTCAAGTTTTTGAACATTGATGAGAATTTTGGATTAATGTGATATGTTTATGATTTCTTGATACTTTTTACCTTATAAAATATTTGGAAGTTCGTATATTTCTCTTGAAGAATTACAATTTTATAAATAATAAACATAAAAAAATTAATTTGGGGTGTAGGGTGTCACATTAGTGGTATCAGAGCAGGTCTGTCCAATCAAACCGTAACTTTGTTATGTGTTCGCTGTGTTTCTTTGTGTGCTCTGTTATGTGCGTGTTGTTACTACGATTTTTATTGTATTAGTAGTGTAGAACTAAGTTAGTTTCCTTTCTCCCTAAGTGTCTCACTATATTCGATTGGCTTATCTGATTGATATAGGTAGTGATGGCTAGTGGGAGGAATGACGCTGCAATTGTTGAGGCTTTAGAGTCCATGGCAGGAGTTATAGGCTCTTCAGGCATTGGCTGAATCTCAAGCTACTGCACAAGCTGATACTCAAGCTGCACAGGTTTCTGCTCAAGCTGTTGCTCAAGCTAATAGTTACACTGGTGGTCAAGCAAATGTGCAAATAAGTGAGTTCATGGTGATGGATCGATTCCACAAGGCTAATCCTCCTTCGTTTGAAGGTCACTATAATCCGGATGCAGCTCAGAAGTGGTTGCAAGAGATTGAGAAAAATTTTAGAGGAGTGGCATGTCCCGAATGTCAAAAAGTGCATTTAGGAACCTTTATGTTGACAGAAGAAGCTGAACATTGGTGGGATAATGCGCGTCAGCATTTAGATAATGCAGGGACTGCAATTACTTTGGATGTATTCAGAAACAAGTTCCTAGTCAAGTATTTTCCTGAAGACATCCACAATAGGAAGGAAATGGAATTTATCAAGTTAGAACAAGGTAATATGACAGTGGCGGAGTACGCCGCTAAGTTTGAAGAGTTTTCCAGATACTATCCACTCTATGTGGGAGAAGCAGGAGAAAAGTCCAAGTGCATCAAGTTTGAAATGGGGCTCAGACCAGAGATCAAGAAATAGGTTGGAATGCAAGAGATCCGTGACTTCCCTACCCTACTGAATAAGAGTAGGATCTATGATGAGGATAGTCGTGCTGAAAAGGCACATTACCGAAACACTGGAATCATGAAAGAAAATAGGCCTATTTATCATAATAGAGGAAAACCTTACTCTTTCCCTCCTGGTAAATCTGGAAATCGTTCGAATTATCACCAACACGGTCCTTCAGATCGAAGAGGAAATGGTAAAGGAAATGAAAACAGTTATAGTTATGGGGGTGGTAGAGGAAACCCGAATGGACAAGGAGTTAGTTATGTGAATAGCAACAACAGGAGTCATGTTTCGAGTTACAATAGTGGTAACAATGGTGATCCATCTACTCCTATTTGATGTCACAAGTGTGGTAAGCAGGGTCATATGGCATTAAAGTGCAGAGATACTGCAGTTACTTGTTTTAATTGTCAACAACAAGGCCACATCAGCACCACACGCCCTTATCCAAAAAAGACTCCACAATCTGGAAACCAGAGTTCCCAAGCCAGCCGACCTAAAACTAATGGAAGAGTCTTTGCTCTCAGTGGTGCAGGAGCGTCTGAGAAAGACAACTTGATCCAAGGTACGTGTCTCATAAGTGATACTCCTTTATTTGTACTATTTGATTGTGGTGCCACTCATTCCTTTGTGTCTTGTTTGTGTTAGACGTTTAGGACTACTTATGTCTTGTTTGTAGTATGATTTGATTGTGAATACCCCAACAAGTGACTCTGTTGACACCTCTAGTATTTGTCTTGACATTTCTATCCATGTGTGTGGAAAGGACTTCCGAGTTGACTTAGTGTGTTTACCTTTGCGTCTAGTCGATGTGATTCTTGGTATGGATTGGTTATCTGCCAATCGTGTTTGCGTAGATTTTTTTAGTAAAACCATTGAATTCATGGAACCAGAAGAGAGAGAGGAGCCTAGCAATATTTCCGCCAACCAAGTGAAGGCACTCTTAAAAGAAGATGCCCAGTTATACATGATCCTAGCTTCTTTGGAACTTGAAGAAAAAGTGGTAATACACGATGTTCCTATTGTGTGTGAATTCATTTAAGTATTCCCTGAAGATGTCAATAGTTTACCACCAGAACGGGAGGTTCAGTTTAGCATTGACCTTGTACCAAGTACTGGATCCGTATCCATGGCACCATATAGGATGTCTCCCTTAGAGTTGTCTGAGCTTAAGAAACAATTGGAGGAGCTTTTAGAAAAACAATTTATAAGACCTAGTGTGTCACCATGAGGTGCACCTGTGTTGTTAGTTAAAAAGAAGGATGGATCTATGAGGTTGTGTGTGGATTATCACCAACTTAAGAAAGTGACAATCAAGAATAAGTACCTGCTACCTAGGATAGATGACCTTATGGATCAATTGAGAGGACCATGTGTGTTTAGTAAGATCGACTTGAGATCAGGTTACCATCAGATTCGAGTGAAGACTTCTGATGTCCCTAAAACCGCCTTTAGGACCCGTTATGGCCACTATGAGTATTTGGTTATGCCTTTTGGAGTGACTAATGCACCAGCAGTGTTTATGGATTACATGAACATAATCTTTCATCCTTACCTATACTCTTTTGTGGTTGTGTTTATTGATGATATCTTAGTGTACTCTAAGACTAAGGAAGAGCATGGTGAACATTTAAGGATAGTCTTGCAAACCCTTAAGGAAAAACAATTAATTGCCAAGCTGTCTAAGTGTGAATTTTGGTTAGAGGAAGTAAGTTTCCTAGGACATTAATTTCTAAAGTAGGAATAGTTGTTGATCCTGCTAAGGTAGAGAGTGTCTTAGAATGGAAAACACCTAAGTCAGTGACCGAGATTAGGAGTTTTCTAGGACTAGCAGGTTATTATCGTAGGTTCATAGAAGGATTTTCCAAGTTGGCCTTACCTTTAACTAAGTTAACCCGGAAAAGGGAATTGTTCATATGGGATACCCATTGTGAGAATAGTTTCCAAGAGCTTAAGAAACGATTGACCTCTGCACCGATCTTAGTGTTACCTAACCCGAGCGAACCCTTCATAGTATATTGTGACGCATGCAGTTCAGGATTAGGTGGAGTGCTTATGCAGAATGGGAAAGTCGTAGCGTATGCTTCTAGGCAACTGAAGATTCATGAGAGGAACTACCCTACCCACGACTTAGAATTTGTAGCAGTTGTTTTTGTACTTAAGATGTGGAGACATTATTTGCACGGATCTAGATTTGAGGTTTTTAGTGATCATCAGAGCCTTAAGTACCTTTTTGATTAGAGGGAGTTAAATATGAGACAACTTAGGTGGATGGAATTTCATAAGGATTTTGATTTTGAACTTAACTATCACCCTGGAAAGGCCAATGTAGTGGCTGATGCCTTGAGTATGAAGAAATTGAGTGTGTCCGCTTTAATGGTTAAGCATAGTGAGTTGTTGGAACAGTTTAGAGACCTTAGCTTAGTTTATGAAGTAACACCAGAAAGTATTAAGTTGGGAATGTTAAAGGTGACTAGTAGACTATTAGAAGAGATTGAAAAGAGTCAGAAGTTGGATTTATACCTTTTAGATAAATTACAGCTGATTGACCAAGGGAGAGAACCTGATTTTAAAATGGGTGTGGTTGGAATTTTGAGATTTAAGGATAGAATTTGTGTACCTGATGTAGAGGAGTTAAGAAGGATGATCTTAGAGGAAAGACATAGGAGTTGTCTAAGTTTTCACCCTGGAGCCACAAAGATGTATAAGGATCTCAAGAAGATATTTTGGTGGCCTAGAATGAAAAAGGATGTTGCTGAGTTTGTATATGCTTGTTTGACCTGTCAAAAGTCTAAGGTAGAACATCAGAAACCTCCAGGCTTGATGCAACCTTTGAGTATTCCTGAATGGAAGTGGGATAGCATCTCTATGGACTTTGTTGTAGGCTTACCTCGAACTCTTAAAAGGTATGATAGTATTTGGGTTATTGTAGATAGATTAACCAAATATGCTCATTTTATTCCTATAAGCATAACTTATTCTATGGAAAAGTTAGTTGAACTATACATAAATGAAATTGTGAAGTTGCATGGAATCCCATCAAGTATAGTGTCAGATAGAGACCCTAGATTTACCTCTATGTTTTGGGAAGGTTTACAAAGCGCTTTGGGTATGAACCTTAGGATGAGTTCAGCCAATCACCCACAAACAGATGGTCAAACTGAAAGAACCAATCAATCACTAGAAGACTTATTGAGAGCTTGTGTATTGGAACAAAGTGGAAGTTGGGATAGCTTTTTGCCACTTATAGAGTTTACCTATAACAATAGTTTCCACTCTAGCATCGGAATAGCCCCTTTTGAAGCGTTGTATGGGAGAAGGTGTAGGACCCCTCTGTGTTGGTTTGTGATGGGGGATAACCTTGTGTTAGGACCCGAGATTGTCCAACAGACTACTGATAAAGTAAAAATGATTCAGGAAAAGATGAGAGCATCTCAGAGTAGGCAAAAGAGTTACCATGATAAAAGAAGGAAAGATGATAGTGTTTCAGCAAGTGTACTGAATCGTTGCAAGTAATAATTAAAACGGTAGTACCGAGTGTCGAACTCAAGGAATGCGTTTTACTATCGAATTATATTTAAGTACTGATATTGAACAAAAAGTTTCCGAATTGATTTAGGTAATATTTAAAATAACAATAGTAATGAAATTGAACTTTTATGATGAGAAAAATGTCATGGATGAGTTTCACTTTGAGTCCAACCTTGATTTCTAATTTGATCCTAGTTATTGAATTCCTTTATTGAATTATTACCAAATTCTCTTTAGTATTCTTGCCCTAATGTCTTAGTGACAGAACCTTTAATTCCAAAATAACTCCTAATTCCTTAGTGGGTTTAAAATTAGGATTAAGCTTTACAGTACAAAAATTCTCTTTTTAAAATGTTGTCTCTGCAACTAATTCAATTGGTTTCATGACCTGCATCTATCCCTAGACTACAATCTCATGAATTTATCATCTCAAGCATTCGTAAAGTCCACTTCTGTTTCAAATTACGAATCATAGAACATTTTAAAGTTGATCAGGCAATAAAAAGCATTAAGCACAGAGATGATAAAAATAATTCAATAAATTTATTCATATAACCAGGGGTCAATTCAGACAAATAAAGCTTTCATCTTGTTCCACTCATCCCTAAAAAATAGAGTTTAGTTACTCATTACAGAGATAAAAGAGATAGAGATTAAAGAAGAATTACAAGAAGGATTCATGAATGATTCTTGATAAAACTCCTTCAATGGTGTAGAATAGCCGTCTCTGAGCTTCTCTGCTATGGCACAAGTCTCTCAGCTTCTCAATTGACCAAAAGATCCTTAAAAAATCAGAAAAACTTGATTTTATGCAATCTGCAGCGCGCCACGCGCCCCAAGCGCAGGCCTTGCACTTCAGGCGCATTTAAACAGAATCAGCGGTGCATAAATGCGCTTCAAGCGCATGCTTTGCGCTTCAGGTGCACAACATCTTCTGTCTGACGTATACTGCATATTTCTACTATTTTGAGTCTGAATTTGGTTCCGGTGTCTTCATGAAAGTTGTAGCTATGGAATTTAGATTTCATTTGCACTTGGTATGAGTTCAATTGGACATCTACAACTCCAGATATCACTGAAATACTCCACATAGGTCATATTGATTTCCCACCAGAATTCAGCACCGCACTAAAAACAAAGAAACGACGCAAAACTCCGAAAAATCTCTACTTAATCAACGAAATAAGAACATAAGCATTTTATTAAACCCAAGAACTAGAATCAAAAATATATATCAAATAAATCATTAAATTAACTAATGATTGAAGATAAATAAGACTAAAAACAATGAAAAATATGCATATGATGAAGAGTCATCAAAAGACCTCGAGTTTCAAGAAGGTGATCATGTATTTCTGAGAGTTACTCCAACAACTGGGGTTGGTCGAGCGTTAAAAATGCGAAAGCTTACTCCTCGGTTTATAGTACCTTACCAAATTCTTAAACGTGTCGGTAACGTAGCATATCAGATCGCGTTACCTCCGTCTCTTTCTAATCTTCATAGTGTATTTCAAATGTGTCTCAACTTCACAAATACATTCTCGATCCTTCACATGTGATTGAGTTAGACATGGTCCAAATAAAAGAGAATCTAACTTTTGAGACCTTACAGCTACGGATTGAGGACCGCAAGGTCAAGGAATTAAGGGGTAAGACGATTTCATTAGTTAAGGTTGTCTGGGGAGGTGCTGTTGGTGAAAGTGCTACGTGGGAAGTCGAAAGTCAAGTGCGTGATTTGTATCCAGAATTGTTTTCCTAAGGTAAATTTCAAGGACGAAATTTTTTTTTTCAGGGGGAGAAATGTAGCACCCCAATTTTTCTTTATTATTTTGCTTTAATAGTATAATAGTACACTACTAATATTATATGAGTGTTAAAATGTGTTCTAATTTTTTCATATGTGTCTTGTGTGTTTGCCTTACTAATCGATTTAAATCATAAATATTAATTATATTTAACTTACAAATATAAAATAGAATGAATAAATAAAAACAAAAATTTATGTATATAGATATATATATATATATATATATATATATTTAAATTAGAATGGGTTTAGTAATAATGATAATAATAATAATAATGATAATAATAATAATGATGATAATAATAATAATAATAATAATGGGCCTTAGCTATCTATATATATGTATATATATACAATGGCGGTAATTATATGTAAATATATACAATACCCGAACATATGCTATATATATAAAAGGTATTAGGGTAATACACAAAAAATAAAACAAACCGAGAGAGAAATAGAGCAGCCGCCTACTTAGATAAGGAAAAATTGGTGACTGCCTGGGTACTAATAAAACGGCATTTAATACCCGTGAAAAACCTATTACCCTCCTGTAACCTACTAAGAAGTGTCGCCCCCTTAGCCAAACTACGTACATCTTCGCACACAATCATTGGAACACAGTCTCAACATAAAGAAAAGAAATTATCATAGAAAAGACTTCTTGTCTCGAAGACTTTTATTATAAGTTTTCTTTTTTTTTTTTTGGGTGTTGTTTGCAAGACCCTTAATTTTTAAATTAAAATTATGGAATTCATATTAAGTGTATTTTGGGGATATTGTAAAATATTTAATATATGTATGTTTTGAATAAATATATATATATAAATATTTATTTTGGAAGATAAATTAAGATTATTGGATTAAGAATAAATTAATTTAATTACGAGTAATTAAATTAACGGACAGTTAATTAAGGGATTATCGGCTAATTGCGACGAGACGGGTTAAGTCCTGAAAATCAGACAAGTGTCGGGTGAGGTGGCACCCACACAAGCCTATATATAGGAGTGAGAAGGATGGTGAAATTAGAACACAATTCCTCCTCCCTCACTGCCCATACTGCATGTAACAGTATCCTTTCCTTCCCATTCTGTTTTTCTGATTCCAGCACGTTAAGAAAAAAGAGAAAAGAGGGAGTTCCTCAAAGTGACATTAAACGGGAGTTTCGCCGATTTTTGACGCGTAAACGGGAACGAAAACAGCAACGAGAGAAGTAGCAGAAACGCAACGAGGGTAAGGGCACCTTCCACTTTCTAGTTGCATTAAGGCTGTAAGTGCATAACTGTCATGGCATTACTGGTGTTTCCATTACTGTTTTTGAAGAAAAACTGTTTTGCCTGTTGATTGAAAGAAATGAAAAATGCATTATGTGATGTTTAAAAAGTTCTGTGATGATTGTTGTTTGGGCTGAATGCATTAAAGTTGTTTTGTTTATGTGGGAAGTTGAAAAATGCATTGTATGTTATTTTGAATATGATTAAAATGCATGTTCATAAAATTGTTTTGAAAGTTGTTTTAAAATGCGAAAATGCATTCTGTTGGTGTATTGCTGCTATGTGATGCTTGCTGTTTGGCTGAATGTGTTAATGTCGTTCTGATGGTGTGAGAAAGCTGAAATGTTTTGCATGTTCTTCTGTTTGTATGAGAAAGCTGGAAATGCTTTGCATGTTGTTCTGTTTATGTGAGAAAGCTGGAAATGCTTTGCATGTATTTTGAGGAATGATCATAATGTAAATGGTTAAAAATGTCTTTTGCTGTGGTTGACATTCTGTTTGAATGGTTTGAGCAAACCTGTGATGAATGATATGGTGTTGTTGATGTTTTCAAAAGAAAATGGATTTTAAATTATGAAAGTGTTTTTCTGGAAAAGTTGCATTGATGAAAATGCCAGAGTTTTGTGGTTCAAAAGAGTGATAAAACTGTTTGGGGTTGTGCTGGTTTTCAAAGGAAAAAGTTTGAAAATGTGTTGAAGTCTCAAGAAAATGTCACTGAACTCGAAGGTGTATTCGAATACAGCATGAGTGTATTCGAATACAGCCTGCCCAGCTTCTGTTTTACCCAAGTTTTCGAACTTGTATTCGAATAGGGGCCTCTGTATTTGAATACAGTGGAATGATTTTTGCTTCTGACTTAGCATTTGTATTCGACTACGACTCTGTCGTATTCGAATACAGAAGTGAGATTTTAACACTGTATTCGCATCTGTATTCGACTACGACAGTCTCGTATTCGAATACAGGATGCTAACTTTCACCAATTTTTGCTTCTGTATTCGAATACAAGGGAGCTATATTCGAATACATATTCGGGTTATTCTAGAAACTCAAGTTTTAGCTTCTGTATTCGAATACAGATTCGTGTTTTCTAGAAAATCAAGTTTTAAGCACTGTCATGTGAACTCTAAAGTGTTGGGGAAGGTTTGAAACAATTTAAAATGAAGTTTTTGAATCGTTTTGAAGAAGAGATGATGAGTTTAATAAAAACTTCAATGATGGTGGGAAAATGCTGATTATACACTATTTTTGGCTTCTGTATTCGACTACAGGCATGCTGTATTCGAATACAGAATGTTGAAATTATAGTTTCAGCTTCTGTATTCGAATACAAGGGGTCGTATTCAAATACAGATTTGTGTTTTTTTCAAAAATCCAGAGTTTTAAACATTGTTTTATAAACCTTAAGTGTTGGGGATCATTTGGGAAGGTTTATGATGAACTAAAATGGAACTTTTGTGACAGTTTGAAGTGATGGTAATGAAGTTTTTGAGACTCTACTGATATAGTGAAAAATACTGATTTTTTTCACTGTGACAACCTCTGTATTCGAATACAAGAAGGCTGTATTCGAATATAGAGTGTAACTCTGCACTGTTTTTGGCTTCTGTATTCGAATACAGAGAAGCTGTATTCGAATACAGATTCGTATTTTCCAGAAAACTCAGTTTTAAACATTGTTTTATGAATATTAAGAGTTTGGGAAACATTGGAAAGACTTAAGATAATTAAGTATGGAATTTGTGAGATAATGTGAAGTGTTAATGATTACTTGACTGTTTAATCATTGATGTGTTGATGATGATATTGACTGTGTTGAGATGTTTTGAAAAATGATGGAAAGGAGAAAATTCCTGATAATGCATACTGTTTCAGTGAAGAGAAAACACTGCATATTCATGCATTTGCATAGTCAAGTGGTACCCGCGATGGGCCACAGAGTAATGCGTAAACGTGCTGATCTGTTGAGCGATTGCACGAGTGTTGGTCTGTTGAGCGACTGCACTGGTACTGATCTGTTGAGCGATTGTACCCTGAAATGCGCAAAAACGTGCTGATCTGTTGAGCGATTGCACGAGTGCTGATCTGTTGAGCGACTACACAGGTACTGATGTGTTGAGCGATTGTACATGAGTATATGTCAAACGTGCTGGTCTGTTGAGCGACTGCACGAGTGCTGGTCTGTTGAGCGACTGCACTGGTGCTGATCTGTTGAGCGATTGCACCCTGGTCTTAAGGGCCGTTAAAGTCAAACATATTTAAAACGTGTTGGTCTGTTGAGCGACTGCACCTTGGTAATTCCAAGAAATTGTATACATGAGCATATACATATTGCATTGGGGGATTGACCGGTGGGTCACGATTTGGTTATGTGATGATGGTTGGACATTGATGTGTGTGAGTACTTGATGAAATCTGATTTTCTGATAAATGATTGTGATTGCTGAAGTGTTGGATGTACTTACAACATATTTTTCATAATAATAGGTTGTTGTTTTGAAAAGGTATATATGTGATGAAATTTCAAAATGAGCATCATTATTTTTCATCATTGTTGTACGATATGCCATAGATATATTTGTTGTTGTGAGATATATGGTATGTGATTATTTGTTAATTTCGGTCGGTGACCCTTTATTATTATTGTGGCAATTGGGCTTTGCCCTCAGATGCCCCCCAAACCCATGCCACCCGTGGGACCCAAGACGACGGAAACATCACTCGACTTCATTGATCGTTCTGTGCCTATTGCTTGGGTATACGACCCCGCCTCAAGCAGGGCTACATACACGGGGAGATTGACGAGGACCTGTAGGACCAATGGAGTGGTGCACTACATGGAGCACAGCTATGGGAGGATTGACTTTCTTGTGCCTTCTCGTTTGGTATTGGAGGCGCACGGGATTTTTGATGATGCAGAGGAGCTAGCTAGAGGGGTTGAGACGGAGGCCACCGTAGGAGTGGTGACTCCTAACCCGGTGATTGGAGGAGATGTACGTGATTCTGAGGCGGAAGAGAAGAATGAAGAGCCGAGGCCAGTAGCAGCTGATATTCCGGGTCCATCTAGGATATCCGACGACTGTTATGAGATTCCGGCACCGTCGAAGCGACCGAGACTGTGCATTGATCTGACTTCGGATGAGACTAACCCCTCTCTGTATGATGAGGAGGAGGAGGAGGTTACATCGAGGCGAGCGGCGGAGTCGGATGAGACTTGTTTGGAATGCGGAGGAAATCCGTGCTACTGTAGCTTTAGTGCATGATCAGTTAGACTTGATGTATAGGATTTGAGCTGGAAATGTAATTTGTTTATTTTGGAAATTATTGTACTACTTTTCCGCTAAACTATGCACTCTGATATTTTCTTTTGGGATGATTATGACTTTGTTATCTTTTGAAAATATATTAATGTTTAGTGTTAAATTTCCAGAATTAAGTACTTAGTGATATTACGATGAAGTTATTTAATTACGTTCATTGATTAAATTACGACGTGCCAATTTATGAAATGACGTAGTGAAAACTTTATTTTAATTCTTTTTGAATTAAATCTGGAGAAAACATTTTAATTATTGATTTTAAAAAAAATAAATAAATACACTCGCGATGTGTTTTAAACTCGGGGTGTTACATTGTTATTGTTAACGTATATTAAATTGGGGATTTCTACTCTGATAGTCATATCGGGTTGGGACTACATTTACCATTATCAGTAAACTTATATACATGTGTTTTAAAAAGGATTTTGTTGACTACTGTCATGATTTCAAGTTTTTGAACATTGATGAGAATTTTGGATTAATGTGATATGTTTATGATTGCGTGATACTTTTACCTTATAAAATATTTGGAAGTTCGTATATTTCTCTTGAAGAATTACAATTTTATAAATAATAAACATAAAAAAATTAATTCGGGGATTATGGTGTCACAAATAGCTTCTGAATTCCCACAAGACTTCAATTTATTTTTGTATCAAATCTTCTTAATACTTTGATCAAATTTAATCAAGTCTCCACTGATTATCATCATGATTAAATCTGGACCGTATGATCTTTTGATCTCGTCCATATCTGGACCATACAATCTGATCTGCTATGATCCACTGATCTCGGCCAACACTGGACCACACGTTCTGATTTTCTGATCTCGGCCAATCACTGGACCATATGATCTGAACTTCTGATCTCGGCCAACACTAGGCCATATGGTCTGATCTTCTGATCTCGGCCAACACTGGGCCATGATGCTTAAATCTGGACCATTGATCTGAACATTTCCCTTTGATTTGGACCAATTTTGGACTGAGTCTTGATTGAATTAAATCTGGACATGATATTTTAATCTGGAAAATTACCTTCTGATCTGGATCAGGTCTGGATTAAATATGGACAATCATTTCTTCTAATCTGGACTGAGTTTCATGCTTTGGACTATGTTATCTTCTGGTTTGGGCCAAGTCTGGACCAAGTCACTTGTTTTGGACCAGTTATCTTCTGCTCTGATGAACGTGTGGTCCAGTGTTGGCTGATATCAGAGGATCACAGCAGATCAGTTAGTATGCTCCGGATGTGGACGAGAGCAGAAGATCAAACGATCCAGATTTAATCATGATAATCAGTGGAGACTTGATTAAATTTGATCAAAGAATTAAATGGATTTGATCCAAAAATAAATTGAAGCCTTGTGGAATTCAAAAGCTATTGGCGGGAAGAAAGATTTGATCCGAAATTAATTAAGAACAGGATTGGCCCAATTTATTTTTGAAAGCAAATCTAGAGCTAAAATAGATATGTTTTTTATTTAAGAGAAACCCGATTGGCCAAGTTATTTTTGCAAGAGAATCCTGCAAGATACAGCTCGAATTTCAGCTTGGAAGAGACCCTAATTCACATCTATAAAAGGTGGCTCAAGACTAAAGACTCATCATCGAAAATCACAAAAAGAGTCATACACTTCCAAAAGCAAACACTCAAGTTTTCAGTGAGGTTAATTGTGAGTTCCAGCTTTCTAGAAGCAAGCACTCGTGTTTTTCTTTCCCTTGTGTTAGATCTAAGTTGTTGAAGTAGAGTCTACAATCTGAGGGAGTCAGAAGGGGTAGAAGATTACTTAGCAATTAGATTCAAGGCATTGTAATTCCTTCTACAATCTGGGGTTGTCAGATTGGTAGGAGAAGACATGACTTGAGAAGTCAAAGTGCACTATTCCTCAAAAGTCTAGGATTGTTAGACTTTTTTAGAAGACTGACTTGGAGGGTCAGTGGTATTGTTGTAATTCAAAGGTTTTTGAATTAGTAAAATCCTTCAAAGTGAAGGGACTGGACGTAGCCTCGTTAACGGTGAACCAGTATAAAATTTTGTGTTTTATATTTACTTTACATCCGCTGCTAACTCTGTTTTATTCATACATCGGGTTTTGTTATAAAACTGCAAAAACAAAAGAAAAAAAGTATTCAGGTTAGTCAAACACAATTCATCCCCCCCTTCTCGTGTTTGCACCTTCAATTAGCATCAGAGCTCGGTCTCAAGGATGAGCACTTAACAGTGTTTGAGGAAAGATCCAAGGGGTCAACAACATGGCAGAATCCAAAGATGATTTGGGAGGCAACATCAACAGACCACCACTGTTTGATGGAGACTGGTTTGAGTATTGGAAGGACAGAATGAGAAGTTTCTTCATATATCAAGATCCTGAATTACGGAAGCTGGTAGTCAAACATTACACTGCACCTACTGTTCCAGGAGATCCAACTAAAGAACTGGACATGGAAGATATGAAACCATGCTAGAGCAAAGCATACAAACTGCATCACAAAGCTAGAACCATCACGATCAGTGCCATCACATTCAAGGAATTTGATAGATGCACAGATAAAGAAACAGCAAAGAGCATATTCGACAGTCTGGTTCTGACCTATGAAGGAAGCCAGCAGGTTCAAAAAGCAAGGGCTAACATACTGGTCAAACAGTATGAGATGTTCAAGATGGAAGATGATGAAGACATTGATGGAATGTTCTGTAGATTCCAGACTCTGATATATGGACTGAAGGTCTTGAAGAAAAGCTACACAACAGCAGATCATGTCAAGAAGATTCTAAGAAGTTTACCAACCAAGTGGAGACCAATGGATACTGCAGTTCAGCAAGCCAAAGATCTGAATAAATTAATACTTGAAAATTTTATCAGCTCACTCAAGTTTCATGAACTAGAACTGGAAGCAGATAAACCAAATACGAAGAAGAATCTGGCCCTGAAGTCGAAACAGAAGAAACCTGCCAGGGCAGCATCAGAATCAGAGGATAGAGACAGTGACTGTGATGATATGGCTTACTTAACCAAACAGATGGTTAAGATCTGGGAAAACAGGAAGAGAAGAAGCTCCAAGAAGAAACATAACAGCAAAGGAATGGAAGAATCTAACAAGAAGAGTATCGTCTGTTATAGATGCAATGAACCTGGACATATCAAGTCAGAATGTCCAAATCTGGAAAAAGGCAAACAGCACAAGAAGAGTTCCAGATTAAAAATGAAGGGTCTGATGGCAGCCTGGGATGTATCAGAATCAGAAGAAGAATCGTCTGATAAAGAAGAGGCAGAAGCAGCAATGATAGCACACATCAGGTCTGCCTCTGGACCTTATAAAGGCACAATTTCAGGAAGGAAAGTAGGCAGAAGGAAGAATGATCAAAACAGTCATTTAGGAAAGTTTGGAAGCACATCAGAGGAAGCGATTCTGGCTCGGATGGCTCATACCAACTCAAGTTCTGGGTACAGCTCAGGCTCTTGAACAGATTCAGAAAATGAAGACAATGAGGTATTTTCTGATCTCTCTAAATCTGAATTAATTGAGGGTGCAAAAGACTTTCTAAATGCAAACAATAAGATGTCTTTAAAATTGAAAACTCTTAGGGAAGACAAGACAAATCTAACCAAAGAAGTCCAAGTTTTAAAGAATCGAAATTCTGAGAATGCAACTGAAAACAAGGATTTTAAAACTGAAGTTGCAAGACTCAAATCTGAAAACCAAACTCTCAAAAGCAATATTTGTTCCACTTCCAAAACTGGTTGTGAATCTGATATGCATGAGCAATTTTTTCAAAACTTTATTTCCAATGGAATGGAAAGAAGTAAATATGCATCTATGATTTATGGAAACAGTAACACTGGAAAGAGAGGTCTTGCTTTTACATAAACGATTGTTGAAAGTAAAGCTGTTCAATCTGATATTTTATGCATTGTTTGTGCTAAGAAAGGTCACTCTGAACTATCTTGTCCAATGGTAAAATCTGAACAAGATCAGAGAGTTGTTAAAACTAACAAACCTGGACCCAATCAGTTTTGGGTACCAAAAGATCAAATTGTCTATGTTGCAGATATTCTGAGCAACCAGAAGGAGACACCAACAATGGTGCCTGGAAAATTGATGTTGGCAATACAGAAGCAGAAGAAGGTTTATGTTCCAACTTCTACCAAACAGAAGCCAACTGACTCTGGTAGAAGAAGAATTGGTCAACAAAATACCTATCAGAACCAGAACTAGAATCGTAGGAAGAACAGGAAATATCAAAGAAATCACACATATCACACGAATCAGAACAGGAACTGGAACCAGAATCAAAACTAGAACCAATAATAAAGGAACTGGAACCAGTATGAGAGGCACAGGAACTGGAACCAGAACCAATACTGGAACCAGAATCAGAATCAGTACCAGAACCTGAACCAGAACCAGTATAAGTATCAGAATCAGAGGTTCAGCAACAAACAGTAGAATTACACACATCAGCTTCCGTATTACCAGAAGAAGCAGAATTACCAGAATCACCATAAGTTCCAGAATTACTAGAGGAACATGGTGTATCAGCTGAAGCAGAAAGAGAAGAATAAGAATCAGGAGAGTTCTTCAAACACTCCAGTGAAATTCATCAAGACTACAAACCAGGGAGGAAATTCAAAGCCCTTCATCCAAACCATCTAATCACAAAGCGTACCAATTCATAATCTGAAAATCAGAAACAAGAGGATTTTCATAGTAAAGTTGAAACTGTTGACATAGAGGTTACATCTTGCTGTAAATACTATTATTGCTTGATATTTATGTTTACTGTCATAACAAGAAGCTTGATCTTAAAAAAATCAAGGCTAGATAAGTATTTGATTTGGCTGTATTGAGTTCATAACAGAACTAATGGTTTGGCTGTATTGAGTTCATTTTTAAATTATTTGATTTATATTATGTTATATGACAAGCTGATTGATCTTGACAAATCAAAGCAAGATAAAGATAGTGCAGGTTCACCAGATTCAAAGGGAGCAGAAGCATAAGAAACAGAAGTACCTAGAAAGGTAGAGGATACAAGCAAGTTAGCAACACATGACAAATCTTCAAAACATGAATATGATTAAGTCAGAAACAGCCAAGATAAGTCAGAAGAGAAATCTGGATATTTACCAGAATCAGAAGATGTTACAAATTTACCAGAACCAGAAGCTGATTTATCATAATCAGAAGCTGTTACAGATTTACCAGAACAAGAAGTTGATGCAAACCAACCAATGTTGATGAAGCATTGGCAGAGGAAAGTTGGATACTTGCAATGCAAGAAGAGCTGAACGAATTTCAAAGGAATGATGTTTGGGATCTGATATCCAGACCTAACAAAAACATTATTGGAACCAAGTGGGTGTTCAGGAATAAACTCAATGAAAAAGGTGAAGTGGTAAGGAACAAAGCCAGACTTGTAGCTCAAGGATAGTCAACAGGAAGGTATAGACAACACTGAGACTTTTACTCCAGTGGCCAGGTTAGAAGCAATTAGAATTCTTTTATCATTTGCTGCTAATCAGCATATAATGCTGTATCAAATGGATGTTAAAAGTGCATTCTTAAATGGCTATATAAGTGAGGAAGTCTATGTCAAACAGCCCCCTGGATTTGAAAATTCTTATTTTCCAGACGAAATGTTTTTAAACTTAAAAAATCTTTATATGGTTTAAAACAAGCACCAACGGCATGGTATGACAGACTTAGTAACTTTCTGCTTAAGAATGCATTTAATAGAGGCCAGATTGATAATACTCTATTTAGGAAATCCATTAAAAATGATATTTTGATTATTCAAGTTTATGTTGATGATATCATATTTGGATCGACTAATGGCACTTTGTGCAAAGAGTTTTCTGGCCTAATGCAGAAAGAGTTCCAAATGAGCATGATGGGAGAACTTAAGTTCTTCTTGGGAATTCAGATTCATCACGGTAAATCAGGTATACTCATTCACCAATCTAAATACACTAAAGAACTTCTTAGAAAGTTCAAAATGAGTGAATGTAAGCCTATGGCCACCCCCATGCACCCAACCTGCTCACTTGAGAAAGATGAAACCAGCCAAAAGGTAGACCAGAAAACATACACAGGTATGATTTGATCCCTTCTTTATTTAACTGTTTCTAGACCTGACATTTTGTTTAGTGTTTGTGTCTGTGCCCGTTTTCAAGCTGACCCTAGAAAATCCCATTTAACTGCTGTCAAACGAATTCAAAGACACCTTAAAGGAACCACCAACCTTACCCTGTTATACAAGAAAACCCCCACCTACAAACTCAAAGGTTTTTGTGATTCCAACTATGCTGGAGACAAGCTGGAAAGGAAAAGTACAAGTGGCAACTTCACTTTCTTAGGTGATAATTTGATCTCTTGGTCAAGCAAAAGACAAAGCACCATTGCCATCTCAACAGCTGAAGCTGAGTATATATCAGCAGCAGGATGCAGTTCACAGTTACTCTGGATGAAACATCAACTTGAAGATTACAACATCTTTGAAACCAATATCCCTTTGTTATGTGATAACACTTCAGCCATAAACCTAACCAAGAACCCTATCTTACACTCTAGAGCCAAACACATTGAAATAAAACACCATTTCATTAGGGACCATGTTCAAAAAAGGACCTTAAGCATCCAATCTGTGGACACTGATCAACAATGGGCTGAAATCTTCACCAAAGCACTACCTGAAGATAGGTTCGAGTTCATCAAGAAGCATCTCAGCATTACCTCCATATCTAACTAGCTCAAGTAGTCATCTTAGGAGTTTTTTTAATTTTCTTGTAATTTTAATTTTATGTTTTTTATTTTTTGCTTTTAATTTCTGTACTTTGTAAAGAAAAAAAAACAAAAATACATAAATAGTATGACCTCTTTTCGGCTGATGACAAAAACGGGGAGAGAGAGAGAGAGAAAAAAAAAAGGAGAAAAAAGGAGAGATAAAAAGAAAGGACGAGCGAAAAAGAAAGAGATGAAAAGAGAAGGAGTTGAAAAGGAAAAGAAACGGGGAGAGAGAAAAATAAAGAGAGAAAAAGAAAGAGTGAAAAGAGAATGAGTTGAAAAGGAGAAGAAACAGGGAGAGAGAAAAATAAATCATAAAGAGATGAAAATAGAAGGAGTTGAAAAATAGAAGAAAAAGTTAGTATCAGACTTAGGGGGAGAGATTGGTCTGAGGGGGAGTAATTCAAGTATTCGAGTTATAAGCTAGCAAAATAAGTTAAGGTTTCATCATCATCAAAAAGGGGGAGATTGTTGGAACCAAGTTGGTTCTAAGTACTTAGGATTTTGATGTTTACAAAAGTAATCCATGTAATCTTATTTTGAACCTTGAATCATTACATTAAATGCCACCAGAAAATGAAGTTTCTAGAGGCAGAAGATGCAGACACCCGATAATGCATCCAGAAGGTACCAGAGGATGCATCTTAGAATTACCAGAGGATATCTTTGCTGGCCTAGATCAGAAGGAAGCAATGTTAGAAGGAGACCAGGACAAGACCAGAAGGAAGCTTGCCAGAGGGAGACTTGATCCAGACCAGAAGGAATCATAATTCACACTTAGTCCAGAAGTTATTCTGACCAAAAGATGGTCTCGCAGTGAAATGTAAAACAGCCCTAACTTGATCCAGACTTAATCAGAGGATAAATTAATGGGTCCAGAACAAGAGATTCAATCCATATTTGACCCAGACCAGAAGATAGCATGGTTCAGGGTATGAAACTAAGTCCAGACCAGAAGAAATGATGTCCAGATTCAATCTAGACCTGATCCAAATCAGAAGGTAAAATGTCCAGACTGAAATATGATTTGTCCAGATTTAATTTCAGTTCTATATAGACCCAGTTCATAATTGGTCCAGATCAGAGGGAAAAGGTTCAGATCAATGGTCAAGATTTAAGTATATGGCCCAGTGTTGGCCGAGATCAGAAGATCAGACCATGGCCCAGTGTTGGCCGAAATCAGAAGGTCAGAATGAGTGGTCCAGCATTGGCCGAGATCAGAGGATCACAGCAGATCAGGTTCTAGACCAGGTTGGCCAAGATCAGAAGATCATAAGATCAGAAAAGTGTGGTACAGGGTTGGTCGAAATCAGAGGATCACAGCAGATCACTTAGTATGGTCCAGATGTGGACTAGCGCAGAAGATCAAACGGTCCAGATTTAATCATGACGATTAACGGTGGAGATTTAATTAAATTTGATCAAAGTATTAAAAGGATTTGTTACAAAAATAAAGTGAAGTCGTATGGAAGTTCAGGAGCTGTTGGCGGGAAGAAACTAAAGACATGATTGGCCAGTTATTTTTGAAAGAAAATCTGAAGCTTAAAAAGATATTTTTTTTTATTTAAGTGAAGCCTGATTGGTCTATAATTTATTCTGACCAGAAGATAGCTTGGCAGTGAAATGATAATCAGTCCAGACTTAATCAAAGCATAAGTTAATTGGTCCAGAACAAGAGATTTAATCTAGATTTGGCCCAGACCAGAAGATAGCATGGTTCAGAGTATGAAACTAAGTCCAAACCAGAAGAAATGATATCCAGATTGAATCCAGAACTGATCCATATCAGAAGTTAAATGTCCAGATTAAAATATCCTATGTCCAGAATTAATTTCAGTTCAATTCAGACCTAGTCCATAATTGGTTCAGATCAGAGGGAAAAGGTTTAGATCAATGGTCAAGATTTAAGTATATGGCCCAGTGTTGGCCGAGTTCAGAAGATCAGAACGTGTGGTCCAGAATTGGTCGAGCTCAGAGGATCACAGCAGATCAGATTGCAAGTCCAGAGTGGTCAAAATCAGAAGATCACAAGGTGTGGTCTAGTGCTGGCTAATATTAGAGGATCACAGCAGATCAGTGAGTATGGTCCAAATGTGGACGAGAGCATAAGATCAAACGGTCCAGATTTAATCATGATAATCAGTGGAGACTTGATTAAATTTGATCAAAGTATTAAAAGGATTTGATACAAAAATAAATTGAAGCCTTGTGGAATTCAAAAGCTATTGGCGGGAAGAAAGATTTGATCCGAAATTAATTAAGAACAGGATTGGCCCAAGTTATTTTTGAAAGCAAATCTGGAGCTAAAAAAGATATGTTTTTTATTTAAGAGAAACCCGATTGGCCAAGTTATTTTTGCAAGAAAATCCAGCAAGATACAGCTCGAAATTAAGCTTGGAAGAAACCCTAATCTGTATCTATAAAAGGAGGCTCAAGGTAGAATACTTAGCATCAAAAATCACAAAAGAGGTCATACACTTCCAAAAGTAAACATTCAAGTTTTCAGTGAGGTTAATTGTGAGTTCCAGCTTTCCATAAGCAATCACTCGTGTTTTTCTTTCCCTTGTGTTAGATCTAAGTTGTTGAAGTAGAGTCTACAATCTGAGGGAGTCAGAAGGGGTAGCAGATTACTTAGCAATTAGATTCAAGGCGTTGTAATTCCTTCTACAATCTGTGGTTGTCAGATTGGTAGGAGAAGACTTGACTTGAGAAGTCAAGTTGATGTATTCCTCAAAAGTCTAGGATTGTTAGACTGTTTGAAAAGACTGACTTGGAGGGTTAGTGGTATTGTTGTAATTCAAAGGTTTTTGAATTAGTGAAATCCTTCAAAGTGAAGTGACTGAACGTAGCCTCGTTAACGGTGAACTAGTATAAAATTTTCAAATCCAGCACAGGTGAACCAGAGATACAGGAACCAGAAGTTGGACCAGAAGCAGAACTTGAGAAAGATAAAGATGATAGCAAGGAAGAAGATCATGCTGACTTTAAAGACAAGTCAGAGGGAAAGAATGGATGCAAGTACAAATCTTCACATCTAGAAACTCTCATTATTGGCAGTGCAGCAGAACCATTGAAGACCAGATCATCAAGTAGAGAAACCAGTCTCTTTGTTTACTCTCAACAATTGAACCAAGCAATGTTGATGAAGCTTTGGCAGAGGAAGGTTGGATACTTGCAATGCAAGAAGAGCTGAATGAATTTTAAAGGAATAATGTTTGGGATCTGGTATCCAGACCAAACAAAAACATTATTGGAACCAAATGGGTGTTCAGGAATAAACTCAATGAAAAAGGTGAAGTGGTAAGGAACAAAGCCAGACTTGTAGCTCAAGGATACAGTCAACATGAAGGTATTGATTACACTGAGACTTTTGCTCCATTGGCCAGGTTATAAGCAATTAGAATTCTTTTATCATTTGATGCTAATCATGATATAATTTTGTATCAAACGGATGTTAAAAGTGCATTCTTAAATGGCTATATAAGTGAGGAAGTCTATGTCAAACAGTCCCCTAGATTTAAAAATTTTATATTGGTTCACCGTTAACAAGGCTACGTCCAGTCCCTTCACTTTGAAGGATTTCACTAATTCAAAACCTTGAATTACAACAATACCACTGACCCTCCAAGTCATTCTTCTCAAACAGTCTAACAATCCTAGACTTTTGAGGAATACAGCACCTTGACTTCTCAAGTCAAGTCTTCTCCGACCAATCTGACAACCCCAGATTGTAGAAGGAATTACAACGCCTTGAATCTAATTGCTAAGTAATCTGCTACCCCTTCTGACTCCCTCAGATTGTAGACTCTACTTCAACAACTTAGATCTAACACAAGGGAAAGAAAAACACGAGTGATTGCTTATGGAAAGCTGGAACTCACAATTAACCTCACTGAAAACTTGAATGTTTACTTTTGGAAGTGTATGACCTCTTTTGTGATTTTTGATGCTAAGTATTCTACCTTGAGCCTCCTTTTATAGATGTGAATTAGGGTCTCTTCCAAGCTTAAATTCGAGTTGTATCTTGTTTGATTCTCTTGCAAAAATAACTTGTCCAATCGGGTTTCTCTTACATAAAAAACATATCTTTTTCTGCTCCAGATTGCCTTCGAAAATAACATTGACCAATCCTGACTTTAATTAATTCTGGAACAAATCTTTCTTCCCGCCAAAAGCTTCTAAATTCCACAAGTCTTCACTTTACTTTTGTAACAAATCCTTTTAATACTTTGATCAAATTTAATCACGACTCCACTGATCATGATTCAATCTGGACCACTTGATCTTCTGCTCTCGTCCACATCTGGACCATACTAAGTGATCTGCTATGATCATCTGATTTCGGCCAACCCTGGACCACACTTTCTGATCTTCTAATCTCAGCCAACCTGGACTTGCAAACTGATCCGTTGTGATCCTCTGATCTCGGCCAATGTTGGACCACACATTCTGACCTTCTGATTTCGGCCAACACTGGGCCGTGGTCTGATCTTCTGATCTCGGCCAACACTAGGCCATATACTTAAATCTTGACCATTGATCTGAACCTTTTCCCTCTGATCTGGACCAATTCTGAACTTGGTGTGGATTGAACTGAAATTAAATCTGGACAAAGGATATTTAATTCTGGACATTTACGTCTTGAACTAGATCAAGTCTAGATTAAATCTGGACATCATTTCTTCTTATCTTGACAGAGTTTCATACTCTAAACCATGCTATCTTCTGGTCTGGGTCAAATCTGGATTAAATCTCTTGTTCTGGACCCATTAATTTATCCTCTGATTAAGTCTGGATCAAGTCTGGACTATTTATCATTTCACTGCCAGACTATCTTCTGGTCAGAATAACTTCTGGACTAAGTCTGACTTATGATATCTTTTGGTCTGGGACAAGTCTCCCTCTAGCAGGCTTCCTTCTGGTCTGGTCCAGGTCTTCTTCTAGACTTTGCTTCCTTCTGATCTGGGCCAGTAAAGATATCCTCTGGTGGTGTTTTGACATCCTGGTGTATCCTCTGGTAATTTTAGGATGCATTATCTGGTGAATTCTAGAGGTGTATCCTCTGATAACTTCATCTTCTGGTGGCATTTTAATATAGTAATTCAAGGTACCAAATAAGATTACATGGAATGCTTTTGTAAACATCAAAATCCTAAGTACTTAGAACCAACTTCGTTCCAACACTTCTCGTGTTTGCACCTTCAATAATGATTCTGGATCATTGCATATATTCATAAAACCTCTAGGAACAATTGCCACTGATATGAAGTGATGGTTTAGGAGTATAAATATCTCCTAGGCTCGAGTTTAATCACTACACAACTTTCACAAAAATTCAGAACTTTCTTTAAATCCATTAAGAGTCAAAATCTTCATATTTCAAGTGCATTCTATTTTTACATTTTCATATCATTGAGAAAGGTTCTCTTGCTACACTTGAAGTACCATACTATTGGATTATTATCATTGTACAAAGAAAGCATATCAATTGTATATTCACTTAAGTTATTGAAAAATCATTCAAGTTATTATTGAAGAAAATTAGTGTACTTTTCTTCAAGTGTTGTAAACTAAGATAGTGGTGTGCTATCTTAGTGAGATTGTTAGGAGTTTGTAATAGAAGTCTGAGTAGATTTGTACTGATTCTAACATAGTGGAAAATCTTTTGTGGTGTGCAAGAGGACTGGACGTACCCTTGGTTATAAGGGGAACCAAGATAAATTGTTTGTGTTCTTTTTTTTTCTGCATTTACATTTGCTATACACATTCTACTTCACTTATCATAAATTAGAAAAATAATCAACCAAGTCTCAGAAAACTAGAAAATTTCAAAACATCTAATTCACCCCTCTCTTAGGTGCACCTATAAATTACAAGTTAACATACGTGGATTTGCTTTTATCACTATATAAAGAGTCTCAAACTCTTGTGAAAAGCACACCAAAGTTGGATGCAATTCCTAGATTTCTATTTTCTCCTTCTTCTGCTCAATGCACTTCCGAGTCATTTCTCCCCTTTCTTTTTGTCCCTTTGATTTTTGAGTGGTCTTAATACTACTTTCCTTTTAGAGCGTTTTTTGAGTCATAGTCCCTTTGAGTGGTCCTAATACCATTGTCTTCTTAGAGCAGTATTTTGTGTTGTAGTCTCTTTGATTTATGAGTGGTTTAAGTACCATATTTTTAGAGTGACCATTACAGCCATATTAAGGGTGAAATTCTAGAACGGTTTTCTAGGGTGTAGTAGAACTCTGATACAGTTTGTCTGGGCTATTTTATCGTAGGGACTTTGTGGTTGATAGTCTACCTTGCACAATTTGGGCAGTGCTGCGAAAGTCTTAAAAAGAGCGACCTAGTCCGCAATTTAACCTAGTAATATCTTTGGTGACTGAAAATAATTTCAAATATTGTTTTTTGAAATTCAAAAACAACAATTTTTCAGATATTTCTTTCTACCATGTCAACCAAATAGATTATTAGATCTACTTATGTTGCTTCTTTTTTCAATAAATCGTTTCGGTTTGTGGGATGTCACTTCAAACGATGGCAACAAAAGATACTATTTTTCTTAACTAAGAAAAAATTTCCATCGTTTTGAAAGATGATAATCCAGTGGTCACATAAACAGCTGAACAAATAGAAAAGGATAAGAAAACTGCATAAATAACTCAATAGAAGGATAACACAATAGTAGGAAAATGATTACCTCTGTAAGAATTATATTCTCAATGAACTTGTTGATGATATGTATAATTACTACAGTTCCAGCAAAACTACTAGACAAGTTTGGGATACTCTAAAGAAGAAATATGATACTGAGGAAGTTGGGGCTAAAAAGTATGTTGTGAGCCATTACCTCAAGTATCATATGACCGATGACAAGTTTTTGGAAGCTCAATCCCATGAAATTTAGAATATAGCTCATGAGATCATCTCTAAAGGTATGACTTTAGATGAACAATTTTAAATTGTTGTTATTATTGACAAATTGCCCTTGTTTGGAAGGATATTAAAAATTCTTTCAGGCATAAAACAAAAGAATTTTCTCTAAAGAGTCTGATAACCTGCCTCAAGAGACAAGAAGTTTACTCGGTCTATAGGGGCAGACTTGTACACCATTTCTAAAATGATATTTTTGTTAGGAAAGGGTACACCATTGTTGACATGTTTAAATTAAATTTTGAAATTTAATAAAATGTCTCCTTCTGCTTACATGTTGTATGATTTTCATATTTGGCATGCTAGACTATGTCACGTGAACAAACGTGTGATATCAAACTAAAGTAACTTAGGTTTAATTCCAAAGTTATCTTTAAATGATTTTGAAAAATGTGTTTTTTGTATTCAAGCTAAAATAACAAATAGTTCACATAAATCGGTAATTAGAGAATTTGAGCCTTTAAATTTAAAACAATATGATATATGTGAACTTGATGGAACTTTAAGAAACGTTATTTTGTCACTTTTTATTGACGATTGTTCTGACCATTCTTTCGTATATATAATGAACAATAAAAGTGAAGCGTTTGACATGTTTAGGATCTTTGTAACTGAAATTGAAAATCAATTTAGTAGAAAGATTAAGAGGTTTTGTAGTGATAGAGGAACTAAGTACGATTCTAGTTTGTTTAATGAGTTTTATAAATTTCATGGAATTATACATGAAACAATTGCACCATATTCACCTAAAATGAATGGTAAAGCTGAAAGAAAGAATAAAACTCTTATTGAACTAGTTATTACTATTATGCTTAACTCTAGTGTTGCATCTCATTGGTGGGGGGAAATTGTACTGATTGTTTGCTATGTTTTCAATAGAGTTCCTAAATCTAAAAACAAAACATCTCCTTACGAGATTTTTAAGAAAAGACAACTGAACTGGTCGTATTTTAAAACTTGGGGTTATTTGGCTTATGTCAGAATCTTCAATCCCAAGCGAGTTAAACTCGCTATTAGAGCCTATGAATGTATATTCATTGGGTATGTAGTAAATGACAAAGCGTATAGGTTTTATGCCCTAAATGCAAAAGTGATCATAGAGTCAAATGTTGTTGACTTCTATGAAAATAGATTCCCTTTCAAATTGAGAAATAGTGAGGGCAAGGAACCAAGTCATGTTCCTGTGATGAGAAGCATTACAAGCAACAAACAAGGTGAAACATAAACCTCGAAGAAGTAAGGAACATTGCAAGCAACAAACAAGCCTTATTGTCTTTGGATGCAGATTTATGGCAAGAAGCTATAAACGATGAGATGGATTCTCTAGAGTCTAACAGAACCTGGCATTTAGTAGACTTGCCTCCTAGTTGCAAACCGATAGGTTGTAAATGGAAATTGAAAAAGAAACTAAAACCTGATTGAACTGTTGATAAATACAAGGCTCACCTTGTAGCCAAAGGTTTTAATCGAAGAGAAAATATAGATTTCTTCGACACTTCTTCACTGGTCAATAGAATTACATCCATTAGGGTACTCATTTCACTAATTGTTATTCATAACTTGATGATACACCAAATGGATGTCAAAAAAAAATTTAAATGGTGACTTGGAAGAAGAAATCTATGTGGAACAACCTGAAGGTTTTGTGATTCATGGACAAGAAAACAAGGTATGTAAGTTAGATAAATCTCGGTATGGTCTTAAACAAGCTCCTAAGCATTGGGCCAAATGTTTGATAACTTGATTATATCGAATGAGTTTAAATTAAATGAAAGTGACAAATGTATTTATTACAAATATGAAAATGGAATTTGCAATATCATATGTCTCTATATAGACGACCTACTCATATCTGATTCAAACATTTATGTTGTAAATATTGTGAAATCATTGTTGTGTAACAACTTTGATATGAAAGACCTCGGAGAAGCAAGTGTAGTCCTTGGAATCAAGATTACTAGGTCAGAAAATGGAGTTTCTTTAGATCAATCTCACTATGTTGAAATGATCCTTAAGAAATACAAATACTTTGACTGTAAACCTGCTTGCACACCATATGATCCAAGTGTGAAACTTTTCAAAAACACTAGTGAAGGTGTTAGACAAACTGAACATGCTAGCATCATTGGCTGCCTCAAGTATGTTAGTGACTATACTAGACCCGACATTGCCTACATTGTGGGACTATTTTGCATGTTTACCAGTAGACCTAGTGTGGAGCATTGGCATGCTATCAAAAGAGTCATGAGATACCTTAAAAGAACCATGAGTCTCAGATTACATTATCAAAGATTTCCTGCCGTCCTTGAAGGATATTGTGATGCTAATTGGAACACTTTATCATATGACTCCAAAGCAACCAATGGCTATATTTTTAGTATAGTTGGTGGTGATGTATCTTGGAAATCAAATAAACATATGTTACTAGCTCAGTCCATTATAGAGTCTGAAATGATAGCACTAGCTACTGTAAGTGAAGAAGCAAGCAAGTTGAGATGCTTGCTAGATGAGATCCCTTTATGGGAAAATAATATGCTAGCTATGTTGATCCACGGCAATAGTACCGCAGATATTGCAAAAATTGAGAATCTATATTACAACGGTAAGAGACGACAAATGCGTCATAAGTACAACACTATTGGAGAGTTACTTTTCAAAGAAGCTATTATAGTGGATCATGTACGCACTGATGAAAATTTAGCAGATCATTTGACGAAAGGATTAGCTAGAAAGAAAGTCCTAAATACATCCAAAAGAATGGGACATTTCCTATAGATCAATGAGTCACTCATGATGGTAACCCAACCTAAAAGACTGGAGATCTCAAGAATTAGGTTCAATGCATAATAACAAGTCCTGAAGTGATATGAGATGAACGTATTATTATATATCAGAGAAACTTGATTCCCAAAGCGATGAAAAGATGAGATAATAGAAACACTTAATGAGATTTATACTCTATGTGGAGTGCAATAAGTAGTTACATGAGTACTCTTGATAGACTCACCTATGTGAATGTGGAAATGAGGTCGTTTCCTATGGAATTTTGAGGCAAAATTGCGAAAGCATTCACTATACTGGGATAGATGTGTAGGGCCATTAATGCATAGGCTTTTAAGTGTACACCCTATGAAAAGGTTGTATGTGGTTTTGATGTCAAAGATATAGTTCAAGACTACGAGTCACTCTTGTTGAATATGAATCTTACTTACTATGCAAAGGTTCAAGTCGGAAGACACCTCTGCTTATGCATAATCTTATAGAAGCGTTTGACGCTACTTCAGAAATATTTTTTTAATTAAAGTGGGGGATTGTTGGAACATAGAGAGTATGTTAGTATGTGAATTTAAAAATTGTTGAAGTACCACATTAGAAAGCTCTTTTATATTGAGTAGTTTTCAACTTTATAAATACTAAAGTCTCACATTGGATAGTTAACATATGAGAGTTTACTTCCATCACTATATAAATAGTGTCAAACTCTTGTGAAAGCACACTAAAGTTGGATGTAATTTTTAACTTTCTCTTTTCTCCCTCTTCTGCTTGATGCACTTCCGAGTCATTTATCTCATTTCTTAAATAGAGTGACCTAGTCTGCGACTCAATAATATCTTCAGTTGCTGAAAATTATTTTAAAAATTGTTTTTTGAAGCTCAAAAACAACAAAGAGATATGTGAATAAAATCCTGCAAAATGCGGCCTCTGAATCCTCTTCTTTGATCGAGCTCAAGAAAATCATCTCTCTCTAAATCCTCTTAGTCGCACTCAAGCTTTTGCACAAACACAATATTTTCATGCGGATCAGTGTTGTGTTGTGATTCGATCACTAAGTCTGATTCGATCACTAAGTCGATCACAAACACAATTTTAGATTTTGGGCCAATCATGTGAAAGACGTGGCTGCAAGGGTTTGGAATGGGGCCAATGAACTAGGTGTGGTTGGCAGTGCTTCTAATAATTCGTACACAGCTCAAATCTTTACCATAGAGAAGAGTGATCAGGCTGGCCAAGACAAGAGGGTGGCAAGAGGAAGAAATTCACGATGAATATTGTGTCATACAATATTCGAGGGTGTGGCAATCCTACCAAAAGTAGAAGGTTTAAGGAGTTTGTTTTACAAGGTAAGTTTGATTTATATGCCTTGTTCAAGAAACAAAGAAATCATATGTAGATGAAGCTTTTGTGTCTAGTCTACAGAGGTGTGAAGATATTGAATGCACCAAAAAATACGATGTGGGTCTATCTATGGGTATGCTAATTATGTGGAGAATAGGTTTGTTCAATATAAATTTTTTAACAAAAAAATATTAAGCAATCATTAAATTTAAAGTTGATGCACGGTTACCGAACGTCCAATGAACTAAAAGAGGCCGAACAACTAAAAAGTAGCATATCATATCCATTAGATTACTATTTGACACATTCAAATGTATGTGTTTTATATATATCAAAATATAAGAGAAAGTGAGATAGTTAAATTTTAATCATACAATCATATATGAATGATCATAATTAAAAGAAATAATCATATAACTTTTTTAAGTAATTATGTGTCACTTAAATAAGTCTTAGTCTTACTAGCTCTTATATTTGTGTGAATTAGAGGTAGTGGAATATCCTTTCATATATTTACAACGTAAAAAATAAATTGAATAGTCTTACAAGCCAATGACTGTATGAGCCATCCACCATTCTTCATAATATTTAGGTAGAGTTTTGTTTACTATAATGTTGGAATATATCTTTATTAATAAAATTTTACTAATCAAAAAATAAGTAAACTGAATACTGAAATCTGCCTATAATTTGAAAAAAGAATAAAAAATAGAAATAGTACAAACTTAAAACAAAATAGATATTAAAATAAAAACATTTTAAATTGAAATTAACCATGATATCAATTTCACTCAACCACATACTCAACATGCATTGCATATATAGAAACAAAAAAAAATGATGGAATAATTTATTAATGGAACAGTCTATTTCAAGAATATTAGAGGTCAAAGATTATATTCACAATCACTTCGGGTGTTACACTCATTTAACTCTTGATGAACGACTAACACAAAAATGTTGGGGTATTTTTCTCGAGTTTTAGTTGATTTAGACATGACACAAAAGCTTAGAGATCATATTCTAGTTGAATGGAAAGAATATGCATTTTTTGTTTTCATTGATTACGAAAAACTGTCATTATTTTGTGAATCTTGTAAGATTGTAAGACATTCCATAGATAACTGCCAAAAGTATTCTAATGGTAAAGAAGTATGTCCCTAAAAACACTAATGTTTATGGACAAGAATGAAACTGAAGGTACAAACAAAGAAAATCAATGTGTTACAACTCATCGTGTTGTTAATTCTTCTTTTGTAGATCACATCCCTAACATTTAATTAGGAGGTAACACATGTATTCAAGATTTTTATCCCACTAATTAGGAAATAATTGATAAGAATCATGATGAATAATCTAATTAAGATTAAATTGAGGAAGTGGTAGTAGATTCATTCCCTTTAAGAGAAGATGACGTCGAGTTACACTGGGAAACAAATATAATTTATGAGGTCTTTGAATCCAACTTATCTAATTTAGATAACACAACAACAACAAAGATAAGATCTTCATTATCCAGATATGTGTAAAACCATCAAATTCATTCGGATTTTGAAGTAAATGTAAATTCAAGTGATTTGGTGGATGATATGACATATCCAAATGTTATTATCGCTTATGATAATATACATCCCAGGATTCCTCATGATTTGAAGGTTTTGTAGAATTTTTTAAGGATAGAGATGCTAATGATTTGCATAATTGTTCTATTATCTGTAAAGAGCCTTTTACATAGAATCATTCTACTGTTAGTCAAGAGTCTGTTACAGAGGCGATTTCTAATGCAAAGAAAAATTATGCAGAAGAAAACCATAGTATAAAATTTTCACCGAATGGTCAGAAAACCTGCATGATTTGAAGAACATTTTTTTTGCATTTTTTTATTTTTAATAGGTAAGGTTTATGTCTCCAATTTTTATTTTTATTTTTATTTTTATTTTTAATAAATTTTTAGAAACAAACTAATATCTTTTACCAACTTCTTGAAACCATGAAAACTTGAAAGGGGGAGATTTTAATAAATAAATAAATAAAAAGATTTTAACCATTAATCCATTTGAAAAAAACTTGGAAATAATATGATATGATGGGAAGAATATAAAATAAAAAGATACGCCTTTCACTTTTCTGAGTAGTGTGAAATCTAAATGCAGTGAAAATAAATTGTCTGTAAGATTTTCATTTTTTGAGATGTCATATTTTCATTATCTTATATAATAAGAATTTAATATATATAGACATCACACACACGTAAATGATATGTGTATAGAGTTACTCTTCCTCAATCATATTTATCTAGCATTTGTGCTTATGTGATGCAAATTATGTCAGTTCCAACTTCTATTTGTGACGAAGTTGAGAGATTATGTCGCAACTTTATCTAGGGTAGTACAACTGAACATAGAGCATGTCATTTGATTTCTTGGAAAACAATTTGCAATGGAAATCAAGAAGGTGGACTTGTCTTCAAGAATCTCAACGTACTTAATCATGCATATATGACCAAACTTGTTTGGCAACTAGTTGCGAATAGAGACAAATTTTGGGTCCAATTAACTTGAACCAAGTATAATTGTGGTATTATGAACACCCCTCTTATCAAACAACGCAACATTGCTTCTAATACTTGAAGGATTATTTGTAAAGTGTGGCTCAATACCAAAAGTAATGTGTGATGGGTTATTCGTGATGGTCATTCTACAAAATTTTGGAAGGATCAATGAATATCATGATGTGGAAAGCTTGTTGACTCAATACTTCAAGCTATTCCACCTAGAGAATATGAGGTTTTTGTATTGAGTTACACCAATAGTACAAATTGGAATTAGATTAAACTACAACAAATTATGTTTGAGTCAATTTGTGATAAAATTTGATCCTTGAAGCCTCCAATTGATGCTTCTCTATATTTCCCCACATGGCTACCAGCCATTGATGACCAATTTACTCTCAAGTCAACCTATAATAACCTCACAAACCATGAGACCAATGCCGACTCGATAATATTGTTCAAGGAAGTTTGGAACTGGCAGGTTCTAGCTAAAGTTAGGATGATGCTTTGGTAGTTGGCACATGGAAAACTCCTAACAAATGCTAAGAGATGTCATAGAAGCATGGCCTCCGATGACCTCTGTCAGTGTTACCTCTCTACACCTAAGGCCTTTATGCACGTTGGGAGAGATTGTGAAAATGTCCAACTACTCTAGAATAAAGTTATTAAGCCTCAATTTTGGAGTAAATGATTTAGCCTTGATAATTATGTTTGGATTGAGTGGAATCTTACTCACAATGACATTGGAAACATCCCTTGGGCATGAAAAATGTTTTTTGGTGTTCCAGTTAATGAACTCTAAAAAGATCGAAATTCTTTGGTTTTCTCCCAAAGTACAAAGAGAATGAGTGATTTGCGGCATTACATTTCTAATCAAGTAGACTTTATTCATAACTCTTTGATCAAGAGTAAGGTTCTAAAGCAGAATTTGATTAACCCTAGTCAAAAAACATGGATTAAACATTCTGAGGGAATTATGAAGATGAATGTTGATGGTGCTTACACCCATATTGATGGTGCCACATGTGTGTCCATTAACTAAATCTAATTGTGAGGACCAAATATGCAAACATAAATTATTGCATTGACATCACAAATTTGAAATAACTTTTCTTTCCTAAGGCAGCGCAACGCTCAAGGTAAACAGATGCAACCATTGGGAAAGTGTGGAAAAAATTCTTGCTAATAAGAATGATAGCATGTACAACCATAGTCATTATTCATATATTGAGACTACAAATTTGAAATAACTTTTCTTTCCAAGACAACAAAAAGCTCAAGGCTTAAAAATACAACCATTAGGAAATTAAGAAAAAATTATTGGTCAATAAGAAAGATAGCATGTGTAGTCATAATCATTATTTCCCAATGTAGCACAAGACTAAAGGCATAAAGATGCAACCATTGGAAAAATGTAAAAAATCTTTCTAATCAATAAGAAAGATAGTATGTGCAACCATAAACATTATAACTACATTGAGACCATAAATTTGAAATTACGTTTTTTTTCCGAGACAGTGCAAGACTCATGGTATATATAACTTTTGCAACCCAAGGCCCATTCCTCCCATCATCATCTCAATTTTCCAAAAAAACACTCTATTCACCCAAGTCTTGCGGTGTTTTTCAACAAGTTAAATAGGCCGGTCAACTTGAATGGTAGAGTCTAAAACCTTAATTCCCGCCTAAAATAAAGACTTAAACAAGTTACTCAACTCATTTTCCCACCCCTATGCACAGAATTAATAATGTGCATTTCATATATATTTGCTATTTTAAAATATTCAAATATTTTAAATAAATAAAGAAAAATAAAATTGTAAATAGGGTTATAGTATTTTTAAGTCTTTACAATATGAGACCAATCTTGTTTTAATCCCTTAAAAAAATTGTTTAAATTTTATCCATATCATTTCAAATTCCTTCATTTTTTATCTATGGTGATATTTATACATCCAAAATCGTTGATGTGGCATATTGAGTTAATATTGTTTTTAATGATGTGGCATCTAACTCAACATTTTTTTGATAAAGTAATTAAATATAAAAACACTAATAATTAAATAAATTATGTAAAAATAACCAAAAAAAATTATTTCCCTTTCCTTTCCCTCATTAATTAATATTCAGATCTAAAATCTTTAATTTCTCCTTTACCTTTCTCCGCTCCTTCTCATTCTTCTTCTCTTAACAAACACCAATAAAGTTACTGTCACTAGAAAAACATATCGACCCGACCCATTTTGCCTACCATTTTAGGTAGGTTGGCATGAAAATTTAAACCCGCCTACTTAAGTTAGTCCGTCTTGTTTAACCCACCAAATAAACGGGGCAGTCACGGGATATAGCGAGTTGGCCCGTCAAACAAAATGAAAAAAAAAATTTAAATATGACTTTAGTTGGTTTTTTTTCAACTTTTTTATTAACTCAACCAAACTAAAACAGTAAAATTGAAGCAATAACTTATTCAACCCAAACTAAAAGACTAATGTATAAAACGTTCTACTTTAGAATATTGCTATTAACTTATTTATAATTTAATTAATTTTTTTTTGTTGATAAATTTAATTATTGATAGTTTCTTACATGTGATAATTTTAATTTTTTGTTCAAATTATATAATGTAAATTTATTTATTATACGTTTAATTATTGTTGATAAATTTAATTAAATTTTTTTTTGTTACTAATAAATGAGACACTAAAGAAGCAGTTGACGAATATAATTTATACACAGATAAATATTTTTTATTAATCATTAGTTAAATTTATTACTTTTTTATATCTTCTAAATAAAAAGATAATAGTTAAAATATACTAATTACAATTGATTATAAAAAACATACATGAGAAAATATTTATCAATAAAAATGATAAAACTAGTGTTTTTTTAATATCAACATAAACATAAGAACAATTGGAATACATTAACTAAGAACAATTGTAATAACTAACTTAAGAACAATTATAATACATTAATTATATTGTTGCACTGTAGTACTTTCTGCTCGACTACCTAAGTTAACCTACTATACTTCTCTTTTTGGCAGACTAATCACAGGACGGGCTAAATGTGGTGGTCTGGCCCACTCTGCCATCCCTAACTACCACCAATCCAAGAAAAAAAATATAATAACAACATAACAGAAAATATGTTTATTAAATAGGGATTAAGCAGTTCAGTATGTTTATTAAACAATAAATAATGAGTTTCTAGATATTAAATAAACCAAGTTCGAGTACGTTGCACAAGCTTAATTCAAGTATGTTTATAAAAACTAGGTTCCAGTATGTTTAGTTGAACAAAAGTTGGTACACATAACACTTGTAAATTTTAAATTTTTAGATTATATTCAAACTTAGTTTAAATATGGTTACGTAAACTCAATTTAAAAATATTTATGCAAACTCAACTTAACTGCGTTTAAGTAAAGTCAATTCAAGTATAGACGTGAGCTAAGTTTAATTTATGTACCACATGTAAATTATAAATTTATAGATCTTACTCAAATTCAATTTAACTACATTTACACAAATTCAATTTAATAATGTTTTGTGATACCCTCTATCCTTAAAATATTTTAAACATAAATACAATAATCAAAATACAAGTAAACTTAATTCATAATTAAAATATCTCAAGCATAAAAAGATCGTAATTTAAAAACATGCAAAAATAATTAAATCAGAAGTTCAACTCTAAAAATTGTCACACTAATTTTGGTTGACCTTATACAATCTCAATTTATTGATCGACTAACATGTCGAAAATCAATAAAATAACTATTGTTTACTGCATTAGTGGCATGTCAGTTACTTTGTCTCTTTCTGGTTAGTGATTGATTCATATGTTGCCATCACATCATCTACCAACAGGCATAATGTATAAGCAGTCACAGGGAAATAAACGAATGTGAGTCATCATTCTCAAGATATAGTCAAACAGAGTAAAGTAAAATGCACAATCAACATCATAACCTATAACACATGGAAATATCAACAAATGCAGTATAATGCAATAAGAATCATAATCATGAACTACTTCACGTTGAATCCTTCTAACTCTAGATTTTTATGGGTAGACAAGCAACCTATTGTCCCATGAACAACAAGGTCTAGTAAAGGTGATTAATATTCAACACATCCTACTTTATGAATGCAACATATAATATTCAGGACATAACATTTCATCATCAACAAATCATCGTCTGACAACACTTAACCCATATATGAGACTAAGTGTGCTACAACAGATTAACATTCATCATCAACATATCAAATAATATCAACAATATTTAATCTCACTAACTTAATCTTAAGTTATTAGCCTATATTTTAATATGTAATTTTTTATTACTAGTTAATTTCACGCAGTCGGAAATCGCAAAGGGTTAGCAAGCGCTAATCCTAAAAAAAAGAATAAGTTCTGGAATCCACTAGAGAAGAGAAAAACTCTCAAAATTAATTATTTTATTAAAAGATGTCTTTTGTTACAGCATAGAAAGTCTTTAAATAGATAATAGAAACCCTAGTACGAAAATGAGATAAAACAGAAAAGCCCTAAATTAAAGGAAAAGCTAAAACGACTGTAAAACAGAAAAGCCCGAAATTACGGGAAAAACTAAAACGACTGTTTTGAGGCCCAAGACGAGCTCAAAACGGTTTTGGAGCCCATACTTCATGGAAAAGCCATGAGTTGTGTTCGTGGCGCGATTCCCTTTTCGGAAAGGTATAATAATAGACAATCTGACATCGGACGATCGTTTTCCGCATTTTCTGTTGCTTTGTCCGCAAAGCCGTTTCTTCCTCGATTCTGGTCGTGAACCCTTCTACATCAGTCTCCTCCACTTCTAAAGAACTCGACCCCGAGTTCATACCAGAATAAAGGTCAGCATCTTCATGGAACTCATAAATATCAGCCACATTAAAGATATTGGAAATATTCATAGATCCCAGCAAGTCGATCACATAGGCGTTGTCATTGATCTTCTTCCGCACCTTGAAAGTGTCGTACTTGCGAAGCTGAAGCTTCTTGTAAGTGTCAACTAGAAACCCCTCCTTACGCAGGAACACCATCACATCATCTCCCATAGCAAAGACCTTGACTCTTCTGCGCTTGTCAGCAGCGACTTTGTTCTTCTACCCAGTAGCCTCAAACTTCGCCTTGACAGCTTCCTTAACGGCTTGCACATTCTTGGCCACCACTGGGCAAAACCATCAGTTTCCTTGAAGGTCTCAGTCAGGTCATGCTCATCTTGCGTCATAACAAGAAAATTGGACTTCTCCTTCCCTGTATTTCTATTAAAACCAGAAACTGAGGCCATAGCTATCTTGTGCCTTTCCCAGGTGAACATCATCACATTATCTCTGCCTCTATACGTGATATCATTGTCATACTGTCAAGGTCGCCCCAGTAGGATATGACACACATCCATATTCAGAACATCACACACTACCTCTTCCTTGTAATGCCTTCTGATGGAAATAGGCACCTTGCAAGTCTTCGTCACCTTGACCTGCGAACCCTTACTCACCCAGCCCAAAGCATAAGGCTTGGCATTCGGTTCTGTCAGCAAATCTAGGTATTCCACCAGCTTCTAGGAGACCAAGTTCTCTGTACTCTCATTATCCACGATCAGATTACACACCTTATTTTTAATAGAACAGTGTGTTCTAAAAAGATTCTTCCTTTGCCCCTCTTCCTTTGAAGACAACAGGACTCTCTGCAGCACAAAAATTCACTGCTTCTTCAGCTTCTTCTTAAGCGAACTCAACACCGTTATACTCGTTTTTTTCTTCCTCTTCCTCAGATTCCTCATTCAAAACTGAAGTCGTTCTCCTAGAAGTACAAACATTCGACTTGTGACCCTGCCCACCGCAACGGAAACACTTATCTCCCGTCGGTTTCGCGTATGGGTTAGCTGACTTCTGGTTCGCCCTCTTGTTGTTGGGCGTAGCACTACTGGTTCCACCAGAATCCTTAGCCGCAACACCTTTATCCTTATCACCAGCAACTTCAGAATTACCCTGCGTAGTGAATCTGCGAAAAGATGAGAAATTTATGGGGGATTTCTCCATCAGTTCCGCTTTCAAGGCTAGCGTAGATGCCTCCGTTACGGTCCAAACAGTCTGCAGACCCATCTTCTCCTGTATCGACCCCTTCAAGCCATTAATATAGTGAGTCACCTTCTGACCCTCAGTTTCCCCTAGTTCGTTGCGTTCTGAGAAACGCAGGAACTCTGCTGTATACTCGGTCACGCTTCTTCTACCCTGAACGCAATCGATATACATCTTGTACATAATCTGCTCATAATCTTCAGGCAAGAAACGCTCCAGCATCAACTGTTTCATTCGCCTCCACGTTCTGATTGGCGTTTTCCTCTAGTGCTGCCTCTGAACAACAAGCTTATCCCACCACACAGCAGCGGTACTCTTCAATCGAATTGCCACCATCTTCACCTGCTTGTTTTCTGGCACACCCATCACGTCGAAGAACTGATCAACGTCAATCTACCAATCCAGAAACTCTTCAACCCCCATAGTTCCATAGAACAACGGGATGTCAGCCTTGACTCTGTAGTCATTGCGATTCTGTTGATTATCGAAACCCTGATTCTCCTCCTGGATCTCTTCTTCGGAACTAGAGTCTGATTCAACACGAGCCTGCAAGCCTCCATGTGGACGCCTGGGCGGTTCGTCTCTCCTGCCTCTATCCCTCCTATTATTGACAGCGTTCACTTGAACCTTCAAAGCCGCCACATGAGTCATCATCTGCGTAGTCAAAGCAGTAAGGGCCGCGGTAAAAGCCGTAGTGATACCCTCGATGTCTGCTCTTGTGACTGGTTGATCTTCCATGGTTATTCAAGCTACAAAAAGAAACAGGAGAAAGCCTGCTCTGATACCACCTGACACAGTCGGAAATCGCAAAGGGTTAGCAAGCGCTAATCCTAAAAAAAAGAATAAGTTCTGGAATCCACCAGAGAAGAGAAAAACTCTCAAAATTAATTATTTTATTAAAAGATGCCTTTTGTTATAGCATAGAAAGTCTTTAAATAGATAATAGAAACCCTAGTACGAAAATTAGGTAAAACAGAAAAGCCCTAAATTAAAGGAAAAGCTAAAACGGCTGTAAAACAGAAAAGCCCGAAATTACGGGAAAAACTAAAACGACTGTTTTGAGGCCCAAGACGAGCTCAAAACGGTTCTGGAGCCCATACTTCATGGAAAAGCCATGAGTTGTGTTCGTGGCGCGATTCCCTTTTCGGAAAGGTATAATAATAGACAATCTGACACCGGACGATCGTTTTCCACATTTTCTGCTGCTTTGTCCGCAAAGCCGTTTCTTCCTCAATTCTGGATGTGAACCCTCCTACATCATAATTAATACCCTAATTAATCATTGTGACTTAATCTAATCAATTTCTCATAAGACTCTAATCAATGAATTCATAAATTAACCATTTTCTAATTTGGATCCTTTACCTAATCGATTAAAGCCTTCGATCAATTAATTCATAACTTAGCCATTCTCTGTTTCTTATTATTTACCTAATCGATTAACCAAGATCTACAAATTTATTCTTCTTTTCTTATCCTATTTTTAAGTCTTAAATACCATTCTAATTGATTTCCTGAGTTCTACTAATCATTTATCACTTGACTTATGCATTTTCAATTATGGACATTATCCTAATCAATTACCAAAGTCTAATTAATCAATTATTCTCTCTTAACTTAAACTAATCGACATTCCTAAGTCACTATCCTATTCGTCTTAAATAGTTTATCAATTTTCTACCGAGTTATCAATTACTACCTTCAGTCCTAAATATAAGAGAGAGTTAGATCAATAAGAGTTGATGTATCTAGTCAAATTTTTAGTTAGATACATCAAATTTTGTGGATCCAACTTTCTCATATATTTAAGACCGAAAGGAGTAACTCCTAATATTAATCAATTATTACATCATAAAAGTTTCATTAAAATAGAGACATTTTAAACATCAATTATCATCATTCATCATCATGAGACATTTAAACACATAACATCAAATATAGTATTACATATATTCACAAACAATAATCATAGAAAGTATCAAACTTCAACATAACATCATCAACTTTTCATAATTTCACTAAAAGGCAACACATTTTAAAAGATGGTCTTAAACACATAACTCAGTCCATTCCATTATCCTCGCAATAGTTCTAATAATTAAGGGTCAGTGAAGACCTATGAATCATGAGATATCCCTATTTAATAAACATATTCAACTACTTAGTATATATATATAGAGTAAAAAAAACTCTTTCGTACCTGAATCAATTAATCATGGATTACTAACTCGGTTTTGCAGAAGAATGACTCTTTCTATAAAAATAAATAGAAATAGAAAGTTCGATTTTAATTCACTGATTTATAAGTGAGAGGAAATATGGTTAGAAGCTCTTCGAATTACTGATCTCACAACAACAAACAAAATCAAAATTGACTTAGATTTGACAAAATTAAGAGTATTTAAGAATTTGCGAGACACTAAATTTACCAAAATGAAATCCTACATATTTCTGAAGCTAAATTGTTGTTATATAGCTAGGTTAAGTGATCAAATGATTGCTAAAAGATAGGATGTGGAATTGGCTACACATGACTAGACAAAATATTTATTTTTGAATTATGGTCAATAATTAATCAATTAGCAATATGACCCTAAATGATTGATGGGGTAAAAACATGATCATCTAATACTGATATGTGCGTTAATCGATTACCCAACTTAGTCTAATCAATTAATTCCTTTCCTAATTCATTAATAATATTTATTAATTGATTAACTATTTTAAAACAATTACTAACTATTTTTAGTTATCCTACATTGATAACTAAGTATCCAAACATCTAATAATTAACTCAACTAACTCTTAAAAACTAATTCCTAAAAATTTGAGATGTTACTCAATTACATAAATTCAATATAAATACATTTATGTAAATTCAGTTTAATTATAGTTGTGCAAACTTAATTCAAGTACATTTATATAAGATTTAAAAATTTGCCGAGTTAAAAATAAGTTGGTCAATTTGAGATTTTTTATATAAAGTTTGAGTTTTTTAAAACATGACAGAGGTGTAAGTTGGAATTTTGGAGGTAAAACTAGAAATTTTCTAATATTTTTAATTTAGGGTTAAATTTACTTTTTGTTATTTATCTTTTACTTTAATTTTTTTTGTCATTTATCTTTTATTTAATTAATTTTTGTCATTTATCTTTTATAAATGATGAATTTTAGTGATTTTCATAATCACAATAAAAGCTATAGCAATATCTAATCGATATGATCTCTTTTAACAATTGCTAATATGTGTCAACAGTAATATCCTTTCAAAAATATTCATTTAACCCAATAATAATTTTCTACTTGAAAAAACTCTTCTTACATGGTTTGAAAGAATTGTATACTCTTTGAAATAAATGACATTTATGAATTCTTTTATCTTCATTCTATTTTTTTTAAGGTTGTACACTTAACTTATCTAAAATTATACCTCAACACTTTATGATAATAATCTTACAATTGTTTAAAATAGTTAAATGAAAATGACAAATACTAATCATTTTTCATAGATAAAGGATAAAAAACAATTAAAAAAAATTAAAAAAACAAAAATAAATATTAAATAAAATACAAAGAACAAAAAATATATTTAAACATTTAATTTATTAATTTTTTAAATATTACAAATATTTTTGAAATAAATCACAATTTTAGTCTAAAACCTAATCCAAATTAGTATTTCCTTTACGTAAATTTCTCCAACCTTAACAATAATTTATATTTGACGGTAAATTATATATTTCAATATTCAAAGTTTTTAGTTGAATAAATGAACACTTCGCAACTCCAAAATAGTGGTTTACCGATATTTTTAAGTAACCGAATCGAAAGAAATAAACCCTGCAATAACATCACATAAAGCGAAGAAGAAGGAGGAGAGGATTAAGGTTTGACATTCACAAACACATTCTCCCTTTCATTTCATTTCCCTCCAATGGCTTTCACTTCTTCTCTTACTACCACTTCCCACTTTCTCCCTCTGCCAAACAAAACCCCATCCCTAACCCCTTTTAAATCTCAACCGTTATTTTTCCCTAGAACACACCCAAAACCACTCTTCTTATCATCTTCTTCTTCAATCTCAACCGTCGCATTTGCATCATCATCATCCAATAACAATGACCGTAATTCGAAACAAGAGGAAATTCAGGAAGTTGAAGTGGAAGAAGAACTTCCGTGGATTCAAGAAAAGGCTCTGGACCTCGTTGAGTTCACCGGGTCGGTAACTCAAGCAATTCCCGGACCTAGAGTGGGTCCCACTTCTTTGCCTTGGATTCTCGCCGTTCCTCTTGCGTATGCAGGCCTTACTTTTGTTGTTGCGTTTGTTAAAACCGTTAGGAAATTCACTTCTCCTAAAGCACAACGCCGTAAACTGGTAAATTATTTGTTTGCAACTCTTTTTTCTGTTTTAGTTGATTTTGCAAAAACTAAAAATAAAAAATTATTACTGATGCAATGTATAATGTTTTAGATTTTATTTCATACTCGGTGTAAATAGTTTTTACTTTTACACACTGTCAATGAATAATAAATTAATTATAACTGTTAGATAATTAAGAACCTTTGATTTTAATGGTAACTACAGGAAAACTTACACAAATAGTGATGTGTAATACTTTTTAAGCTATCAATGTATGAAAATTAAAGTCTAATGTTTTTGTTTGTTTGTTTTAGGTTGGTAAAAATGCGATGTTATGTAAGTCAGTGGATGAATTGTTACAACGAGGAAGAGATGGTATTAAGGTTGATGACCTCAAGGGAATTGAGAATAAGGTGAGGTGCATAATTTGGCAAACATTTTTATATAGTGAACACTATTGTCAATGTTTTCATTTCAATTGTCGTTGCATATGGTTCTAAACTTCGGTTGCAGTTATAGTGCGAACCTTGATATTACTGGAAAATGTGACTGCAATTGCAATTGTGATGCAGAGACTTCAAAAACCTGTATATTATGGACACAATTGCAGTTGCAGAACACAATTTTGAACTACTTGCGTCTTAATATTTGATATTGTGAAAAATTGTTGTTAAATGTGGCCTCAACTGCAGTCACTTTGTAGTCACAAAGACATTAAAAACCGTTAATATTGTAGTTGCAGACCTTTTTTTAAAACCTTGAGCATGTGGTAACTATTTGTTGTAGAACCATGTATGGCCACTTATTCTGTCTTAGGAGTTATGGAATCACTTTTTCAAATTTGTGTCCAATAACTGTAGAGAATCATTGTTGTTTCCCATATTTGTTGAGTGCTACTTTGAAAGAAATTATGTGAAGAAACTCATTGCAGTAGCGATAACAGTAGAGAATCATTGTTCGTTCCCATATTTGTTGAGTGCTACTTTGAAAGAAATTATGTGAAGAAATTCATTGCAGTAGCAATAACAAACAACAAAATAAAGTTTTTATATTTGTTGAGAATCAATCATACAATGTTAGTATGAGAGATTAAAAAAAACCACAGTTAGGTAAAATACTACACTATCACTATAGTCATAAAACTACTTGCATATAGTGAATCTCATATTCAGAAATTCAATCACTTGTTACTTTGCTCCTTTTTTGAAATTCTGCACAAGGTTAAATCAGGGACTAATTTCTTCTTGTTTTAATTTTTCAATAATGAAAAATTATTTTTCTTTTTTTATGTTCTGCATGTGCAGATCTGATGTGGTTAATTTGACATATTTGATTTTCAATTGTTATAGAAACATTGTGTTTTCTTTCACATACTAATGTGTAAGATTGAGTATTTGCTCCTATTTATTCTCAGTTTTGGTTTGTTTCTGATTCAGTGTCATGCCGTGTCATCTGACTGGAACCCATTCTTTGTTTGTTAGTTATAGTTGATAATATGTCTTAGTTTTACAAATAAGAACAATGATTCAACTGAAAGACCATAAATACTAAATTGGTATTGTTTAAAATTACCATCATCAATTCTTCCTAATAACATTTTATGTAGTATATAGACTAACAGTCTTAGTCTGACATATTGCATCTTTTGCCTGTCTAACCTTAGGAGAAATTTTTGTTGATGATGTGTATATGCCTCGTTTCCATATCATGACATGTTTTTGGTGCAACTTTTTCTTTAATGCAATTGAGTAAGCAATTAAGCAGTTATCTTTGCAGCATTTTTCTAATAAAGAATTATACTTTCTGTCTAGAACAAGAAAATAGTTAGCTTTCTTTTTGCTGGCTGGGGAAAATCTCATGGAAAATTTATTTTTTCTGTTTGCTGGATTGCCATACTTTTGTCTTCCTGTGTGCATATGTGGCGTCTAATTTTAAGTAACAACTGCAAATTCATATCCAGACAGGTTTTGCTTTGGAAGAAATTTTGCGCAAATATATCCGATATGCGCTGAATGAGAAACCATTCAATCCTGACATGGTAGCTGATTTAATTCAGCTAAGAATAGCTTCTACGTTAAATGACTCACAAGTTGCTGAGATTCTAAATGAAATTGCCCGAAGAATTGTGCGAGACAAAGGTAATGTTATTCTTAATATTGGACACAATTTTCATCCGAGTAGTCTTTGTGCATGGTAGTATATTTTGGCCAAGGCTGTGTAGAAAAGTATTCTGATGAACTGTAGTGAACATGGTTATTATTCTCTGACTTGCTCCTTATATTGATAAAGGGTTAGTATCTGGGTCCATGATGTCAAATTCAAATGGTGTTGTTTTTTTGATAGAATGATGAGTAGAATCCCTGCAAGTATAGACTCTGAATATATGTTTCTCTGAGCAATGTCACAGGCTGCCTTAAACTTGTGAATATCTTGTTTCATCCCTTCCCAATAAATCACCATATATATCCTTTTGTTTGTAGGTTTGAGAAAAATAGAATAACCACCAATAGTGGCACTAAGGAATTTGGATAAAATAAAAGGGATTTTTAGTAGAATTTGTGAGTAACATTGGTTTGGTTTGGTCAAACTCCCGCAACAGTGAAATGCAACACTAGCAGATTCTAACAGTGGCCAGAGTCTATCACATGCCACTCTAGCACCTTGGTTTGCTATTGATAATACACATGAAATTGCAACTATGTATCAAGAATGCTATTTCTCAGTCTGTCTCTTGGTCGGCAGTATACTACGGGTTGTATACGTTGGTTTGCCATTACTATAAGCTGTTTTGAAGCTAGCACACATGTGAATAATAACAAGTTGCAAGTCAGAAAGGAGGGACACAAAATCACTGATCATGAGAGAACTAATTTGTCCCACTTCCCCTTCTTTTTTTATCATTCAGTCCATGAAATAGTTTTTTCTGCTAATATTTAGTTAAATGAAGTTCAGACATTATTATTTCTATTCTCTAACTTATTTTATTTAAATGATTTTTAGGCCCTATTGTAATGAATAAATCGGGTTATACTGAAAAGGGTTTCAAGAGAAAACTAGCTGTTGAGGCACTTTTTGGAAAGGTCTTCTATCTATCTGAGGTAAGTGGTCTTAAACCGTCCATTTGACATGAATCTTTTTGTCATTCTGTATGTAAATTGTAATTATGTCATGTGTAGTGCAGCCATTGGCATTAAGTGCCTCTGGTACCATCTGGTATAGTAACCTTAACTGTGGTTTCTGTTTGAACAACTATTATTATGAGCCAATAACACTGAAATTGTTTTAGGGGGGTTAGATGTGAAAATACCGATAATATACCATACCACAATCATACACCTTAAGTATCATGGATCCATCATTCAAAATGACGAGGAAATATATAGAAATGTAATCGATATGGTTCAAGTAAGGTGGATGAAACATAAGAATGCTTCAGTGTAATTTGTGATACAAAAGTACCACACAAGCTTAATATGAATCGTTTACTGCACAATTATAAGACCTGTAATGCTGTAAGAGACTGAATGCTAACCAGTAAAGAACCATCAACAAACAAAAAAGTAAATAGTCTTTAAGCTAGTAAGCTAGTGCTATAGCGATCCACCTTATATTTCCACAAGACAGGATAGAATTTGGAATGAATTTATTTGAGAGAAAATTTGGATAGCACCTACTATGGAAAAGAAGATAGAGTACCGTCTTTGGTGGTTTGGACATGTGTGAAGAAAATCTGTAAAGGCAACAATAAAGAGGGCAGAGAAGATCAAGAATAACTCAATTGTAAGAGATAGGGATAGACTGCCTAAAAAATAAAAATATATAGGTTGAACCACAACGAAAAATTTGGATTTAATTTTAAATGATGTCACTACATGATTTATAATAAGACATGATGATGTCGTTTGATCCATATAGCTCATGCCACTTAAAGGGTAAAAAGTTATGGTTGCTGTAATGTGTACTTTAGGGAAGTGTTCAAAAGGCCACAATGTGGGTCATTTTGTAAAGGAGTGGTTCTATTTTCTGGTTTTAGGAAGAATCCTTATCATTAACTCTTGGGTATATATTATCTTTTAATTAACATAGAATTAGTTTAATTAACATCGAATAGTTTAATTAACATAGAATAGTTTAATTGGTTGCTGCTCTGAAACTTTTTTATATTTTATTGGGTCTGTTGTGTTTTTTATCGTATGACTTGATTGTTATTCTGATTCCAGCTGCCAGAGTTCTGTTCAAGAGATAGCTCCTTAGTTGTCAAGGAAATATTCGGGGTTACAGAGTATGCTCTCTATTCTTGATTTTTATGGTTGTTTTGGTTTATACTAGTTAGATTGAAAAAAATAAAGTGAGAAGAATCAATGCTTTACATTTTACTTCTAACTATTATTTCATCTGTTTGAAGTTTCTTAAAGAAATATAGTTATCATTAAAGATAGATACAAGATGCTATGAATGTACAGCATGCTAGAAATCCATTTCAACTTCTTTTATCAATAGTATACTGTTTTCATTGTCAGAATACTAAATAGCATGCTCAGATAGAAATATTTCTTGGTTTTCTTTTTCCTCAGTGACGATGCTGACAAACTAAGATTACACACAACTTCTGAAGCTGGCAACCTAGATTCACTTGAGAAGATGGTAGATATATCAGATTCAGAAGATTCTCTTGAGGATTCATGATGCTTGATGCAAATACACCTCAGGGTTTTGAATTCAAAAAGGTTGAGGAAAAAGTGCTGCAAACAATCTTCTCGTGATATGAGGCTGCAAAATTACCATCATTATCTCCCATCCAAAAATGGAAATAAAAAAGTTCCAATGAGCAGGGCAGGGTTTTTTTCTAATTTTCTTTTTATGTCACAACTTGTGTACTTTCAGCTTTCTCTCGGATTAAGTTTTATGTTTTGACGTTTTCCTTAGTGTCCTATAGGTCAGTCTTTAACAGCATTGATGTTACTGTGGAGAAATTGAATTAACAAGTGTTGTAGAGACACGTTTTACCATCATTATCTCCCATCCAAAAATGGAAATAAAAAAGTTCCAATGAGCAGGGCAGGGTTTTTTTCTAATTTTCTTTTTATGTCACAACTTGTGTACTTTCAGCTTTCTCTCGGATTAAGTTTTATGTTTTGACGTTTTCCTTAGTGTCCTATAGGTCAGTCTTTAACAGCATTGATGTTACTGTGGAGAAATTGAATTAACAAGTGTTGTAGAGACACGTTTTGGTATAGATATAGAATGATATTATGTTGTTCGTTTGGGATATCAATTTAATAATAGGAGCCATTTTCTCCCCCATTTTAACTTCAAATGGTAAGGTTGAGTTTTGATTTAGTTATATCAGATGAATAAAATTAGTTAAGTTCATTTAAAATAAAATATACTTACTGAATTGCCCTCTTCACATTTCACAGTTTACTAGTACCATGATACCAAAACTGTGACTTTATATCTTTTAAGTGCATATTTGATTCTATTTTTTGAGTTCATGTCAATTTTAAAGATGTAAAATTGATTTTGACATATTTAGTGTTATCGAGTAGAATTAATTTTGTCTCAATTGATTTTAATTAAAAGTTAGTATTTGTAGTTTATAATTCTAAACGTGAATTTTATACTGCAATTTATTGTTTAATTTATTTTTATTTAAATATATCTAAACATAAATTGCATCATATTCAATTCTAGTCTATTAAAATTTTAAATGTCTTTATAATTTTGTCACTCTTTAAATTTCCTCTTTTAATTAAAGGGGAGTGTATTCAAATGAGATTTCACTAGATTTAAAAAGACTTTTTTATTATAACACAATCTACTTGTATTCAATCAAAGATTTTAAAAGAATAAAAATAATTTTTGTGCTATAAATTAGGATTATTAAGATTGTTTTAACATTGCAACGTTGGTGGTATTCAATTAAAAAATTTCACAACTTATAAAATATATCTTGGTATTAAAAAAGATATAGATTTTAAATGATTGTTTTTGTGGAATGAATTTTGAGAGACTTTTTAGTTAACATACACTCATTCAACAATTCCACAAAAACACTCTCAAATCTCAATTTTTTACCATTTCCATGATTTCTTTTTTTCCTTTCTCTGCAATGTTATTTCGTTATTATCCACTTTAACGTTTATATGACACTTTCTATTATTCTTTTTATGATACTTCAGTTCATATTGAATCAATGTATTTTTCTTCATTGGTCATTAAAATAATTCAATATTTATGTATTCATATTATTATTATTATTATTATTATTATTATTATTATTATTATTATTATTATTATTATTATTATTATTATTATTATTATTATTATTATTATTATTATTATTATTATTATTATTATTATTATTATTATTATTATCTTCTATGTCTTTTCAACATAAAAATGTTAACTTGTGCAAGTATTAGAACAAGTAATACTTCCTCTAAAATTTCATTTTCTAAAATTTATAAAGATTATTTGAGTGGAATGCAGTATTTATTTATTTTTTATTTAACTCTCCATCTCCAAAGAAATGACATCGCATTTTTTGTGTGTGTTCTTTTGTTAATCATCAACGCTTATGTGAAACAATTCTAATTTTCGATATAATAAGACGTCAATGTTTATGTGAAACAACTCTGATTTTGGATGAGATTATGCTACAAAGACTTTTAATCATAATCTTTTAAAAATAGTAATAGTTGCAATATATTAACAATGAATAATATATTATTTATTTGTCTTACCCAAATCACAAGTTTCAAGAAAAAAATATGATTGATTATGAGGAATTGAAAATTGTTGTTGAAGATAGAATATTTCGTTGAAAGTAGAATATTTCGTTTGAATATATTATTTCGTTTGAAGGTAAAATATTTCGTTGAAGGTAGAATATTTCGTTGAAGATTGTTTTATCCTTATTCTAAGATTATATTAGAGTAATTAATTATACACATATTTCATTAATAGTAAGAGAATGGAATGAGTAATTATTATAATCATCCTAAAAAGATATAACTTTCATTTGAAATGCATGCATTCTTAGCAGGTGGATAGTTGAGCTCATAATTCCAAACTAATAAGTGATGTTTTGACCTAAAGTTTAAAATAAAAGTCTGTATTATTTGAACCGTTCGATCGAATATCATATAATGGATAACATCCCGGAACCATATGAATGTGCGAACCTCCCGCCACAGGGAATCCAATTTCGTTCATTTCATCTTCGCGCCATCATCATCTATACTCCGGTAGTTCCATACCACACCACTATGGTAATCTCTCGTGACCAAATTCATGGTCATGTTTATCTATGAATTCACCACTAATTCAAACACTCTCCAACACCATACACCACTGTCAAAAAACATGGACACGAACATCAGAACTAATACTCCAACAACTACTCTCTCATTGCACCAACCTAACCCATCTCCAACAAACCCATTCTTTCATGCTAAAAACATCCCTCTTCCAAAACGACATTCACATCTCTCGTTTTATTCACAAATCCGCTTCTCTCAATTTCCCAAACTACTCTTTTTCAATCTTCACCTCTCTCAATCACAACCGTCCATTTCCCATCTTCGTCTACAACAACCTAATCTACGCATTTTCTTCATCCAACCCTACACGTGCCGTTTCGTTATTCAACGTCGTTCGTCGTCTCGGCTTGTCGCTTGACTCTTACTCTTTGCCTTACGTTTTGAAAGCTGTTGGTTGTTTAAACGACGTCGTTTTGGGAAAACAGGTTCATTGTGTTGGTGTTGTTACTGGTTTGGATTGTTATGTTAGTGTTATTGCTTCGTTTGTTCAAATGTATTGTTGTTGTGGTAATGATGTTTGGTCTGCACGGAAGGTGTTTGATGATGGGTTTGTGTTGTTTGGAGGAAATGGTGGTGCTGTTTGGAATGCTATGATTGTTGGTTATGCTAAAGTGGGTGATGTGTTTAATGCACAGAAGTTGTTTGATAAAATGCCTCAAATGGATAAGAATGTTTTTTCATGGACGGCTCTTATTTCGGGTTACACGCAGGTACCTTTTGAATGGAACACAATCACGCATTTGGGACTTTGGTGACCGTTTGATCAAAATCAGATGGTTTATAAAAATACAGATTTTAATTTTTGTTTTATAATTTAAAAAATTGAACTTAAATCTAGACCGTCTGATTTTGATCAAACGGTTACCGGTGTCCTTAATGCATGATTGTATGAAGTCTCTGACTCGAGGGAATCTCAGTCCTTTTGAATTGAATTGTTCTGTCATATTGTTAGCAACAAATTTGAAATGGATCTAGTGCATCGGTGACAGTTGGATCAAGATCGGCCAATTTATTAAATGTGTAGAGTTAGGATTTTTTTTAAATTTGGAATCTTGACCATTTGACCTTGACCTAATGACCACCAGTGTGTTGACTTAATGAATTTAGAGTCTTCTTACTATAGAGAATCCATATTCTAATAAATTCTTCAGACTTGGATTCCTTACAACTAGGAAAAGCATGCAGTCCCACGGTTAGAGAATCTTGACTGTTAGATGAATATATAAGACAACTTGTATTCTGACTTCACCAAATTTTAATTTACATTTTAGAATATGAAACAGTTTGATCTTTATCCTAAGTCTAAGATCTACAAATGGGTGAATGCATGACGATAGTAGAAGAGAATTCAAAATCCCAAATTCTCTTAACTTCTACTTGTAATCTATCATGGACCAAATTACTTTTAATCAGATATATTTAAAAAGGATCACATTTGTTATTTTATAAAATAAAATGTTAATCATTATTCGATGTTAGTCTATTGTGCACCAAATAAATAAAGATGCATCAACCATTAAATAGATCCATATATTCTGATTTGTACTGTCCTAATATGTTTACCAAATGCCTATGCAGGCTCATAATCCCAATGAGGCTATTAAGCTCTTCCGTAGAATGCAGCTTGAGAATGTGAAGCCAGATGAAATTGCAATTTTAGCTGTGCTATCTGCCTGTGCTGATTTGGGTGCTCTTCACTTGGGAGAATGGATCCACAGCTACATTGAAAAGCACAAATTGAACAAGATTGTTCCTCTTTACAACTCACTCATAGACATGTATGCCAAATCAGGCAACATAAGTAAAGCACTACAATTGTTTGAGAATATGAATCATAAAACAATTATAACATGGACAACACTAATCGCCGGGCTTGCTTTACACGGTTTAGGAAAGGAGGCCCTTCATGTATTTTCTCGCATGGAGAAGGAGGGTCGAGTCAAACCAAACGAAGTCACTTTTATCGCCGTCCTTTCGGCTTGTAGCCATGTAGGATTGGTCGAACAAGGCCACAATTATTTCACGTCTATGAGGTCTAGATATGGAGTTGAGCCTAAGGTTGAGCACTATGGCTGCATGATTGATTTGCTTGGGCGTGCTGGCCTTGTTCAAGAAGCAAAAGAACTGGTTTCGCAGATGCCATTTGAAGCAAATGCTGCTATATGGGGATCACTTCTTGCTTCATCAACTAGATGCGGTGATGCTGAGCTAGCAGCGGAAGCTTTGAGTCGTCTCACAGTGTTGGAGTCCAACCATTCTGGGAATTATTCACTCTTGTCGAATACCTATGCTTCACTTGGCAGATGGAATGAATCTAGGATGGTAAGGAAGGTTATGCGGGATGCAGGCGTGGAAAAGGCGCCGGGTGTCAGTTATATTGAGGTGAACAACATAGTATATGAATTCATTGCTGGAGACAAATCAAACATCTACTCTGTCGGCATATCTGATATCTTGCATAGCTTAGATGGACATGTAAAGATAGAGGATCAGTAGATATTTATGGGATATGGTTTCCCTGCTGTCGGGGATATGGAAGTCACAGTACCAGCTTTCGAAGTGCAGATTCTGAATTTGCTTTTCAGATATGATTTTCTAGCTTAAAAGTTGATTCATCCAATATTTGTTCAATGGGTTCTGATCTGCGTGGATTCCTGGCCAAAGTTATCAAAGTGCGGCTATATTGGTGCTTTAGTACTATAACATAACAGAGTTTGAACAAACCATTATTGTTCTACAGTACGTTATTGAGTATAAAGTCTTCTTAAATGGTGATCGTAGATGTTCTACAGTGCTGCACCAAACTGGAATTTGAATAAACGGTTGTTTTTCGTGATCTACGAATGACGACTTTGTTCCTCACAAGAGTGTTGTAACATCAGCCTGTCCCTAAAAAAAACATTTGATTTGATCTAGGCTTAATGTATTAATGTAGATTAGATCATAGGCCTCTGTTGATTATAGTTTTATGAATTTAGTACAATCATCATGTTGATTATAGTTTTATGAATTTAGTACAATCATCATACAATGATTTTCTACTCCACTTGCCAATTGCTTTGTGTCTTGTCCGTGTATCTTACACTATTTTAGATATCAACAACTTGTTTATTCTCTCAACGTGTCTTATCCAACATGTATAACTTCAATCAATTCCATTACAAATTAAACAATCTAACAATTTATCCTCGTTAATTTCTACTAAATAACAACAATTTGAAACAGGACACCTGATTCAACTTGTCATAATTACTACATTCTTCATGTCTATTTTATCCTAGACAAAGTGTTGGTCATATCCTTGCTTCGTGTCAATTTGCATCATGTTATTTTATGACACACTTATTCTTGACCTAATAATATTTTACTGCCTTTCCCTTGGTTCTCAAAGCACACAACTCAATCTAAGTGGTATTACTGTATTACTAGGGGTATGCAAAATATATAGTTAATTGGATCATATTAATAAATTAGATTGCATTACACCACAAAAAACTAAACTATTTTAATAGTTTATGAATTGAATCATGCATTTAAAATAATTCAGTTAACCAAATTTAATTCAAAAACCAATTTCACAAAATTTTCAAAATTGTTTTTTTTTAATATAGAAAATATCAAAAAAAAAGTTTTTTGAAAAAAAAAAAGTTAACTATTTTTTCTTGAAAAATTTGTCAAAAAGATCGAAACTTTTTTTTTGAAAATTTTTTGTATCGAGAAATTTTTTATATCTATTTTTCTTGAAAACAATCGAAAAAACTTCACCAAAAATATTTTGAAATTTTTTTTTGAAAAATTTTTTTACATCTATTTTTTTTCAAAAAAAATCGATATTTTTTTATCAAAAGAATTTAAAAATCCTTTTTTCGAATATCTAGTTTGAAATTGATTTTAACTAAAAATTTGTTCAAAATATTAATCTGATTTATATTTATAAATCAATTTGAAACCGATTCAGAAATGCATTGAACTTGATTTGAAAATGGTTTTTGAGAATTGAACCAAACTATTAATAGGATCAAATACGTTTGAGTTTTTGCACCATAAACACTCATGAATTATGCAGTTAAATATAAAGGGCAAATATATATCAATGAAATTATTGGACCGATAGAGGGAGAAATAAATTCACCTAAATTTAGGTGAGTCCCGAAATCAAATTCCCTTTAATTTTGAAAAATATACTAGAGATCTCTGCCTAGTCCTTATACAAAAGAGTTTATTTCTAAAGAGTTTAATTAATTTTTAGATTTTTCAGTTTTTGAAATTATCGAAATATGATTTTTTGTTTTGGATATTTTTAATAATCACTTTCTGTTCAAGAAATTTCAGTGGTAGAAAGAAAAGTCAAAAAAATTAAGAATTTTCTTGTGAAAAATGTTAAGGCAAAGTTGAGATTAGGTCAAGGGGTTAGATTTTTCTTAAATTTTTTATTTTAATAAAACGCATGCTTCGATTTCCTTGGCTAAAAAGTAGTTTTTCTTTTTCTTTATGATGAAAGCTTTTTTTGTTCAATGATGTAAACCAAAAAGTAGTTTTGGTTATTATATATAAAAGAAAAGTACATCTAATATGCACCATCTAAAAAGAGCTCCAACCATGGACCCCTCATTTTTACATGTTGTAACTAGTCAATTGAAGATAGCCACCAAAATACACTAATAGTGTGTTTGAAGGGAATAATTGAAAATTTTAGGAAAACTAAAATTTTAGACAACTCAAATACTTCAATTGAATTTTTTTTATTTTTAAATTTTGTTGTTTGAATAAAAGAATCGTTCTTTTAAAATTAAGTTATTTTTATTAAAAAATTCAAATTTTAATTCAAATCAAAACTGAAATTTTAAAAAAATTAAGGGACTATTTTGCATATTTTTTAAGACTAATTTGAATTTTGAAAATTTTTAAGCATCAATTGGTAAAAACAATAAAATATACATAGGAACTAATATACAAATTTTAATCTTATAGCATCAAAATTGTAAATTTAAAAAAATTATAAAGACTATTTCATAATTTATAGTTTATAAAATAAAGAGGAAATTTGAAATTCTTAAATTTAATTTTTTTAAAATTTAACTTTGATAAAATATCTCATGAAATCTCTTTATTTTAAAAAAATTTCAAATTTATTATCCAAATAAAACAATTTACATTGAAAGATTTCAATTTCCTTAAAAACTTACACACCCTCGTCCAAACACACTAAAAATAATCTGACAATTCTACGTCAACAACCTATAATTGTTGGCCACTCATACCGATCCACCGTTCGACCAGGTCCATATTAAGAGACTACTTAAACTAATTATGATAAAAAATAGTCAATTCAATCCGATTTCTTCAATACTGGTTTCAAACACTGATTCAACATCCATTTATGCCAACTCTAATATTATACTGCTGAATTGAACACATCAGACACCTAGTCAACTTACTAGTTTACCATCATGTTTATGACTAGACATGCCATTATTGTAGAAACCAAACAAAGCTGTTAAATGAGAATAATATGGATCATGGTTCCAGCACAAAATTTAATTATTTGCATCAAGGGGCAAACAAATTTCTAATACATAACCTAGGCATTTATAGAATTAGTCTCAGTGTGAAACATGGTTTGCATATTTCTCAACTATTTTTGACGATGCACAAGAATCTATTGGACAAAAAAAAATGCCATAACCATGAAACTTGCAAACAAGTAAGGATCATGCAGCTGCAGCATCTAAGTTTTGACTGTTATATTTGTTTTTTCGGCCCCAAACAGGATTGGTCTCAATAAGCTGGTGCGGTACAAGTCGAGACTCCCTCTTAGTGAGCTTCTTAAAGTTGTGGACCTTCAGCCTAGCAATATCTGCTTCTTCTTCAGGGGTTATCTCTCTTACTACAATTGTTAGCCTGCATTCTGGTCTGACTTTGATTCCAGATCTTCCTTTGGAATGGTAGGCAACTCTCTTCTTAAAATATCCCTTTCCTACGAATGCTTCGGCTGTAAGAAACAGGAACACCGCATCATTAGTAGAAAGAAAACAAGGGGATAAAACAACTTCACAACTATCATTTTTTAGCGCATAAAAATATTACCAACAATGAGGCGATCCGGATCCAACCCATGGTTGTGAGAGGCGTTTGCTCGGGCTGAATGAATAACCTGCAATTTGTAAAAAACTTTAAAGCATGCTTTTCCTATAAAGAGCAGTAGAAGTAAACCTTCCTCGTCAATTGAAATCGAAAAGACCTCAAATCTATAGTATGAAACATTTTTGGGGCATACGTCAGAATATCAAGCATAGAGCATGGAAGAGGAAGGACTCCGCAAATTTAGATATTGGAGATATAAAGATAAAAAATCATGAAATTGGAAAATGAAAGCTAACAAGAAATTTGGGGTCAAAATATAGTCCCAATGTAAAAATCTACAACTCGTAATAAAAAACAAAAAGGCAAAGGTCTAGGAGTGGAAAAATGATGAGTAAAATCTGTAGCATATCCCAGAAGAACTACGAAGGCAATTAAAATTTATAGCTTTTACAGTCTTGTCAAATTAGGTGACAGAATAAAACCAAGTGTTACTACCTGATATACAGTTTTTGCAGCCCGTTTTACTGTCACTTGTAACTGCATCAATGCATCTTTAACAAGCATACCACGAACCAAAGCAGCAACCAAGTTGACCTTCTTTGGACTCTAAAATAAGGTTTGAAAAATGAACATAAATTAAGTCTAACCATAAGTTATTACAGTTTCCAGAGCAATCAAGATCTATAAGGGAGACATTTCAATGGAAAGAAAATTAGATGCCAAAGTGTCTGTATAAAATTGTTTCAGACTGATTAAAATAACATAGTTTATTAACAAGTAGATGTGATTTTGACATGTCCAAATGAGAAAGGGCTAGGGAAGCTTAGAGCAAAGAACGGTCAACTGAATGAATAAAGTAGAAACTATTTCTCCACCAAAATGACGATAATTTCATTAATTTTCCCTATTTTTTATATGAAAATGCAATTGGTTTTCTTTGATGCACATTTTAGCAATTAAAATTTTGTTACATTCAATTTAAAATTTTCAGGACGAAAATTTAAATACTGATTTTTTCAGATCTATCAAATATGCCCATAGTGTAAAATTGAATGTAAATCACTTACATGCAAATCATGCAAATAAGAAAACCAAAAGCAATTCAGCAAGATCAAAAAGAGATAAGGCATCTCAAACCTGCTTTATTCCCTTTAGTATTGCTTGAACTTTGTCTGCCTTAGTAATAGCTTTCTGATTCTGTTCTTCACCTGTTGAACTCCCTAATAATGAAATTGGAACTAAAGGTGAAGAAACAGGTGTTTCCTCGGATGATTTTGCAAGCAACTGAGTAGAACTTGAAATTCCCTGAATAGAACCAAATAATAAAATACATATGAAGTTAAGAAGAGAATGTTCAGTAGCTAAATAAATCTTTACAAAGATTTAATAATTATAACACAACCTCAGTGTTACCCAAGATAGTGATTTGGTGAGTTGGAAGATAAATTCAAACAAGCTTGTATATGTAAACCTCAAAAAAATATGATCATAAAGTCCAAGAAAACAAGTTGACACAGTTTAGAAAGCAACAAGAGGAATCATTACGAAGGTGATTGTTGATATGAAAAGATGTTTAATGAAGAAGTGATATGCAAAATCCAAGCATTCCTTTCCAACCCAATGCACCACAAAACATCAAACGGTGCACAGTTCCTCACAATCTTAACCTATTTTTCTTGTTCAAACCTTTAAACCCTATTGTCAGGATTTCCCTAGAGACAAACCCAATACTCTCTACAAACACCAAATGACCTGTTCTAGAAAAAATTAGCAATAAGACGACATAAACAATGTATAACTGACTCAGAGTTGGTCATGGACATTAAATATAAATGCAAGTGGCAGTTTTAGGTATTCCACTCTGCCAAAAATAACTGGTGTATATTCTATTCAGTACTACATTTCGGGCAAAAAACTTTGCCTTAGAACAAACTTTGGATTTCTTAATAAAATATCAAGTGAAAACTTCTCTACACTAGGAGCAGGAATTTAAAATGAACTGCTTACTAAAGAAACCACTAGAAGGACTGAAGGAGTGAAATCATCCAACCTATAATCATGAAAGGCCAACATTTTCTTGTGAGTCTTAGCTTTCTTATGCCACACTAACAACTTGAGGAAACTCTTGGCACATGCACAATCATTTTTGAATGCACAAGATTCACAATTTAATATTCAAAACTACATAAAAAAGAAAAATTCAATCAATGAGAAAAAAGACACTTCCACTTTTTGTCATGGTATCAATGAGAATCCCCACTCAATCTATAGGAGAAAACTTTAGAACCCATTTACTTTGAGAAAATGTTTTCCATTTTCTATTTTCACTTTTAACTACAAAACTATCACCTTATTTTCAAGGTATCTCCTGTTTTCAAAGATGTGTACAAAAATACTGACAGAAAAAAGAACACAATTTCTCAAAGGAAACAGGCACTACATAAACCACAGCTGCAAACAAACATCGTAACACCAAATCAATTTTGACATACATGAGAATATAAGACGCCTTCCCTTCCAACTACACCAACGCCTCAAACTTCTAAACCAATTAGCGTTGTCAATTGCAAATCACGAAAACTAACAATAGCGCAACTATTTGACAACATTTCATACTAAATCATGTATCTCAAAACAATGGAGATTTGTTCAAAATCTTCTACGCTACAGCTGCTATTTGACAACACCACACCAGAACCAATACATCAATAATGAATGAATGATACTGCAATCAAAACAAGATTTTAATTTTACCTGATATTGTTGCAAACAGTGATAAATAGGCCTTGAAATGCTAGGCAAACTTGTGGACCATTGCCTCTGTAACTGACCTACAATACCAAAGAAAGTTTTTCGCTAATGAACCATAACAAACTCCAATAACTAAAAATATCACAAAATGGTAACAGAAAAAGCTATTAACCTTGTGAAAGAGAAGAACCGAAGCGAGAAATTACAAGATTTGGAGCCGAATGATTGGCATTGTCGATTCCCTTATGAATGCGACGAAGAATTGGGAAAATGTGCCTCTGTAACTGACCTACAATACCAAAGAAAGTTTTTCGCTAATGAACCATAACAAACTCCAATAACTAAAAATATCACAAAATGGTAACAAAAAAAGCTATTAACCTTGTGAAAGAGAAGAACCGAAGCGAGAAATTACAAGATTTGGAGCCGAATGATTGGCATTGTCGATTCCCTTATGAATGCGACGAAGAATTGGGAAAATGTGCCTCTGCCACTGTACCATGATTGTTACTGTTTTTCTTCTGTAGAAGGGAAAAGGAATAGGAATAGTTATTCAAATTTCAGACCTAGACAATCACGGTGCGGTGCAAAAATCCCGTTGGAAACGCATTCGAAATAAAAAAATAAAATAATAATAATAATAATAATAATAATAATAATAATAATAATAATAATAATAATAATAATAATAATAATAATAATAATAATAACCTGGACGAGTTTATCAGTGATTGTGACGGCCGATGACGGACTCCGAGTGAGTTTTCCGGGCATATGAGTTCATTGGGACTCCAAGTTGTTTGTGATACTCCAAGAGAAAACTGTCAGCGGCTGCATTTTTGCTATTTTATTTTTTATTTTTAATTGTTAATTGTTTTTTTTCTTCTAAATTGTTAATTCTATTTTAAAAGTGGACACTTTTAGTGTCTTCATATGATTTTTTTAACTAAATAATAATAATGTAAGTTGTTTAACGTAAGATATGATAAGATGATTTAGAACGATTAACACTTACGAAATTAGAATAAAACATTGTAAAAATTTAGATTTTAACATCATAAATTTTTCATATATTTAATTTAATTAATGACATAAATAATTAATTCATTTAGATAGTTTTATATCATAAATTGTATGTCACGTCATTAAAAACATGTTAAATTATCAATTTTTAATTCAAAATTTTGAGGGAAAAACCAACACTATCAATTTTTAAAATAGGAGGACTTATTCCGTAAATTAGTAATAATAAAGGGACAAAAAATACAATTAAATTTTTATTTATAGTTTGCTAATTGTTTATTGTGAGTGATGGACTCTTCAAAAGTAAGTCACTGGGCATTGGATTAGAATTCCAACTGATTTTTTCTCAACTTTACCTACACATTACTTTTGAAAAAAAATGCTAAGAACAAACTATCTAATAGATTCTACTAAATACTCTCTCAACCATTTGGTCACGTCATAGATTTTACTAGTTTGAAAATAGATGGATAATCCACTATTTTAGTTCTTGAAAATATAGACGTTCTCGTTTTGGTATTTTATTTAGTAAAAAAACTTAAATTAGTCATCGAATCATCAAAATGTCAGTTTAGTCTATAATGTTATAATAGTCATTGATTATTTTGACATTAAATTGTATCTTTCAAGAACTTTTATTATAATAAGTTATATCTTTCAAGAACTATTTGGATTATTTGAAGACTAATTTGAATATTTTAACGAGTAAGTTACTTGTTCAAAACTTGTTTACCAATGTCTATTCGAGATGAGTGAAAATCATAGCTTACTAAGTAGTGGTTCAAATCGTAAGATATCATTATCTAAAACCATGATATTTTCAAAATTATGGGATTTAGTATATTATGAAAATAGTGGGGGATTGTGAGATATTTCCAAAATATTATGCATATGTATGTGTAAACATTTTTTATTTGACATGGTTATGTTGTTGGACAAGTAGTTGTGGGCAACCTCTAGGATACGAAACTAGACCATTAATGAAAAGGGATGACATTTCTACCACTAGAAGCAACATTTCAGTTTAATTTGGTGGATAGAATTTGAATGCCCTATGTGTGGTGTTGGGATGGAGGATGTCCATCATTTCCTTTTTTATTATGATTTTAGTAAGGAAGTGTGAGCTGAGGCGAGTTTGCATGATGTCATTGATAAATGAGTTGATTCAAATTTTATCCCTCGGGCTATTTTAGAGTTGTGCGCTAATGAGTATGGTGTGGTATTGAGTAAGGTAGCCTTAGTAATAGGATGTTTCTTCTTTCGCTCTTAATGTTCTCAAATACACAAAAATAGACTTCAGGATTAGTCAATCCGGACATGTAAAATACATCTCTAGATCAGCCAATTCGGACAAAATTTGGAGGATTTTGAGAAGACTTGGGGTGAGAAAATAAATTTTCTTAGTGATATGGTGCTTGTTGCATAACAGAAACAAGTGGGTATGGAGCCAATCTAAATTGACTGATGCAATAGGTCCGCAGACTAGCTACCACCATGCAGGACGACTGGCTGTCTGGACAAGCCAACAGAAGTTCAAGCAGTCATGGCAGGGGGGCTGTTGATGATGCACAGTGGGTGAAACTGCCACCGGGATGGGTAAAGTATAATGCTGATGCAGGTATTCATCATTGTCGCGGCATTTCGAGTTTTGCAGCATGAGTCTGTGATGATGCAGGGACTTTAGTAGCAGCTAAGACTGATTGGCAAAGCCCCTATGGTACAAGCAAAAGAGGGGGAGAAACAACCCTTTTGCATGCATTGAGGTGGATTTGTGATAATGGGTTCCAATATGCAATTTTTGAACTGATTGCAAGAGTGTTACTGATGCAATCAGCAATTCATGAGAGCAACATAGATTTAAGTAAGTTTGAATTAATTGTTTGAGAAATTAGGAATTTGTTAGATTTAAATTCAAATTTTGTGGTGAAATTTATTCGTCAAATATAGTTTCTACTTCTACAGTTCTACTTCCACTCATTTTTTAAAAAATATAAAATTCAATCTCATACAACCATCAAATTCATAGCAACTTGTTTTCAAAAGTCAACATACAGGTGATTTTGATGAAATTACAGATTACTCATGAGACTCTGAAACATGACAAAATTATGATGTTTGCCATATATTCCAAACAATTAATTTGCCACTCCAACATAGAATAATAATCAGTATAATGTGAATAATAATCAAGGGGGAAATAGAAAAGAAAGGAAAAAAATTGACGAGCGACAGAACTGGCTTCTGACAGAACTGGCATCTTTATAGAACTAATATATTATTAAGAAGCTCGTATCAGATATCACCAAACACAGAACTGGCTTCTGACAGAACTGGCATCTTTATAGAACTAATATATTATTAAGAAGCTCGTATCAGATATCACCAAACACACCAAAAAGATCGCCATTGATGTAATCATTGTCCACCAAGCTGACCAAGAAGTAGCTACCACCCACCTGCAACACAATTACAGAGAATTATCAAACTATTATAGCATCTACAGCCAACAACAAAAATACAGCACCGACATGAAATATATAGGGGTTGTTTGATTCAAAGTTTTAAAAACCAAACTGGATGGTTCGGTTGATTGAATGAACAGTGAATCGACATTGTCTACGCTTTGGTTATTTGAATGGTTGGATTGCAATTTCGTCCTAATTCAAGCCGTTTAAAGTTGTTGAATTGTGGTTCAAAGGTCTGGACGGTTCGATATCTAGTTTGGTTTTTAAATTATTGGTTTGATTGTGTTTTAGTTTTTTAAAACAAGTATTATGTGTTTTGACTTAGTAGTTTTGAAAACAATAAAATAAGAAACAGTTTTACAAAAAAATAAAGTTAGCCAAACAAGTTTTTCAGTTTTTTAAAAACTGAACAGAATTTAAGAAAGGAATGGAAGTTTAAAAAACTGTTCCTATGCAAATTAATCAGGCACGATAGTATTATTAAGAAGGCTATATTCAAGCTTTAATCGATTGGTTGGTCTAGAAACTAACCTGTTCAACCAATTTCCTGGATGCATCAGCCTCAGGGTATAAGCTCGCCCATGCTCTAGACCAAATTTCAAATGCCTCATCCTTCCATACGTTGAAGCTGACAGGATCTACAATGGTTGGTTGTATTATCTCCTTAGCTGGGAAGACACCCCATGTTACAGCATTCACATCGGTTGGGCCCACGTTAGATTTCGCAATCCCTTCTTTATTCACAGCCATATAAGTTAGGGATGGTCGTCCCTTGCATTTCTCAACAAGTGCATCCAGCTTTTCCTTAGAGCAGAAGAACTCTAAGTATGCCTTCTGATAAACATACCCATTAGGTCCACCCCAGCCTAGGCAATATGTCAAAACAATAAAGTTAGTGTATCTCATTTTACCAAAAAATATGGATGACATATATAAATACCCTCAATCATAATTTTACATGAAATCTGAAAGCAAGTATAAAGTGGTATAACCGTGAACTTAAGACTCCTGATCCTAAAAATGAAACCAAGCCCTTCCTACCATCAAAATGAGCGGAATCGTCAGGCCATCAGAAATTCAGTAATTTTAAAAAAAATTGAAAGCCCCTCAAAGTTAAATCCTTTAAGAATTGTGTCATTCACAATCAGCATAAAACTAGTGTAGAAACAATGAGAATTTAGCTGCAAGACACCATATAATTGATATGTACAGGTTCAAAAGGCCATGCATCACATTTAATGTAATGTAACTTTTCCCAACAAAAAAAGGAAAAAGATAAAAGAAACAACTACAATGAGAAATTACAAATTGCCCATGAATGGTTGATACCAAATTCTTCAGAAATATTTATATATCTAGCTTGTATAAGAAAATTAGTCGTATATAGTTAGCACAAATTAGAATGCTCTAATCCAACATTCAGAAAAAACCATGCATGGATACAAAACAACATTTATCCACTCACCTACAGTAGGACAATCTGACTTTTCCCCATTGACTGATGGCTGGCTATTAATGGTGAGGAAACCCTTCGTGTTTATCTTCTCCAGCTGCTCATTAATGATCTTTGACTCTGGCTGAAGACCATCAAGTTCTGACCAAGGATTGGTTCTCAACTTACCCAGGCAAAACAGTCTGAATCTCTGATATGTAACAATAAAACAAATTTAGTTGATCACGAAGTGTTGGTAAGAATGCTACATAACATTCCAACTACAGTAATTCTACCTCATAAATATCTTCAATGCTTCTCAAGGGAACTGCCCATTCTTCAATAAGCTTCTTGTCCCGTGCACGTGGTCGCATGAACTGCAAGAAAGAAATGACCAGTTATAGAGGCAATAAAATTACCAGACTTACCACTTTCTAAAGGTTTCAAATTAAGTATTGCATTCTTCTTCGTTGTTATCTTTTCCTTTTCTTTTTTTCCATGCACAAAGTTATTAGGTTGTTTGTATGACCTTCCGTCTAATGTTCTATTCATATTTCCAGAAATAAAGAGTTTGTACAGCTTCCTAATCATATTCAACAAAATTATCCACCTAAACCCACGGTTTTTCAATGTAGAGCACCAAAGAATATCCACATGAACCTATTCATAAAATAAGAATGCACAGAGTTGATGTATCTTAATGGATATATGCCTCTTATAAGATTCACTACTATAGTATTTTCAAAATTTGGATTGGACAGGTAGCAAATTTAGTTGCTACATCTATCAGCAGATTGCTCTGTCTACTTTGTGTAATCACAGACAATTGATTAAAAAAAAAATCTCCAATCAATGAAATATGCTGCATCCAAATGACTAATATCACGAATGTTTTTATTTTGCCAATACTTATTAACACTCTTGACAATTACTTTATCTGTTTTATGGCTTTGTGTACTGTGCATAAGTTAAGTAAGCTGTGCACAATATGCAAGAGAAAAGAAGTTAAAAGTCAGTCCTTATTCTCTCTGCGTATCCCTTTTCCTCCCCCACCACTATCATCCCACTTTGACGCCTCCGCCTGCGTAATAAAGCCTCTGTACAGGACAGTGGAAGAGCCAGTAGAGGCAAATTTGGAACCCAATGAGGGTGCTGGGTTACAGCACTTGGCACTGTTGACACGACATATTCTGAGGATAATGAGGAAGCGAAGTTGTACATGGGTTTGAGTTCATGCCTTCTCATTCGCCCACTTTTCTTGCAAACCAAATTGTTGGATTTGTTTATTAAATACATTTGGAAATGAAACTCATCTTTAGAGAATTGATTAAACTTCTAAAATGAATCAATCGTAAAATGCTAACTAAAATGAATTGATTATAAAATGCTATTGAATCTATTATAAAATGGTAACTAAAGATAGTGAAGTTTTGTTTCAGCTGTCATTGTCTCTGTGTGGTTGTGTATGATGGGGTTTCTAGAAATGGAGAAGGACAACTACAGTATAATAGGATACAAGATTTGTAGAGGTAAGAAAAGTAAGCCCTGTTGCAAGTTCTTGATTCCTCTTGCAGTGGTTGCTCTCATGGAATCTTCACTCACAATGAAGACCGGGGCTTGCTATCAAAGGCCTTCAAATGTCTCTGGACTGAAGGCTTAATGGTTTCAAAGAAGAGGCTTCATTTGTTCAAAGGTCAAATTAGTTTGGTAGAATTTTCATTCAAAGAGGGTGAAGAGGCTGGTGTCGGGAACATAGAGAGAATGATAGAAACAAAATACAAAAATTATAAAATACAGAAAATAGAAGGACCAACATTTGTTTTCCCCTGTGTACTGTACACAACCTCACGGTAGACATGGCCATGTTTTACAATGTAAATGTATAGTTTTGATGTGCTAACATTGTAAAGAAAGTTATATCAACACTGAAAGGATAAAGTGTAACATCAACATATTAAAGTCACTAAGTGGTCATCTGTACCTGATAATCAGTTAATGCACCATATGATGGGTTACCGGAATCACTCCAACGCCCATGTGGGTATTGATCCCATCCTATGGTCCTTGATATGTAGCTTTTTGGACGATTAGCCCTAAGATAGTTGGATAAAAAGGTTATAAATGCTTCAAACAAATACAAACGCTCCTTACTTGGGAACAAAACAGTAATTGCAACAGTAAGTATATACCAAAAGATTGGGCGGACATCTTCTTTAACACGGAAAACATTCGTAGGGCGTCTCCAAGGTAAGGATCTAGAAATTTTGGACTCTTCAATTAAGCCAAGGCTCTTCAAGCAATAAAATCAACATCAACATTCAATTAAGTAAATTATTGCCAAAATGATATGAAAAAATGTTAAATTTAGATACAGTTATTCACGTGCTTTCACACCCAACAGCTCATGCTTTTGGGATATAACATCATATTAGAATCTCTATAGTTAAGTGGGATAGAGCCTGATCCCTGTTGCATCCATCTTTCAGTAAAAAATTGCCTTTCTGCAAAGGTAAGTAGACCAGTGCATTACCGCATTTCAAGCCCAAAGGGCTCTTGCAGGAAGGGGGCATTTTAGATATAAAAGCAGTCACGTGCTATCACCAAACAGTTCAATCTTTAAGAATAGTTGGTTCATGACAATGAAAATATACATATCACAAGCTAGAATGTTGCATGAAATAGGAGACAACCGTTAGTATCGCCAATGCAGATTTCTCCATATTTAGCGTATAAAGGTGCACTGTCCTAATTCCATGAGCCATAATCTTTTTGCACATTTCAGCTCCCAGGTGTATTCCATAAGCCTTGACAGCTTCTTCATTGTCCTTTATTGTCTCTAAAGCAGCCATTATCTCAGCAGGTATCTAGATTTGTTAAAAATGAAACAATATATTACAATCCATGACACTTGACTAACGAAACACATCAGCAAAAAGCAAACATATAATATAACAAACCTTTACCAATCAAGTGACCTTTTATGCCTTCTTAAGGGCACCCAAGGTCCTTGAGATTGTAGAGTATTTAGAAAAATTAATGCTGAAATATCTGCATAACAATTTTTGCTTACCTTTGTTTTACAAAAACCAGTCATGCGGATAAATCCCTTGTAATTGTTAATGGGCATAATTCCAGGCACAATGGGACAGGTTATTCCAATTTGGCGACAATCACTCACAAATTTGAGGAATATATCAGTATCATAAAATAACTGGGTGACAATCAAATCTGCTCCAGCATCAACCTATAAAAGGAACATAAGCTCAGAGTAAGAGACCAAAAATAAAACAGAAAGATGAACAAAAATTGCCTGCAATACCCCCTTGGCTGCAGCTCACCCCTGCCTTTTTAGTTTTCCATCTTCATTTTCTTTTTAAAAAGGGAAGAAAATAGAAACTTTTATTAATAATTAAATGCAACATTTTTTATTTTTCTTTTCTTACATGTTTAAGCAAGCTAGTCACAGACTTAAACGATTCCCAAAAATTGTACTCTAGAACTGATAATAAATAAAACTTTTGAGGAACAAAATGGGTGGATTCTGATTTGGGGACAATACCTTGCTCTTCAAGTAAGCAAGATCATTTTGATAACCTTCCACTGGAGCCAGCCCATCACTTCCTATAACATCGGGATGTGCCTCTGAAGAGAAAGACAATAGATTATGAGAGCAAATGGTGGTGAGTAGAGGAGCAGAAAAGCACATGATAGAAAGTTATAATAAAGTTGAAAAAGTGATAATGTAAGCAGGAAACCTGGATAGCCAGCAATGGTAATGCCAAAGTAGTCACCATATTTGCTTCTGATATGTTCTACCTGCAAAAGCATCAGCACTCATAAATCAAGACCCAAGACCAGACAAGTGTGTCAAATTTTATGAAACTAAGATGTAGAATTATCATCAATAAGAATGGAATATAATGTTCCATAACTTACTGGAAACTGCTGTCTATACATTTTATAGCATGGCTTGTGTATTTCTTTGCCTTTACAGGTTTTTGGTTATTTTTCTATGTTGGGAGCAGTAATAATTTGAAAATATCCCCAATGCATTAAGAATCTCTTGAGTAAGAGAAAAATTAGCATCTCCTTTTCAGAAGTCATCTGGCACGATGAATCAGACAGTGTTACACTGAAAGTATGTCAGTTTACAACTGAAGAGCTTTTCCTAATGAAGGAGTTCTTGAAAATATTTTCTGATAAAATAGCTTGAACAAAAATCTGTTTACCGAACTACAGCTATTCTCCACAAAATAAATGGAGTCCAGGAATTATTAACTTATTGAGAGATGGAGAGGTAAAATGGAGCATGAGTTAAGGCCTGATATCACATAACGATACCGGCCACTCTTTGCAAAAATTGAAATGTTATGATAGCAACTGATAGATAAATTATCCAAAAAACTGAAAACTACAAGAGAAAGAGAATGTTAGTAGTTAGTACTAGGAATGATTCTTAGCACAGCGCCTAAAGAAACAATCAATTATCAATTGAAACTTCAAGAGACATAAAGTGCATATTTGGGTGAGTATTTCACAAACCTGATTTTGAATAAACTTTATTTTATAAAATTGATTTGAATTGAAGTCACTCTAAAAACAAGTTGTGTAAAACATGTACAAATTTTTCAACCTAACACAAAAGCTAATTTTATTTATTTCATCAAATCAAATACACATACAAAGTATATAGGCATACTAAATATCAAAGTTTGAAGTAAAGACAAAATCAATTCAAAGACAAAGTGTTCCAACCTCACGTCCGCAGCACTACAAAATCAATTCTAAGCATACTAAAACCATGTAGTGTATTTTCATATAAGTAACACTTCCGGAAGCTAGAAGCTAGCTTCTGGTAACAATCATCTTTTGTAAGGAGCTAGGTGAAAACAATAACAACAAAAAAGTAAAAGACATCAAAACAGTGCTAATATAATTTCATGCGCTAGAGTTAAAAAAAATCATACCAAGTCGCGAGCACAGGCAAATCCACCTTCAGCCTGAACGAATTTCTCCTGACCGTGCGGTGGATCACCGCGAAGAGCAAGCACATTCTGAATACCATTAGACTTAATAGTCTCAAGAGCATGATCAATCTTATCCACAGGCATATTAGTGCAAGTAAGATGCATCATAGTTTCAACACAGATAATATTCTGCATCTTGTTCGCAATTTCCAATGTCAGATCAGCAGTTGTTCCCCCAGCACCCCAAGTAATATCACAAAATGAAGGATTGTGTGCAACCATACGATCCATTCTCTCAAACAAATTATCAACACCATCTTCAGTTTTCGGTGGGAAAAACTCAAACGAAAAAACTACTCTGTTTGGATCAGCTGAAGCTACTCGAATTTTGTCTATCACCTTCATATTTTTCTCTTTTTTTTTTTTAATTTAATTATTTAATTCAATTAACCTGAAGCAAGTAACCGACAAAATCAAAATCAAAATTAATTAATAAACTAGTTGAATAATAAATAGATCAGCTAGATCCAACAATTAACTAAGAAATTTCATTAGCGAAACTACAAGTTTATGAAATGGTAATATCTTTCAGTACAGATCTAAGCAGAAAAACGGTTAAATCACATTCCGCAGAAATTACACAGATATAAAATATATGAACATTTTATTAAAGTGTAATTAATTGTAAATGGAATGAAAAAAAGAGAATGATAATTGAATTGGAATGAGCGAGAGAAAGAGGAGCTGTAGTATCGTACCTTGCGGTTAGTGAGAGAAAGAATGAAGAAGTGGAAGAGGGCAAAGCGCGAAATGTGAGGAAGTCTTTTCTTGTTATTTATAGATGCAATGAATAGATCTGTGTGAATATGAGAATTGGTGGTTGGTGGAAATGGCTTACCGGCTACTAAACTTATTAATTAATTCTCGTATACATTCAAATTTTTCATTTTCAAATCTGTTTTATTTGTTATAATATTTACTTTTTCCTTGCACGTTTTTTTTATTGGTTTTGGATTTTTGCTCTTCTTTTATGTTTGAGAGTTGAGGCCAATACTTTCATTTCATTATAAAATTATGTATACAAGAAATCACATACATAACTAAAATTAAGATTAATTGTTGTGTTAAATTTATCGATAACTTTAATTATTTTACTAATTTACATTTAAAAAGAGATAATTCATTTTATATTTTTATTGTAGTATTTAATATAGATTGCAAAAAATATATAATATAATTAAAAATAAGTAAATAAAAGAATAACAAATACAATTAAAAAATTAAAAGGAGTTTTATAAAAAAAATAAAATCGTAAAAGAATCTTATATTTAAAGATATAGATGGTACTATGGAAGAAATGGTTAGAGAAATCATTTTCATCGTTTTAATTGTGATGGGTTGGGATGAATTTGCCTGTCCTACAAAATTTATGTTTATGAATCTAAGTTTAAATATTGATTAGATAGAAAATTTGAGTGAGAGCTAACAATACTTCCTCTATTTAAAAAAATAAAATCTTGTAATACTCTACTAGTGTGAATACAAACATTTAAGGGCTTACATATATGCTTTTATAGATAAAAATAAAAATAATGAAATTACAAAATTATAATATTATTTAAATAAATTAGTTATTTGTTTGGTATGAATAGATAAAAATGGTGATAAAATAATTTATATAAAGAATAAATTGGGAGAAAAATAGTTACACCAAAACTTAGTATCATTTTATATAAAAGTGTAGATATTAAAAAAAAAACTCAATTATTTAATTAAATAAGGAATGCTAAAATTGTAAATAAAATAGATTGAATTTATCTAATCACCTCGTAAAGTGTTACATTTATCTGATTTAATCCAAACTTAGGAAAAATATAAAATGAGTCTCATAAATAAATTTTTTTTATATATAAATTTTGGGGAGAAGAGATGGTGTCTCAGTCAAATATATGAAAGATTATAGGATCGTTAAATATTTAGAGTCTCATAAATAACTTTACATCCTTATAATTTACCAACAAAATATTAATTAATGTTTGAAAAAATATACATAGACTTCTATCAAACACCTTATAGTCTCTAATACACTCACACGTTTCAAAGCAAATATTTAAACTATATTGCATAATACTCTAACACAAGAGTACAAGAGAAAAAAAAGAAAGTCGAATACAAACTTGAAGTGAACAATTGATGCATCTTATAAGGAACAACTCACAAGTATATAGTTTTGGTCTCCATCTTCCTTTACCATACTAGGCAATGTGAGACATTTTTCAAGATAATTAAATTTCAACCAAACTCATTAATCTCCAACTCGATTAAAATTGATGCATCTTTTGCTTCCATTATCTGTATCGACAATCATAGTTCAAAAAGAGCTACGAGTCTCTTCCATAACAAATATATTTTATTTGAAGTTAAACCACTTAGAATTTTTCATATTCCACTATTTAAGTGTATACTTCATTTAAAGTTAAATCACTTCAAAAACTTTCACTTGAAATTAAACAACTACGATAATTTATGCATGTCAAAAATCATCGGCATAACTTTACAACATGCATTGCTTCAATGTCAATCAATGTCCATGCATTATTCAATATCTTATGTAATTCTGATTATATTAACTCATATTAGATTTGACTTATTTACAAATTGATTATTTCTCCAAAATCCATTCACCACTAAATGTAAGGCAAAATTGCTTCAACTGTCTTTTATATTATTTGTTTGTAATAGATTAATGTTTTAAATTTTTCTCATGTTGGTCTTTTAAAGTCCATAATATCATCGTGATTGGTATTTTCTCAAATTTACATTTAATTGTGTTTTAAAAAATCAATATGATTGTTAGTGTGGCAGTGTGTTTGAAAAAGTGCTTGTGTAACAAGTTCAACTATTTTTTTTTTCTGAATCCATTTTCCTCACAAAATAACTAGATTTGTGTTTTTTTTATTGTGGTTGATGTGTTATTGTTGTTGTGGGGGAGTTTTTGTGGGTGCTAATGGTGGAGATTTATGGTGTTTGCATGTAAAATTTGGAGGTTTTGGTTTAGGATCATTTGAAAGATGGAGATGGTGAAGGAAATAAGAAGAAAACAAGAGTTCTCAAAGTTTTTCTTTTGTTTTGTTGATATAAAAGAATATAAATAAAAAATCATTTTATGATTGCAAGTATTGTTTGTGATTGTCACACTAATATCGTTTAATCAATATCAAATTCATAAGGATCAGAAAGCATTATTGTAACAAGTATTTTGAAAAGGTCACTAGTCCATTATAAAATTTAAAAGACCAATTCAGAAGAAAAAAAAAACTTAAATGACTAATCTATTACAAATTAATGAGTTGAACCAATTTTTTCAATAATAATAATAATAATAATAATAATAAACTTAATTTTATGGCAAGTGTGACATTTGTCACTTAATTAAAGTATTTAACTATTCTAAATTTTCTATTGGTGATAATTTTATTATTATTATTATTATTATTATTATTATTTCTTTAATTTACTTTTATTTTTTAACTGTATATTTAACTTTTTGTGATTAATACCTTATTAAAAAAATTGTTTGGAAGTTGCACTTTTCTATTTGGGAAAGGTTTATACTCTTTAGTAGCTTTTTTAATTTTTTTTTACTTTACCTTCTTTATTGCTACGCCAATTTCAAAACACGGGCCTTTAGTTTTATTTTATACAGAAAAATATTTTCCCTTGAACCTAACTATTGTCACCTCTTCAATGCCTTCATCTAAACAAAGTGTGCTTCCCCAATTTTCTTGTTACAAATGAAATCATCAACTAATTGATTATTAAAATTATTATCTTTAAAATTAATTTTTAATATTTGATTAAATAAATTTTTAATCTCTATAAAATTTCACTATATTATTTGTGACCTCTAAAATATTTTCTTTAAAAACAAAAAATAAAATATTAAAATTTTATAAGAACTAAAAATATATTTAACCACTTAACTTTTTTTATTCATATATACTCATATAAATTCTAATAATAATGACAACACACAGTACAATGTAATTAAATCTTTTAATTTTTTGAATTTTTTCGGTTTCTCTCTCACTTATTGGCTTCACACATTGGTAAGTGAAAGAAATGTTCTTTTGGCACATTTTTTAGAAAAATTATTGGTATACTAAATTTTCTCTCTCTATATTCCCATTTGTATTGCTTTTTAATATGAAATATAGTGGTTTTAGAAGTAGTTTTTTTATCTTTATGGTTGTTGGAATATATTTATGTTTAACATTTTTTTTATTGCAAAAGCCGATGTCTAAATTGTTAATTTTTTATCTTAATATCTCATATTACAAGGAGAAATAATATCACACTTTTGGCAGTAAACTTTATAATGGATTAACCGGAAATATATTGACACTTTCAGTGAAATCATTTTAGTAAGTTTAAATAAAAATAGGATTAATCTACAATAAAAATATGAATTTTTTATTTAGAATTAACATTTAAATAAAAAAATTTAATGGAATTATAAAAGGAAATCTTATCATTTGGATTTGGAGATGAATTTCTTCTGTAAATATTGAGGAAGAGTGATTTAAAATAAAGTACATTATCTAATTCTTTAAATAATTCTAAATAGAAGCAATATAAAATTAGTATAAAAATATTATGTAAATATAAATGTTTTGCAAACAAACATATTAATGCTTAATTAAATTCTAATATAAAGTAGTTTTTTTCTTACTATTTTATCTATATTTGTCTGACTATTTTAATAAAACCTACTGCAAATTTTTCAAATGTGTTTATTCAAAGTAAAATAAAAGCAAGATAAGTTTGGAGTACAATTATAGCTTATGAATAATCAAAGGTTGAAAGATGATAAACTCTCACAATATAGCGAATTCGATATTGTTAATTGTGATTTGATAGACTCTCACAATACAATGAATTCAAAATTAGTTTTAATATATTAAAAGTGTGATTTGATATTGTCAGTTTTTATTTCTTTGACATCCTCACATATAGTCGTGCGACACACATGTTAACATACTAGTACTTTTGTTTTTTTTTTCTTGATTCTTTTTTACTAATGGAATATACAAATAAAGTACAACTAATATAAAAAGGAAGATGGACATTTTAAAGTTGGGAATCTTCACTAAAGATATTTGAAGTAAAAATCCAACATGAGAGAATTCATTGCTTACAAAGGTTCTATCTAAAAAATTTGCTAAGAAATATAATTTAAAGTCATTTAAGTCATACTACTACAATTCCAAAACCCTACTTATCAAACCTTAATTCTCAACCAAATCCCTCTAAACTTGTGCAATCACGCGCACATTAAATGCATCATACCTCCAATGAGAGAATATTGAATATTAAAATACCAATTCATTGAAATGTGGTGTTCGACATTTAATGCATGAATGAATTGAAGTTGCAAACACGAAAAGGCGGTTGAATTGTGTTTGACAAAACTGATAACTTTTTGCTAATTTGATGAAGACTGGTTGTTTTTATGAATTACTTATATTAGAGGCAATCGGGTTCAGAGTCAACAAACAGTGAAAGCATAAATAATTGGACACATAGATTTATCTTGTTTCATCACTAACTTGGCTACATCTAGTCCCCTCATTCAGAAGACTTTAATCAACTAATTTAAATACCTCGAATTACAAAGCACACGACCCTCCAAGCCATTCTTCCTAAACAGCTTGACAACCCCAGACTTTTAAGGAACTAACCACCTTGACCCATAAGCCAAGTCTTCTCTTAACAACCTGACAACCCCAGATTGAAGAAGGAACTAAACCACTATTGAGTCAGATACAAAAAATTGGAACTTTAAGTGTTTGCTTCTACAAAGCGGATAATAATAATAACTCTCACACTATCAGAAAAAACACTTATAAAATCTTTCTAACTTGAACAAGTGTTTTACTCTTTGAACTCTAAGATGAATTTGAAATTTTGAGCTTATGAGTTTTTCTACTATTTTCTAATTTTTGATGATCTTCTTCTTCAGCCTTAAATATCTATTTATAGATAAAATTAGAGCTTCAATTTAGTCTTTGTTTAATTCTGAATTGTATCTTTATTCATAGTTTGCTCAACAATGATCTTATTCAAAAATAATCCTGAACAAGATGTTTTTGATAATATGTTTTTTAGTCAATTCTTTATTTCTGAATCCAATATGAGCAGTTATTTTAGATTGATTTTGTTTGTATTTTGTTTAGATTGAGTTTGTAAATTATTCAGATTAATTTTGTTCGTATTTGTTCAGATTGATTTTGTAAACCCTTTAGATTGATTTTGTTTGTATTTTGTTCAAATTGCGTTTGTAAATTCTTCAGATTGATATTGTTTGCATTCTGTTGTAGATAAATTTTGACCAAATCTTGATCATATATTCTTTTCAACTTGATCAAAGATTTTCTTCAATTATAAATCTGAATAAAATCTTATTTTAGATTTTCTTCAAAAACATTTGATCATATTTTCTTTTCAACTTGGTTAAAGATTTTCTTCAATCATAAATCTGAATCAAATCTTATTTTAGATTTTCTTCAAAAACATAAATTTTCTTTATACTCTATGAAGTCAAATATATTGTTCTCGTAAAATACTTTTGTTAATATCAAAACTCTAAATATAAAACCTTCTTAGTTCCGACATGAATTTTTTATGATGTTTTAGACTTTGATGAAAAATTGTTTGCTAATGCTTGGAAATTTGATGGGCGGTTGTGATTTTTGGGAATTTGGAATGTGTTGTTGATACCTTCAAAAAATTAAATGCATCACATCATTATCCTTAAAAAATGAATGACTATATTGATATCCACGTATTGAAATGTGTTGTTAAAAATTCAATGCAGGAATCATTTTATCTAGGCGCATGTAATTAATTACATTTGGCGGATAATAAAGTTTCAAATGCGCGTTCTTCTTTCAACACTTCTATATAATATTTTCGAATTCTACATAGCATAGTTTTCGAATTCTACATAGCATACTATACATAGGGTTTATTGGGTGGACATCATTGAAGGTGCAAATACTAGAAAATTCTTGAATTGTGTTTGCCAAAGTTGATAACTTTTTGATAATTTATAAATAAATTAAAAACTGTTTGATTTTTATTACTTACTTGGAGTAGAAGCAGTCGGATTCTGAGACAGCAAGCAATGAAAACATAATTAATTTGACACATAGATTTATCCTGGTTCACCACTAACTTGGTTACATCTAGTCCCCTCATTCAGAAGACTTTAATCCACTAATTCAAATACCTTAAATTACAAAGTACCTGACCCTCCAAACTAGTCTTCCCAAACAGCCTGACAACCTCAAACTTTTGAAGAACAACACCACCTTGACCTTACAAGTCAAGTCTTTTCCTAACAACCTGACAACCACAGATTGAAGAATGAACCAAACCACTATCGGGTTGGATACAAGAGATTGGAAATTGAGTAGTTGCTTCTGAAAAGCTGATAATAATAATAACTCTCACACTCTAAGAAAATAATACTCAGAAAATATTTCTAACTTGAAACGAGTATTTCTCTCTTTGAACTTTAAGACTACTATTTTTTGCTTTTCGATATTTTTTCTTTGGCCTTTAATTCTGAATTGTATTTTGTTCCGATTGCGTTTGTAAATTATTCAAATTGATTATGTTCCTTTTTTTTTGTTTAGATTGAGATTGTAAATTCTTGAAATTGATTATGTTCCTTTTTTTTGTTGTAGATAAATCTTGATCAAATCTTCTTCAAAATTTTGATCAAATATTCTTCAAATTTTAATCAAATCTTTTTCAAATTTTAATCAAATTTTCTTCAAATCTTGATCAAATCTTCTTTAAATTTGAATCAAATCTTCTACAAATTTTGACCATGTCTTCTTTCATACTCTTTGAAGTCAAATATATTGTTATCATAAAATACTTTTGTTAACATGAAAACTCTAAATGTAAAACCAACTTGGTTCCAACAATCATGCTCTATATTTCATGATTTGAAAATTATTGTTGTGCTCTTATATTCTTTCTATTTCATTTATGTTTGTTAAGATTTTATAAAGGATGTCAATTTGTGAAATATTTTTTATTTTATGTTTATGCAAAAGCACATTTGGATCCAATTGTTTATTCGATCTAAGAAAAATATATAAATGTAATGAAGATGAATTAGAATTTGGATGTCCTATGCGAATCAAGAAAAATAGTGCATTTATAAAAACAAATTCAAAACTTTTATAATTATTTAAATATAACTTTCTTTGCATTTTTTTGTTGCGAAATCATTAATAATCCATTGATACATTGAATCTTCATTACATTTGCAACTTTTTCAGCAATAACAATAACATTTTAAAATCCATATTCTCTACATTTTCTAAGTACTTAATCAAACATTTTACTAGTTCTATAGCCACATCTATACCCGTATCATTTATGTTTCTTTCAAACTTTTGTTAATTTCATTAACAACTCAAACCAAATAATCATTGCTACTAAAGACTCGAAATTTTTAATTCCATTAATTGCTAAAGATTCAACTTCACTCTTAATTTTTGGATTATTATCTTGTTCATTCAGTTGAGTACTGCTTCTCTTATGTTTGAAGCTTGAGGTTTAATTGCATATTCACATAATTCTCCCAACGTGAACATTTTACTAGTTCTATAGCCACATCTATACCGGTATCTTTTTTTTTTCTTTCAAACTTTTGTTAATTTCATTAACAACTTAAACCAAATAATCATTGCTACTAAAGACTCAAAGTTTTTAATTCCATTAGTTGCTAAAGATTCAACTTCACTCTTAATTTGTGGATTATTATCTTATTCATCCAGTTGAGTAATGTTTCTCTTATGTTTGAAGCTTGATGTTTAATTGCATATACACTATTCACATAATTCTCCCAACATGTTTGTGACAATGGTTTAATAGTTAAGCCTTTTATATTATCTCTTAGAGTTTTTTAACGTTTTGGTGAATGAGAAAATATAGTATAAATAAGTTGTAACACTTCAAAAAACTTTAGCCTTTAGTACAAGAATTTGCAATATCACAAAGTGTCCAAGTTAAGGGTATGACAACCACATGGTGTGTATAGTGCTCTAGGATTAATATCTAATAATTTTCTTTGTACACCTTGGTGTTTACTTTCATGTTTAATCCTCAATTCATTATTAATATGAAAACCAAGAGTTTCTAATATATTTTGTAATTCCTTAAACAATCCATGAACTTAAAAAAATTATATAGAAAAATTTTTCAAATTTTTTTTTGGACTTGTAGCAACATTCACACAACGAGAGTTATTTGTTCTTGGTGACTTAAGTAAGGAGTACAATCAAGAATCACAAAAATTGTTTTTTTTTCTACTATTGTACTTTTAAGTTCATTACTTAACATGTTAATTAATTCATTTTGAATTTTATGATTAAGATAATGATAGAGAATTGCATTATTATTCTTCATGCGTTCAAAATATTTTTGCATGACATAATTTCATTCATTATTCTTAGATAGTGATAGAGATTACATATGAAAGATTAGAAAAAAAGAAACTCACAAATTAGGACAAAAAATATTGACTTGTGAGTGTTAATATATACTACCTTTATCCCTTATTATAAGCCTCCATTGCATTTTTACTTTTATTAAGAAAAATTAATAGAGTAGTTAATGTGTTAATATTGCTAAAATAACATTTGTATATAAATGTGTTAAACTTGACTTTTTATATTCCAAGATAAATTAGTAGTATTAGTAAGGAATATGTTTGAAAAAAATAATAAATGCATCTGATAAACTATAACGGTGTTTATATTTAGGGACAATTTTTTTCCAAATGATACTTATTATTAGGGACAAAGTAGTATATATATATATATAGAGAGAGAGAGAGTCACCCTCTTCAAGTGTCCATATCCACATTCTATTTTTAGTGCCTCAATTAGATTCTTCAGCGGCTAAAATTATAAATACAATAATTTGATTTTATTCTACTATTTATTAAATGACATATTTATTTAATTTGTATTCTTCCTAATTCAACATTAGGGATGCGGTCAACAAAAGAATATTTAACAACTAGATGAGTCTTAACACTATGACTTTCTTTATTTGTACCTTTAGTCGCGACATTTGTTGGAGCATCAATTTTTTTTTATCAACCTCTTAGTGTCTGCAACACCTTCAACAGATTTAGTGGCCGCAACATCTTCAACAGATCTAGCTATTCCTTGACCAGTAGAATACTTTCAATATTTATCTATAAAATTTCCTACAACCTTAAAAAATTTACAAAATAGCGGTAGTTTTTCACATTAAATATAAACAAAAAAAAATACATATTTTTCACGTTCAATAAGAATGTCGTCTCTAAGTTCTTATACCATATCCAAATCGACTAAAACTTGAGCAAAATGTGTTGAGAAAAAATCTCTTTCAAATGGTTTTAATGATAACAAAATTATTTAAAAAGATTATGATTATTGTTAATGTCTAATATGTGCTCTTGAGTGAAGTAATACTAGAAAACATATTGCTCTTCAAAAGAAACAAAATATGAGTCAATCCAACAAGTTTTTTAAACTAGATGATAGACTAGAGGATGAACCAACAAATCTGCAAAATCTTCAAAATCACTATAACAATGATTTCTTATCAAAAGAGAAGTTAAATCAGCGTTAGAGTTTGAAAGAAAAAGAAAGTTAGCTGAAGAGGACAAAGGCAGAGGATAAACGAAGAAGGATGAACTGTAAGAGGATGGACCTCTAGCTCTCTTCATCCTCATATGATGAAAATGGTTCTATCTTATCAAATGACATAAAAGCTGTACTAAACAAGACCAAAATAGAATCTGACATGTCTTGAAGAACGAAAAAGAAAAAGGACAGCTAAGACCAAAACATCAAGGAGGTTACCTCCTATACGAGGATGGACTGAATTCCCATCCTCCTGCGCTCAAACACGATAAAAGACAGCTATATGACATTTATGTAATTAAGATTACTGGTCTTGGACTTTTGATTAAGTTCCCAACGGTCTTGAAGCAGCTTAACACATGGATAAAGTATCTTAAAAACTCTATAAAAGGAAGAGAGCTCTTCTTCATTAGACACATAACTACACAACATACAAAGAGAAAGTCTAAAAGCTATCAAGAGCAACTCCCATCATTTCTTTATACTTTCTATAATCTTACACTAGATCTTTGAAATATCTTTTTAGAAAGTGTTAGTAAAGAGAAATATCTTAAATTTCATCATATCATCTTGTAATTTCTAAGTGAGTTACACTTGGGAATAGTTGAAATATGTGAAAAGAGATTGTAATCTTGGTGAGGCTCTAAGACACACAAATTGTAACTGACCTCTGTGAGAGGTTGATCGTTTTTTAGTGAAATCTCACAAGTGTGTGAGGACTGGACGTAGCTTTCATTGGATGAATCAGTATAAAGTTGTGAGTGTCATTCTATATCCTCTCTCTCTATTTTTTAGTAATCAGTTCATACTCAAAGTTTTAAATTTCCAACCTCTGATTTTCATCCTCTCGAAGAGGATAAAGTTTTAAAACACAAGAAAGTTTAAAACAACAAATATCTCTATTCAACCCCCCTTCTGGTAATATTCTAGCTACTTCAAAATGTCCCAATATTTTTGAGTTGATTGCTTCATCAAGAGATTTTTTATGTCCAATATTAATAAGGAAAATTGTTAATACAAATCCAACATTGAATCTTTGTCTTTCTTACCAAATTCAGATTGAAATCTTTTGTTCAAAAGACAAATATTTAATTAATTATAAGAAAAAGAAAAATAATTTCACCAAAATTAACCGTATTTATAAGTATTCTTGTTATGTATAAATAATCTTAAAACATGAAATAAAAGGAAATGAAGAAAATAATTACTAGGCTTTAAATATTAACTAAATTCTATAGAATGAGACAATGAATTTTTTTTATGACTATCCTCTGTATATGTATTTATAAATTGAGTATTAAATATTTCATAATTTTGTAAAGCAAGTCATAATTTTTTTTCAAAATGAACTATGTTTTTTTAATTCCCGTGTCATTTGTTAAAAGGGACATATATTTTGTTATAGATAGTATAATAATATACCTAAATGACAGTATATAATAATTTATTCAAAAATAAATAAATAATAATTTTTTTTGTTCAAAATAAATAATAATGGTGAGTCATTGCCTTGGTTGGTGGATTTGGGTTGGTAGGGACTTCGTGCTGGGCCAATGACTTGCATGCTAAAGTTGGTGGAAAGTTTTACTCCATATCCTATAATTATATTTATATCTCCACAAATTTTTTAAAATACCAAAATTACCTTTCATTTTTGTTACTATTTTATTAAATTAATTTTTTTTTATTTTTTATCGGAAAACTTGGAAAAAGTTTTTCGGAAACGACGCAAACATTTAACACTACCGGAAAACTTGGGAGGAAGTTTTCCGAAAAAGATGCGTATATTTGACACTACTGAAAACTTGCCAAAAAGTTTTCCAGTAGTATTAAATGTATGCATCTTTTCCGGAAAACTTCCTCCCAAATTTTCCGGTAACTACTGGAAAATTTGCCAAAAATTTTTCCGGGAAAAAATAAAAAAAAACTAAAATTTAATTTGATAAAATAGTTAAAAAAATGAAAGATAATTTTGACATTTTAAATTTTTTATAGAGATATAGGTATAATTGTAGAGATATAGGGTAAAACTTTCAAGTTGGTGGCTTAAGTAGACAGGAGTGGCTGATTGCAGAGTGCTTAGATTTTTGTCCTTGTATTATTTATTTTTGCCTCCTTCGTAATACTAGTGCGTTGACTCCTACTATACACTGATAAAATATATTTATAAGTTAATTCATACTAATTATAACAATAAATATTATTAAAGTTAGACTAGAATATAAACTATTAAAAAACCTACAAAATTAGAGATAAAAAATAAGTATGTACGAGAAAAATATCCAATAGAAGAACACTCACGTAACAAGTCCAATATGATTAAAATTCTAGATTTATTAAATGTGATGCTAATAATTAATATAATAACATTACGATTTACAATATATTTATGATTTACAATATAATAATTAAATTATAATTACAATAATATTACAACTACATTACATAATTAGCCACTGATTTAGAAGGGAAAATGAATGAAAGGGTGACTACTTAACGACCTTTCTTTTTCTCTCTCTATATATATATAATATACATTTCAATACAATATTACACTTATATTACATAATTAGCCACTTATATACGAGGGAAAATGGATGACGGGGTTGCTAATTGACTACTTTCCTTTATATATATTATATGATTAAAAGAAGATCTATTTAGGATTTAGATATTTGCATTTATGGGGAAAAAATTTAGAAGTTTGTTTAATTGTTTCATAAACTAATATTGATTTATAGTATTTTAAAAAGGGGGCTTATGTGGTCCCGACGAGATGAAACTGTTTTTTTTGTTGGAGTAAAATTTAATTTTTTTAAATACTTAATATTTATTTAAATAGTATTTAAGATATTAAATTCCAATTTTAATCTATTTATTTATATTATTTTTGTATAATTTCTTTGTATTTAGGTATAATATTAACAATAAATAAAAAAATTAAAAATGATTTTAAGAACCACAAAAGTGTTAATTAATATTATTTTAGTCTATTACTAGACCTTAACAGTTCGAAAAGTATATTTTAAGATTAATAATTAATGTTTTAACAGTTTGAAAGTAATGAAAATAACAAAAAATTAAAAATGTTGAGAAAAAATCTCTTTTAATGATAACAAAATTATCTCAAGATTATGATTATACTAATGCGTGCATTTAAGTATTGTACTAAGAAAGGAACATGATTAAAATCCAAAGATTCAAGATCTCAACCTCATGTCAGAGGATGAACATATGTAGGAAACAAAGGCATAAATTCCAGAAGCAGAAAACATGAAGTTAAAACACCAGAAGCAGAACATCTGGAACAGAAAACCAGAAGCAGAACATCTGGAACAGAAAACCAGAAGCAGAACACTAGAATATAAAAACCAGAAGCATAACATCTGGAATAGAAAACCAGAAGCAGAACACTAAAACCAGAAGCAGAAAACCAGAAGCAGAAAAACTAAAAGTTGAACACCAGAAGCAGAACATCTGAAACATAAAACCAGAAGCAGAACACTAGAATGTTAAAACCAGAAGCAGAACACCAGAAGCAGAAATTCAGAAGCAGAAAAACCAGAAGCAGAAAACTAGAAATATAAAAGCCTGAAGTTGAACACCAGAAGCAAAAGTTGAACACTAGAAGCAGAACTTCAGAAGATGAACATCAGAAGATGAACATCAGAAGATATACATCAGAAGATGAATAGCAGAAGATAAACAACAAAGGATAAGAAATGAACATCAGAAGATGAACACCAGAAGATAAACATCAAAAGATGAACATCAGAAGGTAAACATCAGAAGATGAACACCAGAATGTAAACATCAGAAGATAAAACACCAGAAGGTAAAACACCAGAAGATGAATACCATAAGGTGAACTTCAAAGAGATGAACACCAGAAGGTGATTACCAGAGGATGAACTCTAGCTGCTTCTTCATCCTCCTACATTAAAAATAACTAACAATACCAAAGTATCAAAAGTTGCATCATTCACGAAAAGAGAAAGGTCATGTCTTGGAACCAGAAAAGAGCACTTTCCAGTTGTCAAATCGTATGGAAAGATCTAACCTCATGGAAAGCTATGTAAAGAAGTAACCTCCCAAGTGCTATGCTGAAAAAGGACAGAATTCAATGGCAAAACTGTAATTCAAAAACAAAACTCAGGATCATTATAACTTGGGTAACGGTCATAAAGGACAAACTTTCTTGAAGAGAAAATTTCCTTCTCTCTATAAAAAGGAGGCTGCTCTTCTTCAGCAATACACACAATTACACACACAAAAAGGAAATATCAAAAGGCTATCAAGAACATTTCAATCTCCCCTTAAACTTTCTATAATCTTACACTAGATATTTGATTCATCTTTGTAGAAAGTAATACCAATCAAAACTACTTCATATCATCTTGAAAACTTCAAGTGAGTTACACTTGAGAGGAATCAGAAAGAAAGAATTGTAAGCTTGGTGAAGCTCTAGAATACACGATTTGTAATCAACCTCAGTAAGAGGCTGATAGCTTTTGATACTTAGTAAAAACTCACAAGTGTGTGAGGACTGGACGTAGCCTTTATTGGGTGAACCAGTATAAAATTTCGTGTGTCATTATTCTATCTCTATCTCTCAACTTCTGATATTCATCCTCTCGAAGAGGATACTGTTTTAAAACTAAAACAGAAATTTTTAAAACCTCGAATATCTCTATTCAACCCCCCTTCTAGTGATATTCTAGCCATTTCAATTGGCATCAGAGCAAGGTTCTCTAAAAAACTACACCTAACAGTGTAAGAGAAAAAGATCCAAAAGAAAAATGTCAAAAGCTAAGTATATCCCCGAAGGAGGATCATCCAGCAGACCTCCCTATTTCGATGGCACTGACTACTACCACGTGAAAGGTAAGATGAGATTGTTTCTCATATCACAAGATAACAACATGTGGCCAGTGGTAGAAAAAGGAAATCATGTCATTAAAATCAACAACACAGATCCAACCTCTGACGAAAAACCTCAAACACAATGGACAGCTGAAGAAAATACCAAAGTACTTCTAAACTCTAAAGCTCATTTATTTCTAACGTGTGCTCTGAGCATGGAAGAGTATGATATAGTTGAAGAATGCCAAAGTGCTAAGGAACTATGGGACACCTTGAAGATCCATCATGAAGGCTCAAGTCACGTTAAAGAGGCCAGGATTGACATGGGAGTAAGAGAGTTTGAGTTGTTTGAAATGAAGGAAGAAGAAACAATTGAAGAAATGTTCTCAAGGCTAAAAATCATCCTGAACAACTTAAGGTCTCTGGGAAAAGAATACTCCGTCCAAGAGAGGATAAGGAAGATATTAAGAAGTTTACCAAAGGAATGGAGACCCATGGTGACTGCCATCACAGAAGCAAGAAATTTAGCCACCATGAGGTTAGAAGATCTGGTTGGAACTCTTAGAGCTCATGAACCTTTATTGCTTGCTGATAAACCAAGCAAAAAGGGAAAAATGATTGCATTGAAATCCAGTCAAACTGAAAGTCCATCCTCCAAAAACTCTGAAAATATCACAAAAAAGGATAACTCAGAATATCCTATTTCTAAGGAGGAGGATGAACTGGCTCTAATTTCTAGAAGAATCCCAAGAATAATCAACAGAAGAGGACAAGACAAAAGATCCTCTCAAAAAGAAAAGATTGACAAAAGCCAGATAACTTGTTATGGATGCAATAAAATGGGACACTACAAAACTGAGTGTCCTCTAAACAAAATGAACATAAGAAGATTTCACAACAAGAACAAATCTATGATGGCAACGTGGGATGATAGTGATGAATCATCCTCCGAGCAAGAAAAAGATGAAGAAGCCAACCTTTGTCTCATGGCAAATTCAGAAAAAGAAGAGGTAAGCATCACATATTTATGTCCTTCTTGTGAAAAGTTAGAAATAGAATTTGACAATCTCTTAAATGACTCAAACACTTTATCTCAAAAATGTGGTTTTCTTAAAAACCAAATTTATGAAATAAAGAAACTGAATAAGGAACTTCAAGCTAAGAATGAAGAATTTCAAAAAATCATTTTAGACTTGCAGCAATCAAATAGAAAATTGTCTGAGCAACAAAACACTTTAAATAAAGAGAATGTCAAAATCCATCCTCCTGAAGAGGACACAGAAAAGAAGGACTTGAAAATCAAAGTTGAAGAACTAAAAAATGACATTACCAACTTTGTCAAATCCACAGAAACATTTAAAAAAATTATGGGATCTCAATCTGGTATCTTTGACAAAGCTGGTATTGGTTTTAAAAGTTCTCAAAAACAAAAACTATATGAAAATTTTTTTCTACCAAAGAACCTAGAGGATAAACCTAAGTGCACTTTTTGCAAAAATCTTGGACATACTATCAAAATTTGTCTTGCTAAGAAAAAAGCTTAAAATAACAAAAGGAAATGTTCATTTAGTAATAAGCATGGACACCATGATTCCATCTGCTATCATAAAAAGAAAATCCTTGCAAAAGGACATACTAACCACCAAGGACCCAATTCTATATGGGTACCTAAGTCTCTTCTAAATCCTAAGACATGTACATCCTTTAATCAACAAAAGAAAGCCATGGTTCTTGGACAGTGGCTGCTCAAGACATATGACATGAGATAAACATTGCTTCATCTCTTTGGAATCAAAAGATGGAGGATCAGTTACATTTGGCAACAATGATAAAGCTTAAATCAAAGGAACATGTATTTTTGGTAAAAACAATTCTGCCAAAATCGAAAATGTTCAATATGTTGATGGTTTAAAACATAACTTGCTAAGCATTAGCCAACTTTGTGATAGTGGATTTGAAGTAATCTTTAAACCCACTGTATGCGAGGTCAAGCAGTCATCCTCGGGTAGAGTTTTATTCTCATGTATAAGGAAAAAGAATTTATATGTTTTATATTTAGATGATTTACCTACTGAATCTTGTTTTATGTCTGTTGAAAAGGATAAATGGATTTGGCACAAACGGGCTGGTCATACAAGCTCGAATATTATGTCTAAATTATCAAAATTAGAATTAGTTAAAGGTCTTCGAAAAATAAATTTTGAAAAAGACAAAGTATGAGAGGCTTGTGCCAAAGGAAAACAAGTTAAAAGTAGCTTTCACTCTAAAAATGTTGTTTCAACAAATCAACCTATTGAACTCCTTCATATTGACCTCTTTGATCATATCAAGACTTTAAGTCTTAGTGGAAAAAGATATGGATTTGTTATAGTAGATGACTTTTCACGATTTACTTGGGTCTTATTTTTAAAACACAAAAGTGAAGTCTTTGAGGCATTTCAATATTTTTGTAAAAAGATACAAAATGAAAAATGATCAAAAATTATTTCAGTAAGAAGAGATCATGGGGGAGAATTTGAAAATGAGTCATTCAAAACTTTTTTTGATGAAAATGGCATTTCTCATAATTTTTCTTGTCCAAGAACTCAACAAAATGGGGTTGTTGAAAGGAAAAATAGAACTTTACAAGAAATGGCTAGAACTATTCTAATTGAAGCCAACATCGAAAAATATTTTTGGGCTGAAGCTATCAACACGGCTTGCTATGTTTCAAACCGAGTTTCAATTAGAAAATTTTTAAACAAAACTCCATACGAACTTTGGAAAGGTAGAAAACCAAATATTTCTTATTTTCATATATTTGGATGTTACTGCTACATCCTTAATAATAAAGAAAATTTGGGAAAGTTTGATCCAAAATCTGATAAAGGTATATTTTTGGGATTCTCCACATCATCTAAAGGTTATAGAATATATAATCTTAGAACTCAAACTGTGGAGGAATCCATGCATGTTATTTTTGATGAATTTGATGACTTGTGTTTAGAAAACATGGATAAAATTGAAGAAATGAAAATTCATCCTCTAAAGTTCACAATCCAAACGAGGAGGACATTTATGATCCAACCTCTCAGCAACCTCCAAGAGGGTGGAAGATTATAACGTATCATCCTCCAGATCTGATCATAGGTGATACTGCTGATGGAGTTAGGACAAGGCAATCATTAAGAGGAGATTCAAACAACATGGCCATGATATCTCAAGTTGAACCAAAGAACATTGATCAAGCTATTAATGATCAGTCATGGATGAATGCCATGATGGAGGAACTATATCAGTTTGAAAGAAATAAAGTGTGGAATCTTGTGCCCTATCCTCTGGAAAAGTCCATCATTGGAACCAAATGGATCTTTAGAAACAAACTAAATGAGGATGGAGAAGTTATTCGAAATAAAGCAAGATTAGTGGTACAAGGTTACAACCAACAAGAAGGAATTGATTATGATGAAACATTTGCACCGGTTGCAAGACTTGAAGCAATCAGAATCCTCTTAGCCTATGCCACACATAAAGGAATCAAACTATATCAAATGGATGTTAAAAGTGCATTCTTGAATGGATTCTTAAATGAAGAAGTGTATGTTCACCAACCTCCTGGATTCAAGGATAAAAAGAAATCAAATCATGTGTTCAAGCTCTCAAAAGCTCTTTATGGATTAAAGCAAGCTCCTAGAGCTTGGTATGAAAGGTTGAGTTGCTTTCTAAAAGAAAATGGATTCTTAAGAAGTCAGATTGATAGAACATTGTTTAAAAAGATTCACAATGAGGACATGTTGATAGTTCAAATTTATGTGGATGACATAATCTTTGGATCCACAAATGAAAAAATGTGCAAAGAATTCTCCAACCTCATGCAAAGCGAGTTTGAAAATTAGCATGATGGGAGAATTAAAATTCTTTCTTGGATTGCAAATAAAACAATTGGAATCAGGAATCTTTATTTCTCAAGAAAACTATACCAAGGATCTCCTGAAAAAATATAACATGAATCTCGCAAAATCAATGAGCACTCATGTGCATCCATCCTCCTCTCTACATCAAGATGATGAAGGAACCTCTATTTCTGAAAAGGAGTATAGAAGAATGATTAGATCTTTCCTGTACTTAACAGCCAGCAGACCTGACATTGTGTTTTCAGTAGGTATTTGTGCAAGGTTTCAATCATCCCCTAAAAAATCTCACCTCACAACAGTAAAAAGGATCTTCAGGTATCTAGTTGGAACCACAAATCTGGGAATTTGGTACAAAAAGGACTCAAATCTTGATCTTATGGCATATTGTGATGCTGATTATGCGGGTGACAAAATTGAGAGGAAAAGCACAAGTGGAGCGTGTCAATTTCTTGGATCATCTCTCATAAGTTGGTCATGTAAAAAAAAAAATACCATAGCTCTCTCCACTATAGAAGCTAAATACGTATCTGCTGCTCAATGTTGCTCCCAAATTCTCTGGGTAAAAAATCAAATGGAAGACTACTCTTTAAGGTACACAAAAATTTCCATCCTTTGTGACAACACAAGTGCTATAAATCTTTCCAAAAATCCTATTAAACACTCTAGATCTAAACATATTGAGATTAAACATCATTTCTTAAGAGATCATGTTCAAAAAGGAGATGTTGAATTAATTTTCATTGAAACTAAAAACCAGCTTGCTGACATATTCACCAAACCTCTCCAGGAGGATTGGTTCAAAAGAATTTTAGAAAAACTTTCCATCATAAATCTATCAAAAATTGTCTAAAAAATAAGATTTACTTTAATCATAATGTTATTTTTATTTTATTTTGTTGATTATTCTAAAGCAAAATAAATCTGAGGATGGACAACTCAGAAAATCCCTCTATCCTCCAAATTTTGAAAATTTACAAAAGTTAGAAGGAGGCACGTCTATTACTGCTGATTACACTCCTCTCTGCAAAAACTCGTCGATTTCCGCTGCCTACTCTCTGCCCAACGGATAAGTCACCCGTGCACCTCCCTAGCCTGAAATGATTAAACCTATAGCCTCCATACGTCCTCCTTCCAACGGTAACTAATGATTACTCTATGCCTCTTCCTCTTTAAATTAACTCATGTGTCTTCTTCCATTTACCCACTGTAAAAATTCAAAACCTCTGAAAAACCCTAAAGTCTCCACTCATGGCTCGCACCAAATCTGCTGGAAAAAGAAAGTTTTCCTCTAACTCATATGAAAATCAATCTGAAAACTACTCAAGTGACTCCTCTCAAAATGATCCAAACCCTACCATTTCCTCACACAAACCAATCAACATGGTCCATCCTCCTCTGTCCACTCAACCATCTTCAAACCTCTCCAAAGCCAGAAAAACCTTTTCTCAAAAAACCTTTTCTCAAAAAACCTCATCATCAACTCCTTCTCGACGTTCAACACGAATCATATCTGGAAAAATATCATCTAAAAAACCCATTCAAGACAACACTATTCATGTCATTGACTCAGATGATTCTGAGGCAACACGATCAGATTCCTCAAAAACTCATTCCTATAAACCTACATCCTCCAAAATAGCCACTTCAAAAAGGAAAGTGACTACAAAAAACTCACAACAACCAGCTTCAACTAAAACACCCAAAATCCCTCTCTTCGAAAACACGCTCCTAGAAGCAAAATTTACAGAAAAATTGCAGGACAAGTCTGTCATTAATGGAAAAATTATTGACCTAAAAGGTCTAACTCAAGGAAGCGTGAATGTAGAAGAAATCTTTGATCAATTGGGTTGGTCTCCCTTCCTGCTTATCAACGAACCCTAATATCCCAAACTTGTCAGAGCTTTCTACGCTGCTGCAAATGTGTCCAAGGGTGACAATTGCATCAGTGTTATTCTCAAAGGGGCACATATTGAGCTCACCCCAACTTTGTTATGTCAAATCTTTGACATACGTGATGAATGCCCCTATCTATTCTCTGAAGCTTGGTATTCTAGTTACAAGATTACTCGCTCATCTGTCCTTGCCAACATTTTTATTCATCCACCATAGCCCCAGGTTGCATCCAACCTTCTTCCAATCTGTAGAGTGTTACACAATATTTGTGTACACTCTGTTGTCCCAAGGGCTGACAGTTATGAAAATGTAACCGAGCTGAACATTCTGATCATTCATCACCTCATTTCTGGATCCCCTCTTCATCTAGGAAATATTATTTTTAGGTTCATGGTAAACTGCATATCTTGGAAGATTAGCTCCTTACATAATGATTCTCACCAAAATTTTCAAAATTTTTAAAGTACCCTTAGAAGATGAATACTCTATTACCTTCAATAACATCTTCTCTACAAGAAACGTAAACCAAATGCGCCTTGACCCCACTGAAAAGCCTTCTCACAAACAACCATCTAAGAAAAAATCAAAAAGGAACTCAACCGCCAATCCACCACCTCAACTTCCAGTCACATCAAATTCTCCTTCTGACAATGAACCAAAATTCTCGTCCTCACCACCCTCCACAAATTTCAACCCTCCTGAACAACTTCAACTTGTCCCTCTTGAAAATCAAAACCATCCTTCAGCAGAAGATGACGAACTCAGTTCACCCCCTCCACTTATGGAAAATGATGCTAAACTCTTTTTTTTATCTTAATATCACTACTCAAAAAGGTTCACCTCCAGAAACTCCTCTCCCATCTGACCCATCTCAGAATCTACAAGAACCATTTCTCTTTCCCTATCCTCCTGCAAGTCCTTCCCAACCTGCTCAACCTTCGTGCACAATGACTCAAATCTTTTCCTCTCCTCAAAAATGTACCCCACAAATTTTATCTCTACTCCTTCTGCTCATCAAATCATCAATGAACCAGCAATTGCACCTATTCCTGAAGTCACAGGACGATTTTGCTTGCTTGAATCCTTCCTGGAAAAATCGGGAGAAAATTCTTCTCAAAACAAAGGAATCTGCTCTCAAATCAAAAGCACCAGCATTAACGCTGACCCCATTCTAGATGACTCCATCCCTCCCACCACTGATCCCAAGCCTGAACAACGTCGCTCCCATAAAGAACTCTGTGCACTGAAAAAGATCCGCAAGGATCAGAAAAAACTTTTTACAACCATGGCCACCTTTCATCAAACACTGGCGCAATTTAGCACTCTTCTAGAATGGGTCACAACAAACCTAGCCAAGACTGTTGCCCCAGAAGCTCAGCTTCCAGTCACTACAAGAAATTTTCAGATTTGCGACACTTGGATTGCGACGGTTCCTGAAAAACTGCCCTAATCAAGAAATTACGACGGTTCATGCGCTGGTTTTTGTCAACCGTCGCCGCCCCAAAACCCTTTTCCCACACACCGTGTTTCAGTTTCCCCCAATTTGCGGTTTTTCCCTTCTCCATTTCGTTTTCCTCCATTTCGTTTTTTCCCTTCCCCCAATTTTTTTTTCGCCGCACCAAACCCTCCATTTCGTTTTTTCCATTCCCCCAATTTCGTTTTCGCCGCACCAAACCTTCCATTTCGTTTTCCCATTCACGATTACCTTCCATCTTCCTTATTCATTGCGGTATGTGATTGTTGGCGGAGGAAACGCTGCGGGATACGCTGCTCGCACTTTCGTCGAACACGGTGTTGTCGATGGTCGCCTTTGTATTGTAACCAAAAAGGGTAATTTCTTTAGCAAGAACATGATCTATTTTGCTCTTTATATTTATGATTATGATTTTGATTTTTTATTGATTTCATGAAAACAAGCATTTGCACCTTACGAGCATCCTGCTTTAACCAAAGCTTACTTGTTCCCACTGGATAAGAAACTGGCACGTCTTCTTGTAAGTGTACTTTGATTATGAAGAATTTTTTTCGTTGATAGTAATAATTTTATGAACTGAAATCACATACAAAAGGTTCGATACCTTTCAAGGACTATAGTGACTCTGCCTGTTATATTGAAGAACTCATATGATTGTTTACCTGTTGTTTTTCAATACTCAAACCATAACTGTTCTGCAACTATTAAAAAAACAATAACCGTTCTGCAATCAGATCAGTTACTATAAAGCTCCAACATGTGAAATACAAGTGGTTGAATATAACCACATTTGTCCGTATCTCCCAAATATGGACTTCAATTTGAAGATTCTTGATGCTACATATTCTGTTACTTCATATTCTGTTACTTATCAGCTTTATGTGATTCTTGGTACATTGTTTTTTATTTAGGGGTTTCACACTTATGTTGGATCTGGTGGAGAAAGGCAAACTCCGGAGTGGTATAAAGAGAAAGGGATATAGGTACTTTATTTTATGTTTTTAGGAATTAGATTCATTTAGTTACATGTTTCTTCTGTTGCACTGCAAAGTGTTTAAAAAACAAATGAGTGTTTTTTTATTCTCTATAGAGTGCTCTTGCTGTTTAATGTGTTTATGTGAGTGTGATACAATGGACATTGGATTGTTTAATATGGAATGGTGAAACTGAAATCTCATTTTTCTTAGCTATTATGAAATGGAAACATTCTTTCTGTCCTAGGATAGTCTTAGTTCTATGATAGTTAACAATGTCTGGGAAAGAAAATACAACAATTTTTAACTCAATATATTAAGCAGGTCTGAAAATGTCTTATTAGCATTGATGATATTAATTTCGTCCTTTAGAATATCTAACTAAATTCTGCCTGCTTTTTTGAAGATTCAGTTCCCCAAGCCTCGCGAAACTGTTTTGTTGAGAACTACCAGTTGCCTCCTGAAGCTATTCCCCCTAGTCCAGTAAGCACCTAATTTATTGATTCAATTATGCAGTATTTATTTCAAATTTGTTAAACACAGTTGTTAATTTGCTCCCACTTCGTCATCAATCTCTATTAAGCAAAATACACAACCTCAAACTACTATGAAAAAGTCGAGCTTAACACATAATTATAAATCTCTTTATTAGAAGGCAAAAAATGAAAAGAAGTGGAGACAAGAAATTGCAACTGTTGACTATGATACCTGAATGAAATTTGGCCATCATTTGGTAAAGAATTTTTTTAAAACATCTTCAGATTTCAAATATTGGTATTAAGTATTCCATAAAATTAACAATCTCAAGTGTTGAGTTAGGCTTCTAGCTAGTTTGGAGATGTTTAAATCTTCAATATAATTTTTTTAAAAAACTTTTCTGAATGTCATGAGTCATGACGATATTTTACGCAAAATATCCGTGTATACACATAAATTATAGATTATATTATGTTGGTTATTATATTAAAACAGTCAAAACAAAATCGAATTATTTAGTCGTTTGTTGTAAAATTTTGTCAAAGTATAAGTGAAAAAAATTAATGACAATATGTGTTTGATGTATTGTCTTCGTAACAAAATAAAATATAGAAGAAAGAAAAGGAAAAGAAATAAACTACTCTCTTGAGATGGAGATACGAAGCAAGTAAGACAATATTTATTTCAATTTTGTTAAACACAGTTTTTCATAGTAGTTTGAGGTTGTGTATTATGGGTCCCTGATTTTGTCAACGTAATGTAGTCTCCCGCTTCATCTCAATTTGCTCTCTTTGTTTATTTGCTTATTACTTGATCTTGTTACTACTTTTCCATTTTCTTTAAGAGGCCAATGCTACTGTTATAATATTTAAAATGAAAAGTTTTTATTAGAAGTTTATTTACTATTAATGGAACTAGAGGTATAACATTATGTGTTTCTTCTATGAAGCAATGGATAAGTCATGGATTATGAAGCCACACACATCATATGAATATGATCAAGGGATTTATTAATTTTGCCTTTCGAGATGAATTAGAAAATGGAGAAATAATATGCCCTTGTAAATGTTGTGGTTTCAAAAAACCGCAGAGTAGAAGTGTAATGTACGATAACTTAAAGTGCAAACCATTTCCAACGGGATATACAATTTGGGTACATCATGGGGAGTCCATAGGAGAAACTAGTACTATCTCACCTAGTAGTGTTTCAAATATAGTTCAAGACACAGTTGTCGTTGATGATCATATTCAAAATATGATCGACGATGCTTTTGGAGTTGAAAAGCATGCAAACGAAGTACCCATTGAATCAAATGTCGAGATTGATCGGAATGAAGATACGGTGCCAAATGCAAGTCAGCAAAGGTATGAAGAGGCGAAAGAGTATTATGAATTAAGTGCAGGTGCAAACACGAGAAGAGGGAGTTGAATTGTGTTTGACTAACTTGAATACTTTTTCTGCTTTTGCAGTTTTAAAACAAAACTTGATGTATGAATAAAACAGAGTTAGCAGCGGACATAAAGTAAAAATAAAAACACAGAATTTTATACTGGTTCATCGTTAACGAGGCTACGTCCAGTCCCTTCACCTTGAAGGATTTCACTAATTCAAACCTTGAATTACAACAGTTCCACTGACCCTCCAAGTCAGTCTTCTCAAACAGTCTAACAATCCTAGACTCTTGAGGAATATAACACCTTGACTTCCTAAGTCAAGTCTTTTCCTACCAATCTGACAACCCCATATTGTAGAAGGAATTACAACGCCTTGAATCTAATTGCCAACCCCATATTCACTTTATTTTTGTAACAAATCCTTTTAATACTTTGATCAAATTAAATTAAATCTCCACCGTTAATCCTCATGATTAAATCTGGACCGTTTGATCTTCTGCGCTAGTCCACATCAGGCCCATACTAAGTGATCTGCTGTGATCCTCTGATTTCGGCCAACCCTGGACCACACTTTCTGATCTTTTGATCTCGGCCAACCTGGTCTAGCAAACTGATCTGTTGTGATCCTCTGATCTCGGCCAATGCTGGACCACACATTCTGATCTTCTGATTTCGGCCAACACTGGGCCAATGTCTGATCTTCTGATCTCGGCCATAAAATTAAATCTTGACTATTGATCTGAATATCTTCCCTCTGATCTGGACCAATTATGGACTTGGTCTGGATTAAACTGAAATTAAATCTGGACAAATGTTATTTCAGTCTGGACATTTTACCTTCTGATTTGGATCAGGTCTGGATCAAATCTAGACATCATTTCTTCTGGTCCGAACTTAGTTTCATATCCTGAACCATGCTATCTTCTAGTATGGGTCAAATCTAGATTGAATCTCTTGTTCTGGACCCATTAATTTATCCTTTGATTAAGTTTGGATCAAGTCTGGGCTGTTTATCATTTCACTGCCAGGCCATCTTCTAGTCAGAATAACTTCTGGATTAAGTTTGATTTATGACTCGTACTGGTCTGGATCAAGTCTCCCTCTGGAAGTCTTCCTTCTGGTCTGGTCCAGGTCTCCTTCTAACTTTGCTTCCTTCTGTTCTGGGCCAGCAAAGATATCCTCTGGTAATTCCAGGATGCATCCTCTGGTACCTTCTGGATGCATTTTCTGGTGTCTTCATCTTCTGCCTCTTGAACCTTCATTTTCTGGTGGCATTTAATGTAATAATTCAAGGTACAAAATAAGATTACATGGAGTGCTTTTGTAAACATCAAAATCCTAAGTATTTAGAACCAACTTGGTTCCAACAATTTCCCCCTTTTTGATGATGACAAAACCTTAACTTATTTTGATAGCTTATAACTCGAAGTACTTGAAATACTCCCCATCAGACCAATCTCTCCCCCTAAGTCTGATACTGACTTTTTCTTCTCCTTTTCAACTCCTTCTTAAATCACCCTTTTCTTTTCTTCTCTTCTCCTCTCCTTTTGAACTCATTCTCTTTTCATCTCTTTCTGATTTATTTTTCTCTCTCCCTGTTTCTTCTGCTTTTCAACTCCTTCTCTTCACTCTTTCTTTTTCTCTCTCCACATCGCCTCTCCTTTTCAACTCCTTCTCTTTTCACTCTTTCTTTTTCTCTCTTTATATTTCTCTCTCCCTGTTTCCTCTCCTTTTCAACTCCTTTTCTTTTCATCTCTTTCTTTTTCACTCCTTCTTTCTTTTTATCTCTCATTTTCTACTTATTTCTACTTTCTCTCTCTCTCTCTCCCCCTTTTTGTCATCAGCCAAAAAGAGGTCCTACTATTTTTGTATTTTTTGTTTTTCTCTTTACAAATTACAGAAAGTAAAAACAGAAAATAAAAGACATAAAATTAAAATTAAAAAACAACTCCTAAGATGACTACTTGAGTTAGTCAGATATGGAGACAATGTTGAGATGCTTCTTGATGAACTCGAAACTATCTTCAGGTAATGCTTTGGTGAAGATGTCAGCCCATTGATGATCAGTGTCCCCAAACTGGATGCTTAAGGTCCCTTTTTGAACATGGTCCCTAATGAAATGGTGTTTTATTTCAATGGGTTTGGCTCTAGAGTGTAAGATAGTGTTCTTGGTTAGATTTATGACAGAAGTGTTATCACAGAACAAAGGGATATTGGTTTCAAAGATGTTGTAATCTTCAAGTTGATGTTTCATCTAGAGTAACTGTGAACTACATCCTGCTGCTGATATATACTCAGCTTCAGCTATTAACATGGCAATGGTGCTTTGTCTTTTGCTTGACCAAGAGATCAAATTATCATATAAGAAAGTGTAATTGCCACTTGTACTTTTCCTTTCCAGCTTGTCTCCAGCATAGTCGGAATCACAAAAACCTTTTAGTTTGTAGGTGGGGGTTTTCTTGTATAACAAGGTAAGGTTGGTGGTTCCTTTAAGGTATCTTAGAATTCGTTTGACAACAGTTAAATGGGATTCCCTAGGGTCAGCTTGAAAATGGGCACAGACACAAACACTGAACAAAATGTTAGGTCTAGAAGCAGTTAAATAAAGAAGGGATCCAATCATAGCTCTATATGTTTTCTGGTCTACCTTTTGGCTGGTTTCATCTTTCTCAAGTGAGGAGGTTGGGTGCATGGGAGTGGCCATAGGCTTACAGTCACTCATCTTGAACTTTTTAAGAAGTTCTTTAGTGTATTTAGATTGGTGAATGAGTATACCTGGTTTACCTTGATGAGTATACCTGGTTTACCTTAGAGTATTATCAATTTGGCCTCTATCAAATTCATTCTTAAGCAGAAAGTTACTATGTCTGTCATACCATGCCCTTGGTGCTTGTTTTAAACCATATAAATATTTTTTAAGTTTAAAAACATGGTCTGGAAAATTAGAATTTTCAAATCCAGGGGGCTGTTTGACATAGACTTCCTCACTTATATAGCCATTTAAGAATGCACTTTTAACATCCATTTGATACAACATTATATCATGATTAGCAGCAAATGATAAAAGAATTCTAATTGCTTCTAACCTGGCCACTGGAGCAAAAGTCTCAGTGTAGTCTATACCTTCCTGTTGACTGTATCCTTGAGCTACAAGTCTGGCTTTGTTCCTTACCACTTCACCTTTTTCATTGAGTTTATTCCTGAACACCCACTTGGTTCCAATAATGTTTTTGTTTGGTCTGGGTACCAGATCCCAAACATCATTCCTTTGGAATTCATTCAGCTCTTCTTGCATTGCAAGTATCCAACCTTCCTCTGCCAAAGCCTCATCAACATTGCTTGGTTCAATTGTTGAGAGTAAACCAAACAGACTGGTTTCTCTACTTGATGATCTGGTCTTTACAGGTTCTGCTGCACTGCCAATAATGAGAGATTCTGGATGTGAAGACTTGTACTTCCATCCATTCTTTCCCTCTGATTTGTTTTTAGAGTCAACATGTTCTTCTTCATCTTGATCTTTCTCAGATTCTGCTGCTGGTTCAGCTTCTGGTTCATGTGCCTCTGGTTCACCTGCAATTTCCTCATCTTGCTTTGGCTTTTCAGAGTCATGCTGTTTATCATCAAACTTAATGTGAATTGATTCTTCCACAGTGTTAGTTTCTTTGTTAAACACTCTATAAGCTTTTGATCTCACAAAAGTAGTCAATAAAGATACGCTTTTGAGATCCAGAATCAAACTTAGCTAGGTTATCTTTAGTGTTCAACATAAAACAAATGCAGCCAAATTGCTTAAAGTAGGAAATATTAGGTTTCGTACCTTTCCACAGTTCATAGGGAGTTTTATTTAAGATGGACCTGATGTAGACTCTATTCTGAATGTAACAAGTTGTGTTGATAGCTTCTGCCCAAAGGTAGGTCGCAACCTTCATATCTGTAACGCCCCGGATTTTTGGTCCAAAACGTTACTAAAAATATACTTTTAGAAAAATTTACGATAATTTTTTTTTTGGTAAGAATATCTACATTTATACTTTTAAATAATTAGTAACAATCACATTTATGTTTTTAAATAATTAGTAACAATCACATTTATTTAATATTATAAAAAAAGGTTTATTCAAGCTAAAATAAAGGAAAAATCAATTATTCCTAACGGAAGCAAAAATCCACTTCCGTATTTATAGAATTCGAATGCATTTAAAAGTTTAGTGACAAAAATTAAAAAAAATAAATAAACATCGAAATTTTGCGGCAACACGTTTGTAACTTGGAGAACTTTAATCTCATTCATCAGTTGACTATCTATAATGATCACTCCACAGTGCAATTTCCCCAATGGAGATTCCAAATTAAGATTCAAGTCACATAACTTCTCTAACAACTCCAACCCCTTCATTGTTGCAAACGAGAGATGAACGCGCTTCCTGCTGAGGGCATCAGCCACCACGTTCGCTTTCCCTGGATGGTAATGCAATGTGAGCTCATAATCTTTAATAAACTCCATCCATTTCCTCTGCCTAATGTTAAGCTCCTTTTGATCAAACAAGTATTTCAAACTCTTATGGTCACTAAATACATCAAAACTACACCCATACAGATAATGTCTCCAAATTTTCAATGCAAAGACAATTGCAGCTAACTCCAAGTCATGAGTGGGATAATTCTTTTCATGCACTTTCAACTGCCTCGAAGCATAGGCCACTACTTGTTTGTTTTGCATCAGTACACAACCCAATCCTTGGTATGAGGCATCACAATAAACTTCGTAAGGCTCTTCTGGTTGTGGCAACACTAACACTGGAGATGTAGTTAGTTTCTCTTTCATCAGTTGGAAATTTTTCTCACATTCCTCAGTCCAAGCATAAATCTGGTTCTTCTTCGTAAGGTGTGTCAACGGAGCAGCAATCTTGGCAAATCCCTCAATAAATCTCCTATAGTACCCAGCCAAGCCCAGAAAACTCCTAATCCCTGTGACTGTCTGCGGTTGTTTCCATGCCATCACGGCTTCTACCTTGGATGGGTCGACAGCGATCCCTTCCTTAGAAATTTTTGTGTCCCAAGAACTTCACTTCTTCCAACCAAAATTCACATTTTCCTAGATTGGCATATAGTTGTTGCTCCTTCAGTACTTGCAGAACTTGATGCAAATGTTCCTCATGTTCCTCCCTTTGGAATAGATCAAGATGTCATCAATAAAGATCACCACAAACTTGTCTAAGAAAGGATGATATGGTTCATATAATCCATGAAAATAGCCGGCGCATTGGTTACTCCAAAAGGCATCACCAAGTACTCATAGTGCCCATATCACGTTCTAAAGGCTGTCTTGGATATATCATCCTCTTTCACTCGAATCTGGTGGTATCCCGACTTTAGATCAATCTTAGAAAACACCTCTGCCCCTTTGAGTTGGTCCATTAAATCATCAATGCGAGGTAAAGGGTATCTATTTTTTATTGTGACTTTGTTGAGCTGTCGATAATCAACACACAATCTCGACTTTCCATCCTTCTTCTTGACCAATAACACGGGGGCTGCCCATGGTGACACACTAGGCCGAATGAATTTCTTAGACAGAAGGTCTTCCAATTGGTTCTTTAGTTCTGATAGCTCTAAGGGGGCCATTCTGTAAGGAGCGATAGAGATGAGACCAGTACCTGGAATAACATCGATAGCAAATTCGACTTCACGGACTGGGGGTAGTCCTGGTACGTCTGGTGGGAAAACCTCAAAGAAATCCTTCACTACCGGGATCTCATCGACAACAACCTCTGGACTCATGCTTACTGAGTTGAGAAACACATATTTCTGGACTCCTCCCTCCAGAGAAAACTTCAATTTGTTAGCTGAAAGGAACTTCGAAATATCGGGATCTGGAAATATCACGTTCTGTCGGGCACAATCTAACATGATGTAGTTGCTAGACAACCAATCCATTCTCAAAATTACTCCAAGATGTTTCAGAGGAATACAAATTAAATCGATCTTAAAATTCATTTTAAACACAGTCAGCGAGCATTGCAAACACGCCAAATTACATTTTACTGGTTCAAGAGAGGGAAGGGTAACCATTAAATCAAATGGTAAGGTAGTGACATCTAGTTGGAGCGATTCCACCCAATCTAATGAAATGAACGAGTGTGTTGCCCCAGAATCATATATCACATAAAGTATTTTTCCAGCAATAAAACACTCACCATGGATAAGTTCTGAGGAAGATGGTGCTTCTTCTCCTCTAATGTGATAGACACGTCCTCGAGCAGTAGGGCGGGCCACATCCTTGTTGTTGATAGTATCCTTCTCCGGACAATCTTTTGCCATATGACCTGGTTTCTGACAAGCATAACATATCCTGGTTCTTTTTGGACACTCAGTCAGCCTATGTCCCTCATGTCCACAGTTATAGCATCGAACAATATGTGCCTGGTTTTGTGTTGTTGGGTTCTGATGCCTCTGATCTCCCCCGTTTTGGGGTCCCGGTCGATGTCCAGTAGTCCCATGTGGGCGGGCATACGGCTTTTTCTGTTGGAACTGACAGCCTTTGTTTTGTTGGTCACCGTTTCCCTGATGTCTCGTTGGTCCCCCAATAGCACCTCTGTTCAGGCGGCCCCGTTTCATGATCTCCACCTTTTTGCACTTCTCCACCAGCACCTGATACTGACGTATCTCTAGAGGTCCCACAGACTCCTTAATTTCATATCTGATCCCGCTTTCAAACCTCTCACACATGTACTCTTCATCCATTTGGTTACGAAAGTAGCGAAAATGTTTTGCTAGGGTCTCAAACTTTGCTGCATACTCGGACACTGTGAGACTTCCCTGATATAGTCTCAGAAATTGGGCCTCCTTCTCAGCCCTAGCACTCTTCGGAAAATATTTTTCTAAGAACTTTCTCTTAAAAACTTCCTAGATCACCTCTTCATGATTTCCTTCCATCATTTGCCTCACCCCTCGCCACCAGTTTTTCAGCTTCACCAATCAACAAATAGGTGGCATACTCCACCTTCGTGTGATCTGGGTAGTGGAGGATCTCAAGGATCTTCTCGATCTCCTGCAGCCAGAGGTCGGCCTTGTCAGGGTCATGCTCCCCTTTAAATTTTGGCTGATCTTGCCTAAGGAATTCGGTTAGTCCTCTTGTTGTCATAGCTGCTTCCTCCCTCAGGTCCCTCTGCGCATTATGTTGAGCCTGGTCTGCAGCCTGTTGAGATTGAACTGCAGCTTGTTGGGCCATTGCGGCAGCCATTGCATTCATGGCTTGGATAGCTTCAGTCATGTCACTTTCTCCCTGGGGCACTGGTCGATTCGCGCGACGAGCCATACTTCCTACAAATTATCTAATCAGGATGACACTGCAATCTCATTGTAGCCTTAGGGTCGTAAGGAATATTTTATTCACGACTATATAGTAGGTTCGAGTCACACAATAAATTGTGTACTATGGGGGTTCCCAGGAAAGAGAGGTGGGTCTACGAACCACTTAATAACCAAGTCTTTCCTTAGCCAGAATCCCACTACTACAACTTTTTACGGTATTACCCTTCCCTTCTATTATGGGGACAATAGCTTTAGGTCACACGATAAGTCGTGTACTAGTGGAGTTCCCAGGAAAGAGAGGTGGGTCAATGGACCACTTAATAACCAAGTCTTTCCTTAGCCAGAATTCCACTAATACAACTTTTTACGGTGTTACCCTTCACTTATATTGTGAGAATCATACAATTTTATACCAGCTAGAGATTTACCGCATTGTCTTTATTATAAAATTTTAGATCATAACACAAAATTAAATAATTAAGGAACATTCATAATCATTATAAATTCAATTGGCCTAATTAGTGTCATAATTAAGGTGGAGACCAATTAAATGTCATTTTCAAATCAAATCAATCTAATTTATTACGCAATAATTTTACTGTATAACAAAATAACAACTAATCATTTATAGTTTTTTAAAAAAACATCAATCAGTTTCAACTAATTGATAATGTCATAATAGTACATTCATAACGTCATAATGTCATTAAATCACGATTATTAAATCCATAACATACAAACAATTATTAAAAATTCAAATCACGAGCAGTAAATTCATAACATCATAATATTAAATTCATAACGTCATTAATTCACGAATAATAAATTCATAACATACAAACAATAATTAAAAAAAAAATTTAAATCACGAGAGCAAATTCATAACATCATAATATTAAATTCATAAAGTAATTAATTCACAAATAATAAATTCATAACATACAAACGACAATTATTAAAAAAAATTTCTAATCACGAGAGTAAATTCATAAAATCATAAATTCAAAACGTCATTAATTCACGAATAATAAATTCATAACATTCAAACAACAATTATTAAAAATTCAAATCACGAGAGTAAATTCACGTCATAAAATTAAAAGTTATTATTGCATTGAATCAAATTAAATCGAGGTAATTTCAAATTATAATGCAATAAATTCATAATTTATATCATCATAAAATCGTAATTAATTATTGCATTGAATTAAATTAAAACTATTTCAAATCATAGGATTAAGAATTTAAGGCATATCATAATTGCAATTAATTGAACGAAAATTTCTATTTTTGAGAAGAAGAAAAAAAATCAATCAGTATTAAAAGAGACCAAATAATCAATGCAAAATGTAAATTTTCCCTATATGAATATATATAACCAAATTAGTAATAAATCATAGAATAAAATATACCAAGGTCAAACATCACACATAAATCAAGGCATGCGTCATATATAATCGTCCCCCCAAAAATTTTCCGAGGATTATTGCTCTGATACCATAATGTAACGCCCCGGATTTTTGGTCCAAAACGTTACTAAAAAAATACTTTTAGAAAAATTTACGATAATTTTTTTTTTGGTAAGAATATCTACATTTATACTTTTAAATAATTAGTAACAATCACATTTATGTTTTTAAATAATTAGTAACAATCACATTTATTTAATATTATAAAAAAAAGGTTTATTCAAGCTAAAATAAAGGAAAAATCAATTATTCCTAACGGAAGCAAAAATCCACTTCCGTATTTATAGAATTCGAATGCATTTAAAAGTTTAGTGACAAAAATTAAAAAAATAAATAAACATAGAAATTTTGCGGCAATATTTATTATTACAAAATTGTCTTGAAAACCCCATTTTTACCCCACGTTCGCCGCACGTTAATACCCATCAATTACTCTTGAATCTCCTCGAACTCATTAGTACCTAAAATGTTGTTGTAAGGGTCAATTTTTTCCATCATCCACATCAAACCAAAGCTAAACATATAGAAGAATAACACAAAACATATAAAGGTAAAAACTTGTAATTTAAAAGAAAAAAATGCGCAAACAGTAAATCGTATATAAAAAATATGCATAATGCATGCTCCTAAAACTATATGATCTGGATATAAACCTGCCACTAAGGCAACTTCTACACAGAAAGATCACCCATACCAATGGGGAAAATAAACCTGCCACTAAGGCAACTCCCACGAAGATGCATATGCCATGACATGACCATATATTATCACAATTTTACTCGCACACAGCCCACTAAGAATCATGTCATATACATTCAAAAAAATCACCTTTTTAAAACCATCATCTTATTCACATCACAAAGATCACATATCACACATCCTTATCATGAGAATCATATATTCATAGACAAATAATCATTCAATAATAATTTTCACCACGTACGCATAAAAATCGGGACTTGACTTCATTTACACCATAAAGATTAAAACTTTATATATAACAAGAAACTTCAAACTCCAACTCATAATACATCATCAAAATCAAAACTTTATCATATATATATAACATAAGAAAAATCATATTTTGCTTCATATCCATCATAAAAATTAAAACTCTATCATGTATAATATAAAAATTCATATTTTACTTCTTAAAAAGACATACATTACATATCGAACTCAACGTAAAGGATTTCATATTCCATTATTTTATTTTATTAGTCTACATTTATTTCTTTCAAAAGCAAGCAATTACAATTATTAGTTCTATGTCATCCAACTAACGGTCTAACTCAAATTTGTGTGGGGAAAAGCCCTTACCTTGGCCGCTTTTCTTCCTAGTACGAAACTCTAAGCCCCACGAAGTTGTTCACACGAAAAGTTTTCCGCACGAAGGAGATGAGGTGTGAAGGACATGACGGCTAGGGTTTCGGTATTTTTTTCTGCTTACTATTACTTAGTATCGAAATATTGTGGACTTTAGGGAAAATTTAAAGTGGAGATTATTGGGTAGATAGTGTTGGGCCCAAATAAAGAAAAGAAGGGAGAAATATTATTTTATTTATTTATTATTATTATTATTATTTTTTTCTTAACCTTGATCATACAAAAACTAAGCCACCAACTCCAAGCCCAAATTTCTATTACGGGTTGGGTCACACCTAGCCACAAACCCTTAGCTCAAATTCTTCTTGTACAAAAAAAAACATATATATATATATATATAATTATATAAAACTTCTCCATTGATTAAATAATTCTTACTAATAATTTTATCAACTACAATAAGTCGAACGAGACAAATAATTATCACACCTAAATTAATAATGAAATACATATATTTATAAGTCTTAATTATTTTAAATAATAAATTTAGAGGATGTTACAATATCATTCAACATGGTTCTGGCCATCTCCTGCAGTGATCTGTTCTTCCTTTCTACCAATGCATTCTGTTGAGGTGTTCTGGGGGATGAGAAGTTGTGAAAGTTGCTATTCTCATAACATAATTCTTCAAAATACTTGTTCTTGTTTTGATGGTTATGATCTTAATACCCTGTTCATTCATAACTTGCTTACAAAAAGAAATAAATACTCTGTGAGATTCATCTTTGTTCTTTAATATTTTTACCCAAGTCCACCTCGAGTAATCATCAACAATCACAAAACCATATTTCTTACCACCGAGAGAAGTTGTTTGAATAGGACCAAACATATCTAAGTGAAGCAGTTCAAGTGGTTGAGAGGTAGAAACACATTTTTTTAGTTTTAATAGAGCTTTTAGTTTGTTTACCTCTTTGACATGCTTCACACAGAATCTCAGTTTTGGAACTTACCTTGGGAAACCCTCTTACCAACTGGAGTTTGCTCAATTCGGATATAAGCCTAGGGTTTGCATGCCCTAACCTTTTGTGCCAAATCAGATTCTGCTCACTCATAGACAATAAGCATTTAACCTATTGCTTAGCAAGACTGAACATATCAATTTTATAAACATTATCCTTCCTAGTGCTAGTAAATAAAACTGACCCATCAAGTTGACTAACAGCTCTGCAAGTTTTCTGATTAAAGATAACATCATAATTGCAATCACTTAATTGACTTATGCTTAGAAGATTGTGTTTCAGCCCCTTAACTAATAGAACATTTTTAATAGAAAGGGAAGAGGAAGTGTTACCAACAGCTCTTGTACCAATAATCTGACTTTTTTGGTTTCCTCCAAAGGAAACTTTGCCTCCATTCTTCATAGTCAGATCCAAAAACATAGATTTGTCTCATGTCATGTGTTTGGAGCATCCACTGTCAAGATACCAAGCTTTGTGTTGCTGATCAGACCTTGCCTTTTCTCTGTTAGAATTAGAGTCAGAGTCAGACTCAGACTTAGCTTCTGTTCGAGCCATTAGAGCCAGTTCTTCTTCTGGCCTGTTTGAGCAGTTTCCTTGATTCTGCTTTGGTTGATAAACCATGTTCCTCTGATGATTCTGGAACATGTTTTGATTCTAGTAATTTTGGTGAATACTGTGATTCTTATAACCTTGATGATTCGGGTGATTCTGGTGATTTGGGTGAATCTGGTGGTTTTGATGAATTTGGTAATTTTGGTGATTTGAGTGAATCTGGTGGTTCTGATGAATTTGGTAATTTTGGTGATTCTGGTAATTCTTGATCTGATTCTAGTTCTGGTTCCAGTGTTGATTCTGATTCTGGTTCCAGTAGTCATTATGATTCTGGTTCCAGTGTTGGTTCTGGTTCCAGTTTCTGTGCTTCTGATACTGGTTCCAGTTCCTGTTCTGGTTCTAGTTTTGATTCTGGTTCCAGTTCTGGTTCTGATTCCGATTCTGGTTGAGTTGACCAGACCTTTTTCCATCAGACTCAGATTGCCTTTGTCTTGTTGTAGCAGGAACATAAACCTTCTTTTGCTTGTGCATTGCCAACATCCATTGTCCAGGCACCATTGTTGGTGTCTCCTTCTGGTTGCTCAGAGTATCTGCAACATAGACAATTTGATCTTTTGGTACCCATAACTGATTGGGTCCAAGTTTGTTAGTCTTAACAGCTCTCTGATCTTGTTCAGATTTTACCAGTGGACAAGATAGTTCAGAGTGACCTTTCTTAGCACAAACAATGCATAAAACATCAGAATGAACAGCTTTACTTTCAACAATCGTTTCTGTAAAACCAAGACCTCTCTTTCCAGTGTTACTGTTTCCATAAATCTTAGATGCATATTTACTTCTTTCCATTCCATTGGAAATAATGTTTTGAAAAAATTGCTCATGCATATCAGATTCACAAACAGTTTTGGAAGTGGAACAAATATTACTTTTGAGAGATTGGTTTTCAGATTTGATTCTTGCAACTTCAGTTTTAAAATCCTTGTTTTCAGTTGCATACTCAAAATTTCGATTCTTTAAAACTTGGACTTATTTGGTTAGATTTTTCTTATCTTCATTAAGAGTTTTCAGTTTTAGAGACATCTTATTGTTTGCATTTAAAAAGTCTTTTAAAGTCTCAATTAATTCAGATCTAGTGAAATCAGAAAATACCTCATCGTCTTCATCTTTTGAATCTGTTCCAGAGCCTGAGCTGTATTTAGAACTTGAATTCTTATGAGCCATCAGAGCCATAATTGCTCCCTCTGATGTGCTTCCAAACTTGCTTGAATGACTGCTTCGATCATTCTTCCTTCTGCCTGCTTTCCTTCCTGAATTCTTGCCTTTGTGAAGTCCAGAGGCAGGCCTGATGTGTGCCATCTTTGCTGTTTCTGCCTCTTCTTCATCCAAAGATTCTTCCTCTGATTCTGATGCATCCCAGGCTGCCATCAGACCCTTCTTTCTGAATCTGGAATTCTTCTTGTGTTCTTTTCCTTTTTAAAGATTTGGACATTCTGACTTGATATGTCCAGGTTCATTGCATCCATAACAAACAATACTCTTCTTGTCAGATTCTTCCTTTCCTTTGTTGTTATGTTTCTTCTTGAAGCTTCTCCTATTCCTATTTTCCCAGATCTTAACCATCTGTTTGGTTAAGTAAGCCATATCATAACAGTCACTGTCACTATCCTCTGATTCTGATGCTGCCCTTGCAGCTTTCTTCTGTTTCGACTTCAGGGCCGGATTCTTCTTCTTCTTTGGTTCATCTGCTTTTAGTTCTATTTCATGAGACCTAAGTGAGCTGATCAGATCTTCAAGTTTTAAGTTGTTCACATCTTTGGCTTGCTGAACTGCAGTAACCATTGGTCTCCACTTGGTTGGTAAGCTTATTAGAATCTTCTTGACATGATCTACAGTTGTGTAGCTTTTCTTCAAGACCTTCAGTCCAGATATCAGAGTCTGGAATCTGCAGAACATTCCATCAATGTTTTCATCATCTTTCATCTTGAACATCTGATACTATTTGACCAGTATGTTAGCCCTTGCTTCTTGAACCTGTTGGCTTCCTTCATAGGTCAGAACCAGACTGTCGAATATACTCTTTGCTGTTTCTTTATCTGTGCATCTGTCAAATTCCTTGAATGTGTTTGACTAACTTGAATACTTTTTCTGTTTTTGCAGTTTTAAAACAAAACTTGATGTATGAATAAAACAGAGTTAGCAGCGGACATAAAGTAAAAATAAAAACACAGAATTTTATACTGGTTCACCGTTAAAGAGGCTACATCTAGTCCTTTCACCTTGAAGGATTTCACTAATTCAAACCTTGAATTACAACAGTTCCACTAACCCTCCAAGTCAGTCTTCTCAAACAGTCTAACAATCCTAGACTCTTGAGGAATACAGCACCTTGACGTCCTAAGTCAAGTCTTCTCCTACCAATCTTACAACCCCAAATTGTAGACGGAATTACAACGCCTTGAATCTAATTGCCAAGTAATCTGCTACCCTTACTGACTCCCTCAGATTGTAGACTCTACTTCAACAACTTAGATCTAACACAAGGGAAAGAAAATAACACGAGTGCTTTCTTCTGGAAAGCTGGAACTCACAATTAACCTCACTGAAAACTTGAGTGTTTGCTTTTGGAAGTGTATGACTCTTTTGTGATTTTCGATGCTAAGTATTCTGCCCTTAGCCTCCTTTTTGTAGATGCGAATTAGGGTCTCTTCCAAGCTTAATTTCGAGCTGTATCTTGCTGGATTCTCTTGCAAAAATATCTTGACCAATCGGGCTTCACTTAAATAAAAAACATATCTTTTTAAGCTTCAGATTTGCTTACAAAAATAACTGGTCAATCATGTCTTTAGTTTCTTCCTGTCAACAGCTTCTGAACTCCCATATGACTTCACTTTATTTTTGTAACAAATCCTTTTAATACTTTGATCAAATTAAATTAAATCTCCACCGTTAATCCTCATGATTAAATCTGGACCATTTGATCTTCTGCGCTAGTCCACATCTGGACCATACTAAGTGATCTGCTGTGATCCTCTAATTTCGGCGAACCCTGGACCACACTTTCTGATCTTCTGATCTCGGCCAACCTGGTCTAGCAAATTGTTCTGTTGTGATCCTCTGATCTCGGCCAATGCTAGACCACACATTCTGACCTTCTGATTTTGGCCAACACTGGGCCAATGTCTGATCTTCTGATCTCGCCCAACACTGGGCCATAAACTTAAATCTTGACTATTGATCTGGATATCTTCCCTCTGATCTGGACCAATTCTGGACTTGGTCTGGATTAAACTAAAATTAAATCTAGACAAATGTTATTTCAGTCTGGACATTTTACCTTCTCATTTGGATCAAGTATGGATCAAATCTGGACATCATTTCTTCTGGTCTGGATTTAGTTTCATACCGTGAACCATGCTATCTTCTGGTCTGGGTCAAATTTGGATTGAATCTCTTGTTTTGGACCCATTAATTTATCGTCTGATTAAGTCTGGATCAAGTCTGGGTTGTTTATCATTTCACTGCCAGGCCATCTTCTAGTCAGAATAACTTCTGGATTATGTCTGACTTATGATTCCTACTAGTCTGGATCAAGTCTCCGTCTGGCAGTCTTCCTGTGGTCTGGTCCATGTCTCCTTCTGACTTTGCTTCCTTCTGTTATGGGCCAGCAAAGATATCCTCTGGTAATTCTAGGATGCATCCTCTGGTACCTTCTGGATGCATTTTCTGGTGTCTTCATCTTCTGCCTCTAGAACCTTCATTTTCTGGTGGCATTTAATGTAATAATTCAAGGTACAAAATAAGATTACATGGAGTGCTTTAGTAAACATCAAAATCCTAAGTATTTAGAACCAACTTTGTTCCAACATTAAGTAGAGAAGGAGAACAACCTTTGTATGAAGGGTGTGTTAAATATTCAAGACTATCTTTTTTGGTAAAGTTGTATCACATCAAATGTTTATGTGGAATGACTGATGAAGCCATGACAATGGTTTTAGAGTTATTACAAGATGCATTTGAATTTGCAAATATACCAAAATCATTCTATGAAGCCAAGAAAACAATCACGAAGCTTGGTTTAAATTACGAAAAGATCCCTGTTTGTCCGAATAATTGTATGCTTTATTGGGGTAATAAGGAAGATGAAGAGAGGGAGTCCTGCAAAATTTGTAACACTTCCAAATGGAAATCAAAAGCAAAAGTTGGTGCAGTTGGGGTGTCTGGTGATGGCAATAAACGAAAGAAAGTTCCTGCAAAAGTGCTTTGTTATTTTCCATTAAAACCACGGTTACAAATATTATTTTTGTCCTCGAAGACGGCCGAGGATATGAGATGGCATGCGATCGATGGTAAGAATGATGGAATGTTGAGGCATCCTAGAGATTTTAAAGCTTGGAAATTTTTTGACTTAAAACACAGTTGGTTTGCATCAGACCCGCGAAATGTGCGTCTTGCATTGGCTAGTGATGGTTTTAATCCTTTTGGTATGATGAGTACAAATTATAGTATTTGGCCAGTTATTCTCATTCCATATAACACTCCTCCATGGGTGTGCAAGAAGCAAACCTCTTTTATAATGTCAATGATAATTCCCGGTAACAAAATGCCAGGAAATGATATTGATGTCTACTTACAGCCTCTTGTCAAAGAATTAAAGGGATTGTGGGCAACCAGTGTTGAAAAATATGATTCTTTTAAAAAAGAGATGTTTACATTGCATGCAACATTGATGTGGACACTTACACCGGACTTGCTTGTCCATCATGTAACATTGACTCTACTCCTCGTCGTCTACCTCATAGCAAAAAATGGTGTTTTATGGGTCATCGTCGTTTTCTTGATCAGAGACATAGATTTAGATTGAACAAGGTCCGCTTTGATGGTCAACAAGATATGCGTGGTCCACCTAAAATGTTATCTGGGATTCAAATTCTTGAACAGGTTCAAAATATTGATGTCACATTTGGTAGAAAGGTAGAGAAAGAACGGTCGAGAAAAAGAACACGTGATGGACGACCTACACAAGGTATCAATCAACAATGGAAAAAGAAAAGCATATTCTTTGAACTTCCATATTGGAAGGATAATCTTCTGCGCCATAATCTTGATATGATGCATATTGAGAAAAATGTGTGCGATAATATCATATTTACTTTGCTAAACAATAGCGCAAAAAGTAAAGATCATATTAATGCAAGAAAAGACCTTAAAGCTATGGGCATAAGACCTGACCTTTGGCCCAATGAAAATGGAAGAATTTCTCCGGCCGTCTTTACTCTGACTACTAAAGGTAAGAAGGGATTTTTAGCAACTTTAAAGAATATCACTGTTCCTGATGGTTATTCGAGAAACATTTCTAGATGCATTGACATGGAAAACCTTAAGTTGAATGGAATGTTGAAGAGTCATGATTGTCACATATTGTTGGAACAACTACTACCGTTAGCCATTCGAGCAACATTACCTGATGATGTTTCAGCTATATTGATTGAGTTTTGCTCATTCTTTAGACAATTATGTAGTAAAGTATTGAATGTTGATGAGTTTGAAAAATTGCAAAACCAAATTGTCATCACTTTATGCCACATGGAAATGATATTTCCTCCCTCATTCTTCAATGTTATGGTTCACTTGGTTGTTCCCCTTGTTGAAGAAGTTAAACTTGGAGGTCCTATTCATTATCGTTGGATGTCTCTGTTGGAACCAAGTTGTTTCTTGCAATTAAAGTTTTGATGTTAACAAATGTATTTTATGAAAATAACATATTTGACTTAGAAGAAGAATGAAAAATGTCATCAGAAGAATAGATCAGAAGATGACGTCACCAGAGGATGACGTCACCAAAAGCAGAAATCAGAATATGACGTCACCAAAAGCAGAAATCAGAATATAAAGTCACCAGAGGATATCTCCAGAGGATATCGTCAGATGAATCTGTCAGAGAAAAATGCTCAAAACAGAATTGGAGAAAAATGCTCAAAACAGAATCTGAGAAAAATGCTCAAAACAGAACGGAACAAAATGCTCAAAACAGATCAGTGAGCAAAAGACTCAAAACAGAATCTGAGCAAACTACTCCAGAATATTCTCAAAACAGATTAATCGAAATATACTCCTGAAGAAAAGCATCAGTGAAGTTCAAAAGTTGAACTATAAATAGAGACTTAATGCTGAAGAATAAAGCATTGAAAAACACAAGAACTCAAGCTTCAATTCAAAGTGATATGAGAGTTCAAAAGAGAGAAACACAAATGAACAAGAGCAATATTTTCTAAGTGTTTTTGAGAGAGAAATACAGTGCAACAATTAGCTTTCCAGAAGCAATACAAGAGTGGAAGAATAAGTGTAGCAAACATTTTCCAGAATTCAACCCCCCCTTCTCGTGTTTGCACCTTCCATTGGCATCAGAGCTCGGTCTCAAGGCTAAGCACTTTACAGTGTTTGAGGAAAGATCCAATGGATCAATATGTCCGGATTCAATGAAGAAGCTACTGGAGGAAACATCAACAGACCACCTCTGTTTGATGGAAAACGATTTGAATACTGGAAGGACAGGCTGAGAAGTTTTTTTATTTCACAAGATCCTGAACTTTGGGACTTGGTGGAAGATGGTTATACTGCTCCAGAAAATGCTGATGGTATTAAAATTTCCAGAAGAGATATGGATGTTGATCAGAAGAAGATGTTCAAGTTGCATCACAAATCCAGAACGTTCATGATCAATGCAATCACGTTCAAGGAGTTCGACAAATGCACTAACAGAGAAACAGCGAAGAGCATCTATGATAGTCTGATTCTGACTTACAAAGGCAGTAAGCAAGTCCAAGAAGCAAAGGCTAACATTCTAGTCAAGAAGTACGAGTTATTCAAGATGGAAGAAGATGAAGACATTGAAACTATGTTTTCCAGATTCCAGACTCTAGTATCAGGATTAAGGGTACTAGAAAAGAGCTACACTACTGCTGATCATGTAAAGAAAATACTTAGAAGTCTGACAATCAAGTGCAGACCAAAGATTACTGCTATTCAGGAAGCTAAAGATCTGAATACTCTAAAGCTGGAAGAATTAATCAGCTCTCTCAGATCACATGAAATTGAGTTGGAAGAAGATGAACCCAAGAAGAAGAACAGAACTCTAGCACTGAAATCCAAGCAGAAGAAGGCTCTGAAAGCAACATCAGAAGATAGTGATTCAGACGATCAAAGTCTGAATTCAGAGGAAGAAGAGATTGCTTTCTTATCCAGAAATTTCAGAAAGATGTGGCACAACAGAAGAAAGAAATTTTCCCAAAGATATTCCAAGCAGTCCAACAAAGAAAGTGATGATACACATGACAAGAAAGATATCATGTGCTACGGATGCAATGAATCTGGACATATCAAGTCAGAATGTCCAAATATGGAGAAAGGAAAGTACCAGAGGAAAGATTTCAGAACTAAGAAGAAAAGCAAGATGGCTACATGGATGATTCTGATGAATCTTCTGAAGATGAACAAGCAGATTTGGCTATGATGGCTCACACCAACTGTAGATCCAACACAGAATCTGATTCTAGAACAGATATCAGAAGATGATGAAATTAAGGTATATGGAGAAAGGAAAGTACCAGAGGAAAGATTTCAGAACTAAGAAGAAAAACATGATGGCTACATGGGATGATTCTGATGAATCTTCTGAAGATGAACAAGCAGATTTGGCTATGATGGCTCACACCAACTCTGGATCCAACACAGAATCTGATTCTGGAAGAGAATCAGAAGATGATGAAATTAAGGTATATTCTGAATTCACTCGATCTGATTTGATTACTGCTTTAAATGATTTTTTAAACTGTAATTACAAATTATCTTTAAAACTGAAAACTCTTAAGAAAGAAAATACAAATCTAATAGAAGAAGTTAATGTTTTAAAGAATCAGATTCAGAATTTAAAACAGAAAGTGTCATTCTTGAAACTGACATTGAGAATTGAAAACAGAGAATGTATATTTGAAAAATAGTTTTGCTGAACTTCAAGTTGAAAGTCTAACTCTGAAAAATGACCATAATTCAACATCAATTGAAAATACCACAAGTAATTATGATATACAAGGAGAAGTTCTTCAAGAATTTCTTGCTAATGGTATGGAAAAAAGCAAATATGCTTATATGATTTATGGAGTCAGTAGGAATGGAAATAGAGGTATAGGATTTGAAGAAACTATAACTGAATCTAAACCTATGCTTAAACCTGTTCCCTCTGATATAGTGTGTACTGTTTGTTACAAGAAAGGTCATTCCAAAGTGTCTTGTCCTATGCTAAATACAAGGGAAAACAAGAAACTTTTCAAGACTTACAAACCTGGACCCAACCAGATTTGGGTACCAAAAGATAAAATTGTCTATGTTGCAGATGTTCTAAGCAACCAAGTTGAAACACCAGTCATGGTGCCTGGTCAATGGATGCTGGCAATATATGAAGGGAAAAAGGTCTATGTTCCAACATCTACCAAATAGAAGCCAATTGACTCTAGTAGAAGAAGATCTGGTCAACACAATACCTATCAGAACCAGAATCATAGGAGGAACAGGAAATATCAAAGAAATCACACATATCACACAAATCAGAACAGACAGAGAAATCACTCATATCAACAAACCTGGAACTACAAGAAGAATCAGAATTACTATCAGTTCCAGAACCAAAAGAATCTGAATTATTATTAGTTCCAGAACTATCAGAGGAACATGATATATCAGCAGAAAGAGAAGTGTCAATATCTGGAGAGTTCTTCAAACACTCCAGTAAAATTCATCAAGATTACAAACCAGGAAGGGAATTCAAATTCCTTCATCCAAACCATCTAATCATAGAATATACAGATTCGGAATCTGAAAATCAGAAACAAGAGGATTTTCATAGTAAAACTGAAACTGTTGACATAGAGGTTACATCTTGCTGTAAATACTATTATTGTTTGATATTTATGTTTAATATGATAACAAGAAGCTTGATCTTAAAAATCAAAGCTAGATAAGTATTCTGCAGGTTTTCAAACTGTCAGAGGAACCAAGTGATTCACGTGATGTGAACACTTCAACAGAAACAGTATTTCAGTGGTTTAAAAAACAAGCAGAAACTACCAAAAGCAGAATTAATGGTTTGGCTGTATTGAGTTCATTTTTAAATTATTTGATTTGTATTATGTTATATGACAAATAGCTTGATCTGAAAAGTCAAAGCAAGATGAAGCTGATGCAGGTTAACCAGAACTAGAGGAAACTAATACTAGTTTACCAGAACCAGAGGAAACCGATGCAGGTTTACTAGAACCAGAAGCTGATACAGATCTACCAGAACCAGAAGCTGATGTAGACAAACCAAGAGAGCTTGAAAAGATGGAAGATGAAAGAAGAACCTGACAAGTCTTCAGAGGATAAATCTGAAGATAAGTTAGAAAAAAAAATAGATCACTCCAAGACATGGCCAGAACTATGTTAAATGATTTAAATGTTGCAAAAAAATTTTGGGCTGAAGCAATCAACACTGCATGTTATATTCAGAATAGAGTCTTTATTAGGTCTATGTTGAATAAAACACCATATGAATTATGGAAAGCTTGACACTGCAAAGTCAAAGCAAGATGTTGATATTACAGATTTAACAACACAAGAGGAAGCAGAAACAGACAAACCAGCAGAAGCAGATAAACCAGCAGAATTTGGAGAAGTGAAGGATACAAATAAATCAGAAGCATGTGACACATCTTCAAAGGATGAACCTGATCAAATCAGAACTACTCATGAGAAGTCAGAAGAGAAATCTGGATAGAAATACCAGTCATCTCATCCTGAAAATTTGATCATTGGAAGTGGAAGTGATTCTTTAAGAACCAGATCATCATTAAAAGATATAAGTCTGTTTGGTTTAATCTCATCGATTGAGCCTACATCTGTTAGTGAAGCATTGGCAGATGATGGATGGATTATTGCAATGCAGGAATAGTTAAATGAATTTAAGAGGAATGATGTTTGGGATCTAGTTCCAAGACCAGAGAAGAACATTGTGGGAACCAAGTGGGTCTTCAGAAATAAGCTAAATGAAAAGGGTGAAGTAGTTAGAAATAAGGCAAGGCTTGTGGCACAAGGTTACAATCAACAAGAGGGTATTGATTACACTGAGACATTTGCTCCAGTGGCCAGGTTAGAAGCTATTCGTATCTTATTGTCCTTTGCTGCCAATAATAATATCAAATTATTTCAAATGGATGTTAAAAGTGCTTTTCTTAATGGTTATTTGAGTGAAGAGGTATATGTTAAAATTCTGAATTTCCAAACCATGTCTTTAAACTTAGACAATCCTTGTATGGGTTAAAACAAGCACCTAGAGCATGGTATGATAGACTCAATAATTTCTTACTTAAAAATAACTTTGAAAGAGGACAAATAGACAATACTTTGTTTAGCAGATCAATCGAAAATGATATTTTGATCATTCAAATTTATGTTGATGATATTATTTTTGGATCTACTAATGGCATTCTTTGTCAAGAATTTTCTAAATTAATGCAGCATGAATTTCAAATGAGTATGATGGGAGAACTTAAGTTTTTTCTAGGAATACAAATTCAACAAAGTACAGAAGGTATTTACATTCACCAAACTAAATATACATAGGAACTTCTCAAGAAGTTTAAGATGAGTGATTGCAAACCTATGACTACACCAATGCATCCTACTTGTTCACTTGATAAAGATGAATTAGGAACAAAAGTTGACCAAAAAATCTACAGAGGAATGATAGGATCATTACTCTACCTTACTGCTTCTAGACCTGATATCATATTTAGTGTGTGTGTATGTGCTCGATTTCAATCTGATCCTAGAGAATCTCATCTAACTGATGTTAAGAGAATCCTTAGATACCTAAAAGGCACTACCAACCTCACCTTGTTTTACAAGAAAACTCCTACATACAAACTGAGTGGATACTGTGATTCTGACTATGCTGGAGATAAACTTGAAAGAAAAAGCACCAGAGGCTATTGTACCTTTTTATGAGACAATTTAATTTCGTGGTCCAGTAAGAGACAACACACCATTGCCATGTCAATAGCAGAGGCTGAATACATTTCAGCAGCTGGCTGCAGCTCTCAACTACTCTGGATGAAGCATCAACTTGAAGACTACAAAATATTAGAATCCAACATACCCATTTATTGTGATAACACCTCTGCAATTTGCCTAACCAAAAACCCTATCCTACATTCTAGAGCCAAACACATAGAGATCAAACACCACTTCATCAGAGATTATGTTTAGAAAGGAGTACTCAACATTCAGTTTGTAGACACTGAACATCAATGGGCTGACATATTCACTAAACCACTACCTGAAGATAGGTTTGAATTTATCAAGAAAAACCTTAATCTTATCTTCATCCCTAACCTAATAGCTTAGTTTAAGTTTTATGTTATTTTATTTTTCGTGTACTTTTATTTAAAAAAAAAAGAGTTGAAAAAAAAAACAGAGGATCTCTTTTCTTCATTTAATCCTTTTTGTCTGATGACAAAGGGGGAGAAGATGTAATATTTGATAAAATATCCGAGGGAGAAGATGATTTATTTGAAAGAAGGAGAAGATGATGTATGATGTTTTGATATCTGGGCATAGGAGAAGATGATGTATTTGATATCTGGGCATTAGACTTAGGGGGAGAAAATATAAAATGAAGCTTAGTCTTAGGGAGAGTCAAAGTCAAAAGAAAGAAAAAGTATTATAAAAAATACATTGTTTGTCATCATCAAAAAGGGGGAGATTGTTGGAACCAAGTTGTTTCTTGCAATTAAAGTTTTGATGTTAACAAATGTATTTTATGAAAATAACATATTTGACTTAGAAGAAGAATGAAAAATGTCATCAGAAGAATAGATCAGAAGATGACGTCACCAGAAGCAGAAATCAGAAGATGACGTCACCAGATGATATCTCCAGAGGATATCGTCAGATGAATCTGTCAGAGAAAAATGCTCAAAACAGAATTGGAGAAAAAGGCTCAAAACAGAATCTGAGAAAAATGTTCAAAACAGAATCTGAGAAAAATGCTCAAAACAGAAGCGAAGCAAAATGCTGAAAACAGATCAGTGAGCAAAAGACTCAAAACAGAATCTGAGCAAACTACTCCAGAATATTCTCAAAACAGATTAATCGAAATATACTCCAGAAGAAAAGCATCAGTGAAGTTCAAAAGTTGAACTATAAATAGAGACTTAATGCTGAAGAATAAAGCATTGAAAAACACAAGAACTCAAGCTTCAATTCAAAGTTATCTGAGAGTTCAAAAGAGAGAAACACAAATGAACAAGAGCAATATTTTCTAAGTGTTTTTGAGAGAGAAATACAGTGCAACAATCAGCTTTCCAGAAGCAATACAAGAGTGCAAGAATAAGTGTAGCAAACAGCTTTCCAGAAGCAACGTTGCAAAGTTCTAAACCTTTATTATAGGGGTGTAGATTCTTTCTTCAATCTGGGGTTGTCAGATTGGTAGGAGAAGACTTAGCTGGTTTAGTTAAGGTGTTGTTGTTCTTCAAAAGTCTAGGGTTGTCAGGCTGTTTGAGAAGACTTGGCAGGTATAGTCAAGGTGTTGTTGTTCCTCAAAAGTCTGGGGTTGTCAGGCTGTTTGGGAAGACTGACTTGAAGGGTTAGTGGTGTTGTAATTCAAAGGAGTTTGAATTAGTAAAAGGCCTTCTGGAGGAAGGGACTAGACGTAGCCTAGTTAACGGTGAACCAGTATAAATTGCTGTGTTATTATGTTATTATTATCCGCTGCTGAATCTGATTAATTATTTATCGAATAATTCAAATCAACATTTAACAAAACAGCAAAAGAAATTAAGTTTGACAAACACAATTCAACCCCCCCTTCTCGTGTTTGCACCTTCAGTATCCTATTGAAAGGTAAAATATGTGTGATCTTGTTCCTTCAATAATTTGTATTGGACAATTTTGTTCTAACTAATATTATTGCGGTTCAATAATAGGTACTTAGGAAAACTTAAATCGTATGTACGTAATAAAGCACAACCAGAAGGGTCTATTGCAGAAGGATACCTTGTACAAGAGATTCTTACATTTTGTTCAAGGTATCTAGAAAACATTGAGACTAGATGGAATCAACTTGGTCGTGTAGATGATGAGCCTATTAATGAGATACAAACTGACTCATGTGTATCTGAATTATTTCCTAAAGTTGGAAAATATGTTGGTGGATCTTCATACTACACCCTTACACCAATTGAAAAGTTACAGGCTCATAGAAACGTTTTAACAAACTGCATCATAGTTGACTACTATCTAAGGTAAGTAATTTTATTCTATTTGTATTATTTAACACTAATTTTTCTTTTTTATACATCTAATTTGAAATAACCAAATAGGCAATATAGAAGTATTATTCGAAGCCAAATGAGGAGTGGTGCAAGGAGTGCTTCTGAGGTAGACAAGAAGGTTCATAGAGAGTTTCCTCATTGGTTCCGCAATCGTGTTAGTGTTATAACAAAATTGGTGATTGAGTTGGTTTCGTTTTTAATAAGAATGTGACTAATTGTATATTTTATGGTGTTTAGATTTGCAACAATCTCGACAACATTAGTGGATCGGATAAATATGTTCTCACTAGTCTTGCTCAAGGTCCTTCTGATAAAGTTAGAAGGTTCACTGCATATAATGTCAATGGATTCAAATTTCGAACATTGGCACGAGACAATTTATTAAAAACTCAAAATAGTGGAGTTTTTGGCATGTTCGGTGTAACACCCCGAGTTTAAAACACAACGCGAGTGTATTTTTTTATTTTTTATTTTTAAATAATAAAAGGGATTTTTTTTTCTTTCAAATTTATTAATTCAAAATAATTAAAATAAAATTTTCATTAATTCATTTCATAAAATGGTACGTCGTAATTTAATCGATGAACGTAATTAAATAATTTGGGAATTAATCACAATATCACTAAGTAATTAACTTTGGGAATTAATAATAAACATTAATACATTTAAAAAAGACAGAGTCATATCATCTCAAAAAGAACACCCGGCCTGTGGCCCACTAAATAGTATCAGAGTGCGGAAGAGATCAGCGGAAAAGTTATACAATAATTCCCAAAATAAATAATTACATCCACCGAAAATCAAGACCCATACAAAAGTCTAAATTGATCATGCACTAAAGCTACAGTAGCAGGGATTCCCTCCGCAGCCCATGCAAGTCTCGTCCGACTCCGCAGCTCGCCTCGACGTAACGTCCTCCTCCTCATCATTTAAGGAAGGATCAGTCTCCTCCGAAGTTAGATTAATATACAATCGGGGTCGCTTTGGCGGTGCTAGAATCTCAACACAATCATCGGATATCCTAGATGGACCCGGAACATCATCTGCTATTAGCGTCGGTCTTTGATTCTCCTCTTCCACCTCTATACCATGTACAGCTCCTCCAGTCACCGGATTAGGAGTCACCACACCTACTGTGGCCTCCGTCTCAACCTCTCTCGTCGGCTCCTCTGCGTCCTCAAAAATTTCGTGCGCCTCCAATACCAATTTGGAAGGCACAGGAAAGTCAATCCTCGTATCGGTGTGCTCCACATAGTCTACCACCCCGTTAGTCCTGCAGGTCTTCGCCAGTCTCCTCGTGTACGTCGCCCTGCTTGAGATTGGGTCGTATACCCAAGCAGAAGGCAGGAGACGATCAATGAAATCGAGCGACGTTTCCGTCGTCTGGGACCCACTGGTGATATGAGTTTGGGGGGCATCTGAGGGCAAAGCCCAATTTCCACAATAATAGTAAAGGGTCACCAAATTAACAAATAACACATAGCATTTATATCAACAGTAACAAATATATCCATGACATATCATATAACAATGATGATAAATAAGGATGCTCATTTTGAAATTTCATGACATGTATGCCTTTTCAAACAGCAACCAATTAATATGGAAAACTTGTTGTAAGTACAACCATCAACTCAGTAATTACAACCATTCATAAGAAATTCAGTTTTTATAAGATACTTACACACATCAATTTCCAAGCATCAACATATCCAAATCATGACCCACCGGTCAACCACCCCGATGCAATATGTATATGCTCATGTACTCAACTTCTTGGAATTACCAAGGTGCAGTCGCTCATAGACCAGCACACGTGCGGTTGCTCACACACCAGCACACGTGCGGTCGCTCACAGACCAGCACACGTGCGGTCGCTCACAGACCAGCACGATTTTTATATGGTAGACTTTTATGGCCAACATGACCATGATGCAATCTCTCACAGGTCAGCACCAGTGTAGTCGCCCACAGACCAACACTCGTGCAGTCGCTCACAGACTTGCACGTTTTACGTATACCAAGGTACAGTCGCTCACATACCAGTACCAGTGCAGTTGCTCACAAACCAGCACACGTGCAGTCGCTCACAGACTAGCACGTTTCACGTATGTTAGCCTCTCACATGCCAGAACATACATAAGTTAAATCCTCGCACGGATAGAATGGACCGTCTAATACACATGGAACCACTCCGTAGCCCGAGTAGAATAGACCGTCTAATACACGCGGAACTACTCTGACCCTGGATAGAACAGACCATCTAATACACGCGGAACTATTCTATAACCCATGGTTACTACTTAACTTCGCGGCCTATCACGGTCACCGCATCAACTATGTGGCCCATCGCGGTCACCACCTGACTATGCAATGCATGGACATGCAATGTTTTCTCTTCACTGAAAATAGTATGCAAACATCAACAAAAATTCAGCCATTCCATCATTTCCTCAAAATCATCTCAACCCAAATATTTTCGTTACAAACCTTCCCAATGTTCCCCAACTCTTAAAGTTTAGAAAACAATGTTTAAAACTTGAATTTCTGAAGAAAAAAAACGAATATGTATTCGAATACAAAAGCTAAAATAGTGAAAAATCAGCATTCTGTATTCGAATACAGATGCGAATACAGTGGCAAAAATGACAATCCTGTATTCAAATACGACAGGGTCATAGCCGAATACAGATGCTAAGTCATAAGCAAAAATCGCTTATCTGTATTTGAATACAGAGGCCCGTATTCGAATACAAGTTCAAAAATTTGAATAAAACAGAAGCTTTGTAGGCTGTATTCGAATTCGAATATACCTTTAAATTTAGTGAAATTTTACAGAAAACTTCAACACGTTTTCAAATTCTTTTCTTTGAAAGACCAACACAACACCAAAACAAAATCACCATTCTTTTGAAACCACTAAACTCAAAACATTTTTCATCATCAACAGATTTTCCAGAAACACCTTCACCCATTTAAATCCTTCTCCTTTAAAAATCACCATCAACACAAGCAACAACAGATTTTTAACAACACAATCAGAAAAGCAGAATCATCACCACCAGAATAACCTCACTGTTTTTCGTTTACCACAAAACTCAGAACATTTTTCATCAACAACAGATTTTCCAGAAAACACTTCCACCATTTTAAATCCTTTTCTTTTGAAACCATCATCAACACCAGATTGTTATCAACATAACAGAAAACAGAATCACCAACACCAGAACAACCTCACAATTTTGCTTTAACCACCAAAAACAGAAAGTCAACCACAAAAACAGAACAGGCATTTCAAACAATTGCATTTTGATCCATCCCAAAACAACATGCAAAGAATTTTCCAATATTTCCACACAACCAAAACAGCAATGTTGTATCAGCCAAAGCAGCAAACATCACAGATCATCAAAACATCAACAGAATGCATTTTTCGCATTTTATAACAACATGCACAATAGTTTCGTTTTTCAAACCAGAAACTAAAATATGATCACACATCAAACATGCATTTACAGCCCTAAAATGCAATCTAGAAAGTGGAAGGTGCCCCTTACCTCTGTTACGTTTCGGCTCCCGTTCAGGTTTCCGCGACAAAAATTGGCGAAGTTTTCGTTTGTGTTTGCCGCTACCAAAGTTAGTTCTCTAGCTCCGTAATGAGGAGAGGAACAACTTTTGTTCTTGGTACTTGGTGGTTTGGTGCTTGGATGTCCAAGTAATCTCACTTTTGAGCAACTCTTTTTTTTTTCTTTCTATGAACGAGAAACAGAATGGGAAGAGGAAGAAGAAGGGTACTGTTTCATGCAGTAAGGGAGGAGGAAATGTGTTTGTTTCCTTTTTGTTTTGGCATCTCCTCTCTATATATAGACACCCAGGTGCCACTTCACCCAACACATCAATATTATAATATTGTTTGACCCTCCAGCACTTAACCAGTCTCGTCGCAATTAGCAGACAACATCTTAATTAACTGCCCAATAATTTAATTACTCGTAATTAAATTAATTTATCCTTCATCCAAAATAAATATTTATATATATATATATATATATATTTACACAAAATATACATATATTAAATATTTTACAATTATTCCCCAAAATACACTTAACATTAAATCCATAATTTAATTTTAAGTTTAAGGGTCTTACATTCGGAACACGAAGTTACTCAAGCAATAGTGATGCCCAAATGAGATTTGGAGGGGTGCCTTACTATGAAAGATTGATAGATATCATTGAGCTTTCCTACAATGGCTTCAAAGTGCCCATGTTTAAATGCAAATGGGCTAATACCACAAATCCAAGAGGAATTAAGACAGATAAGTTGGGTTTTACCTCTATAAATTTTGCAAGACTAATACATACTGGAGAGCATGAAGATGATGAGCCATACATTAAAGAGTTAGAAGCTCAAATGGTTTATTATGTGGATGATGAAAAGGAACAAGGATGGAGCATACCTATTCATTTAAAGCCAAGAGACTTGTATGACATGGGTGGAGATGATGACATTATGGCACCCATTGAACCATACCCATCTCAAAATTTGGAACAAATTTTTTCTAACGAAACCACACATATACAATTGGCATGAATGGCTACAGATGATGATCCCGACACTTCAACTTTTAATGATGATTTTGATGACAATAATCATGATATGAATTTATGATATGGTACTCTTTGATCTATGTTATTTATTTACTAATTTTTTTATTGTTGCGTTGTGTGTAATGTTTAGCTTGCATCTTATCTGTTTACATTGCATTCTATCTGTTTACCTATTTGCAACGGTCTAACTTGGTTGTAATTAATGTTTGCAGTGTAAGTGTGTTTGGAGTCTCAATCTTGTAATCAAAATGGAATCATCATATGAGGATGTTCGGTGCAAAACAATGGAAGATAATTACAAAAGGATGGAAGCTCTCAATCTAACTCACCTTTCTCAATCCCTTCACAAATCTTCTTCTACCATTTCAAAAACCACACCGGTTAGTAATAACTCAAAATACTAACAATATAACATGTTTCTTATTTGTATTATATGTTGATTTTTATTTATTTACTTGGATAATAAATGATTGTAGCGTTTCACGAAGGGTCGTTCGAGAGTTATACTACCAGGAGATCATAAGGTAGCCAAAATGAAGCACTTGTGGAGATATGGTTTACAACCAACAGTCCAAACGACAGCTGTGCCACTTACCCAGGTGACAACACCACCAGTAATGCAAGCAATAGAACCACTACCTTCTCCGATGATAAAACCACCAACTGCAGTGCAATCAACAAAATCACCACCTTCTCAAGCGACAACACCACCAGAAATGCAAGCGATAGAACCACTACCTTCTCCGATGATAGCACCACCAACTACAGTGCAATCGACAAAATCACCACCGTCTCAAGCAACAACACCAAGAGTAGTGCAAGTGATAGAACCACTACCTTTCCAAGAAACATCCTCTCATTCTGAAGATGTCGTTGAAGATGAGCTAGAAATTTCTCAAAAAAGGAATTCTACATATTGAGATGTAGAAGTTATTAGTTTTTTATCTAATGTCTAATTATATTTATTTAATTTAATTGTTTTACATGGTTGGCGTATGACATATTTCATTGAATTATGTGTTAGATGAGGCAGGACATATTTCAAAGACACAATTAAGGGTAACAAACGTGCTTGAAGCTCCTCCTAATGTTAGCAGGATAATAACTAGATGGAATTCAGATGGGCAACCGATAGGATCAACTGCTGGTTTGTTAGGCAGTTTTTTGGGAGAAATTGCAAGGAAGTTTAAAGATTTTCCTATAATGTACGACAGTTGGAAACAAGTTCCATCGGCAAGAAAAAATGAAAATTTTTAGGGATAAGATAAAGGTATCAATGATAAACAATCGAATATTCTTTATTTAATGTTTTGATTGTAAACTAACTTTTTTTTTATGATTCTTTTAGTCAAAATTTGTTGTTGATGATGGATACAGCAAAAAATATATCCTTACGAGCCTTGGAAAGAAATGGCGAGATGCACAATGTAGGTTGTTTAAGAAATTTTATAAGTGGGATCTTTCTTTGGAGGAAAACCTACAAAATTATCCACATTCTATTAATCCAGATCATTGGACTGTTTTTGTCCAATATAGGCGCAAGACAGAAACAATGGTAACCATTCTTCTGTTCCTTTGTCATTTGTTGTTTACTATTATGTTTTCTGATGTCATTTGTTTTCACTACAGGAGAAGGCTGATAAAAATACTGCAAATAGAGAAAAGTTAACGATCCTTCATACATTAGGCTCTAAGACGCTTTCAAGGAAGAGGGATGAGTTGGTAGGATTCACTCAGTCTACTTTTAATTGCATACTTAATTGAACAACTACTTATTACATATGTTTACGTGTAGGAACTGAGAGATGGTCGAAAATACAGCAGGGGTGAAATGTATTCAATTTGTCATAAAAAGTCTGATGGGTCATTTGTCAATGACGAAGCCAAGGAAAAATATGTAAGTGCATAGAATAGAAGTGTTAATTGTAATTATTTCTTATTGACCACTTTATAAGTTCAAGATGCAATTGTTAGTTTTGGTAATAGTGAGTTGCAAAGTTATAAAACTATAGGCTTCAATGTTGGTGTGCTTGCTTCAATGTTACATAGGCTTGATTTGGTGCATTATGGTTGGATGTAGTTAGTTTTGGTGCTTGTACCAATATAGTTCATCTATTTATTGTCTTAGATGATATCAAATTGATTGTTCTTTTGCAACATATATTTGAATGTACTACATGACATTTTTCTGTTGAAATGGTTGAGAATTCTAGACCTTTCTGTTATATAGAGGAATTTAGTTTATTTCCTTGGCTTGTGCAGGAACAATTGCAATATGAAATTGGGAAGACTCATTCTTCAAATGAAGCATTTGTTAATGTGTTTGGAAAAGAACATCCAGGATATGTTCGTTGTATGGGACTTGGAATAACACCGTCTCAAATCACTACATCTACTTCTCACTCTGTAAGATCAATGTCATCCTCTAAAGCTAATGACAAGATGGAGAGAATGCAAGCTGAAATCGATATGCTCAAGAAAAGGGATTCTGAATTTGATATGTTGAAGGAGCAAATTGCTTTCTTGTTGCAAATGCAAAATTCTAGAGAAAAAAAGGTAAAACTATTTTCTTAGGAAACCTGTTTATAAAATCCCATGAGATCGAACTGTTTGTCTTTGGTTATAAAATCCCTAATGTTTGCTATATGAGAAATTTAGTTAATTAGTATTTGACAATGTTTATCAAGATTCATTGAGATTAATGTAATTTTTTTTTTCAGGAAACAGACATAGAATCGCTAATAGATGGTAGATGTTCATCTGTTTCTAGCCACCAACCTGATGATCGTGGAGCAACATCATTAGGGGTTGATTAGATATTTTCATAAACTTTTATCTTTCATGGAGTTGTTTTGAATATTTGTGTATGAATATTTGTGTTTTGAATATTTGTGTATGTTTATCTTTTATGGAGTTATTTATTATTTTAGTTAAGTTCAATGTATGAATTTGTGTTATTTATTTTGAAAAAATTATATAAATTAAATTTAGCTACAATAGTTATTTAATTGTTTATTTAAATTATGTGGATGATATTAATTTATATATATTTTTTATTTTATTTAATAAAAAATCAGAAAATATTGTATATAATTTTTTAATTTAAATTATTTGGATTGCGACGGTTGATAATTATCGCAATGTTTTGGATCAAATTGTTCAAAATGAATATAGCAACGGTTGATAACTGTACGAAATTTTTTTAAAAAAATTTTAACGTGTTTTGTGACGGTTTGAATCGTCGCAAAAAAAGGAATATTTAGGCGGTTGAAACGACGGTTTTCAGAACCGTCGCAAAATTTGCGACGGTTGAAACGACGGTTCTCAGAACCGTCGCAAAAACGCCTCGCGACGCATGAATCTGCGACAGTTGACGAACCGTCGCAAACTAACATTGGATGCAGTTGTAACCGCCGAAAAGGACATGAAAAACCGCCGCAATTTGTTTTTTTTCCTTGTAGTGAGTACCCTTTGTTCATCCTCCTTCACCACTGCCTCGTCCCTCAACCTCCTCCTCGTCTGATAATTCCTCTCCTTCCAAGTAGACCACCATCCTTTGGGCCTTGCTGATTTTTTGCTGTTAACAAATTTGGGGGAGATATATTAAAATCAAATTGTCAATGATTAGGAACTTAGAAAAGAGGATGCTTTTTGAAATTATTGTAATTCAATCCTCTATGTTTTTTTTTCTTTTCAACCACTTTTTGTATGCTCTTCTTATAATCAATATAAACTATTCTGATTGGTTCAAAATCTTTAAATCTTTTATGCACTTTCTGAGGGGGAGCCCCTATTCCTTTCAGCTCATACTGAGGGGGAGCTTCACACTCAAAAAAACAGCACCTTTACAATTTTATTTCAAAATAATTTAAAGAAATTTTGTCATCATCAAAAAGGGAGAGATTGAGAAAAAATCTCTTTTAATGATAACAAAATTATCTCAAGATTATGATGATACTAATGCGTGCATTTAAGTATTGTACTAAGAAAAGAACAGGATTAAAATCCAAAGATTCAAGATCTCAACCTCCTGTCAGAGGATGAACATATGTAGGAAACAAAGGCATAAATTCTAGAAGCAGAAAACCTGAAGTTAAAACACCAAAAGCAGAACACTAGAATATAAAAACCAGAAGCAGAACATCTGGAACAGAAAATCAAAAGCAGAACAATAAAACCAGAAGCAAAACACCAGAAGCAGAAAACCAGAAGCAGAACACCAAAAGCAGGAAACCTAAAAGTTGAACACCAGAAGCAGAACATCTGAAACAGAAAACCAGAAGCAGAACACTAGAATGTTAATACCAGAAGCAGAACACTAGAATATAAAAATCAAAAACAAAACACCAGAAGCAGAAAACCAGAAGCAGAAAACTAGAAATATAAAAGCCTGAAGTTGAACACCAGAAGCAGAACTTCAGAAGATGAACATCAAAAGATATACATCAGAAGATGAATATCATAAGATAAACAACAAAGGATAAGAAATGAACATCAGAAGATATACATTAGAAGATGAATTTCAGAAGAAATAAATCAAAGGATAAAAAGATAAAAATCAGAAGATGAACTTCAGAGGATAAACATCAGAAGATGAACACCAGAAGATAAACATCAGAAGATGAACATCAGAAGGTAAACATCAGAAGATGAACACCAGAATGTAAACATCGGAAGATAAAACACCAGAAGGTGATTACCAGAGGATGAACTCTAGCTGCTTCTTCATCTTCCTACATTAAAAATAACTAACAATACTAAAGTATCAAAAGTTGTATCATTCACAAAAAGAGAAAGGTCATGTCTTGGAACCAGAAAAGAGCACTTTCCAGTTGTCAAATCGTATGGAAAGATCTAACCTCCTGGAAAGCTATGTAAAGAAGTAACCTCCCAAGTGCTAGGCTGAAAAAGGACAGAATTCAATGGCAAAACTGTAATTCAAAAACAAAACTCAGGATCATTATAACTTGGGTAAACGGTCATAAAGGACAAACTTTCTTGAAGAGAAAGTTTCCTTCTCTCTATAAAAAGGTGGCTGCTCTTCTTTAGCAATACACACAACTACACATAAAAAGGAAATATCAAAAGGCTATCAAGAGCATTTCAATCTCCCCTTAAACTTTCTATAATCTTACACTAGATCTTTGATTCATCTTTGTAGAAAGTAATACCAATCAAAACTACTTCATATCATCTTGAAAACTTCAAGTGAGTTACACTTGAGAGGAATCAAAAAGAAAGAATTGTAAGCTTGGTGAAGCTCTAGAATACACGATTTGTAATCAACCTCAATAAGAGGCTGATAGCTTTTGATACTTAGTAAAAACACAAGTGTGTGAGGACTGAACGTAGCCTTCATTGGGTGAACCAGTATAAAATTTCGTGTGTCATTGTTCTCTCTCTATCTATCAACTTCTGATATTCATCCTCTCAAAGAGGATAGTGTTTTATAACTAAAACAAAAATTTTTAAAACCTCGAATATGTCTATTCAACCCCCCTTCTAGTGATATTCTAGCCACTTCAAAAAATCTATGATCACTTTGGAAGAAAAATAGCTCCTCTATGCCTCCACAAAAAAATCACATATAAGGAATTAAAAAATAGTATAAAAAAAAAGATAAATTTCTATCCGCCTTCGCTCTTCTTTTTTGTTTTAGAAGAGATGACTAACTCACATAATGAGGAGGTATTAGATTCAAACTTAGCACATGGCATTCAACTTAATAATATCGGCATTTATCAATTGAGTTAGGACTTAAATAAATAATTTTTCTAATTTTTGATGGTGAAACCGTAAATTAGTGTTTAAAAGTTACTCGAAATACTAACAATGGTCGGAATATGTTAAAAAAATAAAAAAAAATTGACTATGATATGTTTGATTGAGTTATTGAAAACTACTTTTTTTAATTTTTAAAAATTTTAAAAGAAAAAATTTTGTTTGAAAGACTTATATCTAATAACTGTTTTCAAAAACCATTTTCATTTTTATATTTTAAATCTAAAAAATCAAAACAGCGCAAAAGTGTTTTGCTTTTTAGAATTGCTTTTCACTTTCAAAAAAAGCTATGGAGAGAAAATACACGGAGAACACCAACTTTTCATCAATGGCATAATTATTTGTGATTCATTGACTTTTTCTTTTATTTGCTTATGAAACTACTCTATGACTACCATTTAACACATTCTTTTTTTGTGTGTTCATGCATCCTTTTCATCTGTCACTAATAAATAACAATGCCATTTTATTTTAACTATTCGTTCTGTTTTATTTTATTTTAAAAAATTAGAACTAGTTGAAATTGTTTTATTTTATTTATTTCATGATTACTTTTATAATTATACTTTCTCCATTCTTGATAAAACTAACTTTTCATCTCAAGTAAAATTATTTATTTTAATAATAGTTTATTGATAAAATTACATTTAATTTATTATATTAGATTTAATATAATTATTATTTAATTTATTGATTAATTTTCATTCCACTTTAGTGCAAAACATTGAATGTTACCGAAAAATCACAGTCGTTCATATATATATGATTGTGGAAGTAATCATAATCAATTGACACAGTAAAAGAAAATTTTTACATTGATAATGTATCTAAATTAAATTATATTAATTTAATCACACACTCTAATTAAAATAAAAATTATATATTAAATTGTGATTGACAAAGATTCTATCCCTTACTATTAGGTATAAATCAAGTTTGCTTAAAACATATAAATTCATTTTCATTTTTGTGTATTCAATAAATTTTCAGACGAAAATTAGTCATTACTAAATAGTATTGTATACTTCTTACTTGTAGCATATTTATATAAAAAAAATTATAAGCATCATCTTAATAGATTATTACTCAAATTATAATATTATTTTTTAAAATCACATTTATGATTATTTTTTAATTGTGATTTATCATCAATATAGATTTTTTACATTGACAACATATAAAAATTAAACTCTTTTATTAGGTTATTAATTCAATGAACTATCTACAAGTATTATTTGAGAAGAAGACGTGCGATTACACTAATTTAAAAAATATGAATCAAACATTATTTTTATTTTTCAACTTTTAAAACATATTTCAAAACAAAATTACCGAACATTTTTTTTCTTCATTTTCTAGTCTCTAAAATAGTGTTCATAAATAAAACTAACAAACAACTTTTATTCTATTTTATTTTTTAAAAACACTTTTGAATAATTGATTTATAAATTAGTTTTCAAAAACTAAAAGTTAAAAGATATTCAAACTCTCTCAAAATTCAATTCATCTAAAATTGACATCAATCAAATCACACCTTTTAGTTGTAAAGACAAATAAAGACATTAAATTAAACATTTAAAGTGTCTTTGATTGTTGTTAAAATTTCAAAGTAACTTTTAGACACCGAAATCTATATTAAAGTGATTCACTAAAAAAATAAATTTATATATATAAAGATATACTTCTTTTACTTTTTACAATAAACTGAATTTTAATTATATAAACTCTATTCAACATTATTCAATGAAATTTATATGAGGATTCTTTAAAGTAAAAAAAATATAATAACGTTAAAATTTTCATTTTTTAGAAAAAAAAAGAATGTTAAAATTTCCCTTTAAAATTTGAGGTTATTGCGAAATTGGAAATGGTCGAAAATAACGTAGCGCTTTGCACATCTTTCGTTTCCGGGGTAGGTGAGAAGAGGTACGATTCACTTTATGTGATGTTGAATGTCTCTAATATCTGTACATAAGAAAAATCGTAAATAAACTCTTCTATATGAAACACTCATAAATTTTCTACATCAATTTAATATCTTATTTTTTTCTTTATTTTTCTAATTCTACCACATCATTAATATATTATATTATTTTCTATATTATCTGAACACCCATAAATTTTCTACTTCTTCCATTTAATATATTATTTATACATTTATTTAATATCTTATTTTAATTCTTTTATTAAGATGTTGGATGAGTGTACATTAAACATTTTTCTACTTAAATAGTTACATGATTTTATATACAAGATTTGAACACGTGTATAAAAATACATATTATTTAATTATTTAAAAAATATATATTATTTTTTTTTTTTATTTTTGTAAATGTGTCAAATTCTTGTGACAACTTACCACATACGTTTCTCGTGTGCATAATTTTAAATTTTTGGTACAAATTATAAATCAACTTTTAATCCATCTCTATTAAAATACTCATAAATTCACACAAGTCGTGATTGTATTAATTTGATAGTTCGAGCAAGGTTCATAGTATGTTTTGTTAGAGTGCAACATGTTTCTTTTAAATTTATTTTGTGTATAATAGTTTAATCTTGTAAGTGACAAAATTATTTTGTATATGCTATGATAGTGATTTTAAAATTTTTATTAGTGAGAATTATCTCGTGTACAATATTTCAATCACATAAGTGATAATTTGTTATATGTATGATTATTATTTTAAAATTGTTATCGGTGATAACGTGTCCCATGTATAATAGTTCAATGTCATAAACGAGAACTTGTCTCATGTATAATAGTTATTTTGAAATCTTTATCAATAAAAACTTGTCTTAGATGTAATAGTTCAATCTCATAAGTGATAGCTTGTTCGGTGTATGATAGTTATTATGAAATTTTTATCGGTGATAACTTATCTCGTGTATGATAATTTAATCTTATAAAGAAAAACTTATCTCGTGTATGATCAATAACAAACATTTGTCTTGTGTACGATTTTTACCTAAAATTATAATTTTTTTCAATCTTTTATCTGTAATACATTCAAGAGACAAATTATTAACTAATAGATTTGTGAAAAATTATTTTCAACTAATTGATTAATGACAAAAATTTCTTGAATGATTTCAATAGTAACTTATAACTTACTTCAAAATTTTATTTCAAAAATTTTAGACCGGAAAAATCAGCTTTTCAGATACACTTTTATTATATTTCATTTCACATGAAATACATATTTATATTTTAAGTAATTGAGAGAAAGAATAAAAACTTAAATATAAGCTTGGTCCGTATAAATTAGCGCTATTTTGATATTCGTCCCTGTAATTTTTTCTTTTATTATCAAATTTAACCTTGTAAGTTCAAATTTGCTTTAAAAGCGTATTTGTTGTTAGTAACTATAAAATAAAGTTGAGATGACAAACGAAGAAGAAATGAAAAATAAAAAATAAAAAAAAAGGTAACTTAAAGGAACCACACATATATACTTTCGTTTGATCTTCGTCTTTGTAAATTCGCGCTTTTTTATTTGCATCCCTTCTCCGTTTGCCTTCTCAGCTTGCAACTTTTACTTTAATCCAATTCCATGAAATTATTTAATAATTTCAAGCAACAAGTTACTATTAAACTTTGCACGGGTAAACCACATTAGAATTACGTCTTCCAAATAGTCCACATACAAGTCAACCACAAGACTTCAAGCTTTGAACGAACTCCTTTGTCACCCCAACTAAGGCCACAAAAATGATGTGTGTGAGCCTCCACATCTTTATTCATAGCACAATGGAAACACAATCGTCCAAGAAGGTTGATCCACACACGCCAAAACACTGGACATGTAAAGAAACAATGTTGAATCATTTCGTCCAACCCATATTCCACCACACACAAAGGAGAATTAATTTGAGCGATGCATATAGAAATTAGGTTGTCCTTCAATGGCACCAATTTATTCCACACTACCGAAGAATAAGAGGGAAACTCATTTTTTGTTGAATCTAACGAGTGTATACACAACCTTCACCACATAACTGCCGCCTTACCCAATGTTACAATGTCATTTATCATTAACGTTAACCTACAAGGAAACAATTTCTAACAACTTAACACACTTGTCAACCAACCATTTCTTCCACTTAAATAGCTCCCTACGCCAATTCTGCCTTACCTCCATCCCTTCTGCCCCTATGTAACATATCTACCACAGTTGCACTTTTGTTTAAGGTCAAATTATAAATACTCCTAAACTGATCACACAACAAATTACTCTCAACCTAGGGCTCCAACCAAAAGAAAGTATCCTCACCACCCCCTACCACCTTCCCGAAATTCTCCAAAAATCACCCACATTTATCCTTCCTCCACCTTCTAATATGGAAAAAACCATCTTCCACCACACCGAATCCTTATCGGAGCCACCACAGACCCTCCCCTCCACACACCCATATTGACACAACACTTTGTACCACAAGCCCCCATATTGCATTTCAAACTCCAACACTATTTCCCTAACAAAGATAAAATAAAAGCTTTTAAATTTCGAACTCCTAAACCTCCCTTCTTCCGACTAAGACAAACCATATCCCACTTTACCCAATGAATTTTCCTAGCAACCCCACTACCTCCCTAAAGAAAATATTTAAAAAGAGATTCAAGTAGTAATTGTACATGTAGGAGTTTCGAAAAAAAGTAAGGAAATAGATCAAAAGTGCGAATAGGATGACATTAATGAGAACAAGTTGACTACCCATAGAAAAGGTACGCTTCTTCCATCCATTTAACTTACTACGAACTCTCTCAATCATTTCTTTCCAAAACACCAACCTCATCGAATTATCCCCAATAGGTATTCCAAAATAAATAAATGGTATATGACTAACATTACAGTGAAGAAACTTTTCCGCTTCAAAAAGGAAAGAATCATTCACATTAACTCCCACCAAAAGGCTCTTATTAAAATTAACCTTAAAACTTGAAGTCAATTCATACAAGAGCAAAATGGCCTTGACTGCTATAACATTTACCCCCCATAATCACTATATCACCTATAAACTGCAAATGGGAGACACTACACTCTCCATCAGCATCCACTCTATATGCCGTAAACAAATCACTTTCAGCCGCAACACACATCATAGAATTGAAACCTTTCTCTGCTAATAAGAACATAAAAGGTGATAAAGGGTCTCCTTTACGTAAACCTAGAAATAACGAAAACTCATAAATGTGAGAACCATTAACAAGAACTGACACATTCATGGAACTGATACATTCCATAATCCACTTCCACCAAAGCTCCACCGAAAATTTTATCTTTTCCATAACCACATCCAAATAATCCCATTCCACTGAATCATAAGCTTTTTCAAAATCAACTTTAAACATTAGTTTTTTTTCTTGTTTTTCGTCACCTCACCAATAACTCATTACCAATTAGAATTCTATCCAAAATTTGTTTGCCTTGTACAAACGCCGATTAAGATTCAAAAATGACTTTCCTAATGATGTTTTTCAAGCGATTAGCCTACACTTTTGCGAGCACCTTATACATACATCCCACCAAAGAGATAGGACGTAAAGTTTGAGGATTCTCTTTTTTCCGGATTAGCACTATGAACATGCTATTAGATCCTCTCACCAACCTCTCATTCACATGAAACCATCCCATAAATCTTACAAATTCAGATTTAATTATGCCAAAAATTCTTTCATAAAACCAAAATTTACACTTGATGGACCAGAACTTTTAAAGCTACCACAATCCCAAACCGCCTCCTTGATTTTGAATTTTGAGAAAGCCTTACCAAGGAAAAGGCCTCCTCACTAGATAACGAAACAAACTGCAAACTCTCAACATCCACCGTATCTGACCTATGCAATTTAAAATGATTTTCAAAATGATGAAAAATCACCTCTCGAATTCTATCAACTCGTTCTAGTGTTCTTTCCTCAATCTCTAGACTCTTAATAAAATTATTACGTTTACTAGAGACATTCCCGTTAAAGTATCTAGTATTACCATCACATTCTTTCAACCACCGAACTCTAGTCTTCTGCCATTGAAATCTACAATTCAATTTAGATAAAAAAAATTGAGTTGAACAGATAAAAAATGGCTCTCAGCAACCTCTTCCTCATTCAACACACTCGACTTCCTTTCCAAATCCAACACATTATTGAGGCAAAATCCCTAATTAATGTCTTGAAGATAATTAAAAATTTAATTAAATTTGTTAATTATGATTATGATCATATTATCTATTAACTTATATGAGTGATTTATTTAAAGATAGGAAATCAAACACAAACATGCAAAAATCATATGCTCTGTTTCAAAGAAACAAAGAAATATTTCAATATCAATTTTGGTCCTAAATCATGCACATAACAAGAAAGAAATTCATTTTTGTAAAGACTAAATGATTTGGAATATTTCTCAAAGGAATGTCAACACGAGATTCATGATATAATGATAAGAAGAACAATTTGGTTGTCTTATTAAAGACAAGAGACAACGAAATGAATCATTTTGAAAAATCCAAATGCATGTTCAGAATGGAAAATAAGCACATGGGCTGTTCAAAATAAATGGGCATTAAAAAGATACAAATATTGATGGCTTAGATGCATAGACACACATCAAGATTGATATCCAGGTTGATGAACTAGAAGCAAGGATGAAAGTACACAAATACTAGTATTATTACTTCATTAGTTGTGCATGCTTCTAACATTACACTGTTTCAAAGGTCCTTTGACAACTCTCACTCACTCATGTTACCTTATGTTAAAGGTAGAACGTTCTAGGTTGATCAAGAACGTTTTGGAAAATTACTACAAACAAGAGGCAAATTGAAGAAAATAAGATTTACACCTGACATTAAGAGCCAATAGCTATATTCAGACTTAACTGAATATTCAAACCTCTCCTTATCTATAAAATGAAGATCAATCAGAAGATCAATCAGAAGATAAAAACAAGAGTTTCCAAAGCAATCAATCTCACTTGATCAATTAAGCTCAAGTTCCAAAGCTCTTATCTCAAGCAAAACTCCACTTCTCTCACTATATTCGTGGATCATCCTACTGAGTTCTCGCTGTTAATTAATCTCAAACAAAAAGTTGAGAAGTCTTAGATCCCAAACACTTTTTCACATACACATCATTTTTGTAACTCAAGTTTATCTCTTAGGTTAAATTGAGTGTGTTGTGAAACTCCTTTCTAGTTTGAAAGTTACTCGTAAAAATCCTTTCTAGACTAAAAGGTGGTTGTAGATATTCCTTTCGAGGTTGAAAGGTGAATGTTGTGATTGATCACAGTGTGATAAAGATATTGCAAAGCAAAATTTTGTTTGCTCGATCAAGGGAAAATCTCACATATTGTGAGGGTTGGACGTAGTCTACCTTGGGTGAACCATGATACATCTTTGTCTGATCTTTTTATCCTTTCTCCATATTTATCTGGAACTCACTAATTACATTTCACATACTTATAAACTGAACTGTCTTATTTGAACTTACACATCCAGAACATTATGGAGATTAATTTTTATTTCAACAAAGATTGTTCTTGAGTTAATTGAAATGAAGTGCAGGAATTAAAAAAATTTAAAAAAGGAAAAAAGGGATCACAATTCAAACCACCTTTCTTGTGATTAATATTGCTACTTCACGCATTGAGACCATCTTTAGACTCTTGAATTTTTCCACCCAAATTCGAACTATAAAACTTATTCCATTCTTTTAGAGCATGCTTCACTCCCTTTAATTTTTCCTTCAAAACAAAACCCCCAACCTTCAACAAATAGTGAGTTCCAAGTCTATATGAAAAAAAATCATGATTTCCTTCAATTAAGCGTACCAATTGGTTCCGTAACAAGTGTTTACCTCTAAAGTCACAAGGAGCAAAAACATTAGCAATTTTAACAAGACACTGTATTTCAAGAAAATTCCTTCCACCATTAAAGTATGATCCACCGTAGCAGAGGATGCCACTTCTGCTTTTGATACATAGTAGTGTTATTTTAAAAGTTTACACATTGAAACTAAACTACACTTCAATCAAGAAAAAAAAATTAAAACTTTAGACATTCAAACTGAAAAATGTGAAAAAGAAGACATAAACAATCGGAATTTTACACTTTGCGGGTACCTTGTTCTTGTTTGGAAGATCTTATTTGAGTGGTAATTTCATTGATTCCTTTTGCATTCTGTAAACGAAAAATAAGTCGAACAAAAATGTTTAAAAGTTGAAATAATAACCGTCAACAAATTCTCCTAACCTTTCAATAACACTTCAACAACAACATAGGAAACTACCATGGTTATTACCCATGAATTAGTGAGGATGAGGGGGGATATAGTGAAATGAAAAGTGATATGAAAATGGAAATAAGATAAGAGGTTGTTTGGGGAAAGTGGGTTTACCTCTATGTGCAAGAAAAGATTGTTAGGGAAAAGAGAAATAAAAAGCGTTTATATTTTAATGCAAAAAAGACACATCCATTATGATCAATGTGTGCACAAAATCATACCCTAGAAACCCTATACCCCTCATCTAGATGTTATCGCCGGTGAAGCTAATATTTTTGATAGGTTTGTAAATTTTAAAGAGAAAAGTGAGTGATGGGAGTATAACAGAGATATCGTGAGAGAGAAATTTTGCGTGAAAAGAAGAGAAGGAATGATGTGATAGCTGACTAAAATTATAATATTTATTATTTTAATTGACACATGGTTGAAAGGCAAGTAGTTGTACCCATTTATAGTTAAAAATGTAATTGAACCAAACTCCATTCAATTGAGATGCAAGTCTAAAAAATGAATGTTAGTTGCAATAAATGTTGCTACAAATTTTACATTAATGACCCCGTTTATGAAAAAAATTTAGTCCAACTTTTATTTTTGTATATTATATGCTTCAAACATAATACTTTATAATGGTTTTATAATATTAGTATTATAATAATTTTTTATAATTGTAATTTAGATCAATCAAAAACTGATATAATTAAAACTGCATTAATTAATATTATTTCTTTTATAAGAAGTAATCCAAACTGAACTAAATCACAAGTATTTTAGTCTTTGTTTCAAATAGTTTTTTTTCTACCTAACTGTTCCATGTCGCACCACAAATACCCCCTTCTGAGTAGGGTACCATCAAACTTTGGCGGTTGTAACCCTCAAAACATTCTCATTAATGTCAAATTAGAATTCTTGGAACATTTACGATGACTAGAATTATGGCTTTTCATTTTTGAGGACGTTCTGATGGCTACGACCGCCATAGTTTTCGAGATCTTGCTAGCCGCTGAAAAGTGTACGTCCTTGAAAAATGAAGTTATTCTTGCCGTAAGTTGGCCTCAAAATCTTTATATTTGATTTTATTACAATATCCTACTTAGATCTTACCAATTTGTTACAAGGGAAAAGAGAAGACCATAGACAAAAATCTCACTCTTTTAGAGTGACAATATACTTGTAAATGTAGTTATTGAAGTTGGAAAATTGAAAATAAAGTTTTGTTCCTTAGTTTTTTATTTTAGTTCCTTTAAATATTTTTATCTTCTTTTCATCCATGTAAATAGCTTTTGTTTTGTTTTTTGTTTTGCCATGTGACAATCATCTATTGGATGTTAATGTGGCATGTTAGTGCCACATGGCAATGTTGATGTGTTCATGTAAATGCTACATCTCACTATCATCCAATGTGGTGTTGACACATGATGTTATAATTTTATGTGAAAATGATGATGTGTACTCCGTTTACTATATCATCTTTTTTAAAACGGAAAATTGATATCAAAGAAAAATAAAAAACATTTGATCGGTTATGACGCAAAAATAATTCGATCCAACGATTAAAATACTCATAGTTTAATTTGCTTTGGATGAGACCTTTAATATCGAATTTGATCTAAGTTAATGCCATTTATATTGAATCACATTTTGGTTGATCTAAATTTTAATTATAAAAAATTATTTTAACATTAATGTTATAGTTACATTAACATTTTCAGTTTAAATCAAAATATAACACATAATATACTAAAAATTAACATTATAGAATAATCTTTATTGATTATATTTGTAATATATGAAATAGTAATAAAAATATGTTAAATTAAAATGTGTATTATCAAAAAAAAAAAAAACTAACAAATAATATATTAATGCAACATCTCATACAAATAAAGAAATACATACGTATTTAAATTTATATATACAATTCGATTTAGTTTGATTTTAAAAAAGCAATTTATAATCTGATTCGAGCGGTTTTGATGAAATAAAATCCAAATACATCTAATAATATTTAGTTTTGTGAAATTTTTAATTTTTTTTTTGTTTCTATTTTTTTGAATCAATTTGAATGTGAACCTCCCTATTTACAAGGACTAAATATCTATTTAACCCTAAGAAAAATGTCAATTTATCATAAAATAAAAATCACGATGTCAATTTATTTGTAAAAAAACTTAATACAAAATATTTTCCAAACAGTGATTTCATTGGAGTTCGCTTGGACTATAATCTCAGTTATATATGTCGTAACATCTATTCTTCTAGAGTGGTGGTTACATTGGAAGCTATATGGAAAGTGAGAAGTGGTTGTTACATTATGGTGTGAACTCAGTTTACGTAGGTTTCAAGGATGGCAAAGTTCATGTACGTGAACTCAGTTGACGTAGGTTTCTGGGCTGGCTGAGTTTACGTACGTGAACTGAATTCAGTTGACGTAGGTTTCTGGCCTGACTGAGTTCACGTACATGAACTCAGTTGACGTAGATTTATGGGTTTGCTACGTGAATTCAATTCACGCAAGCCTACGTGAATTGAGTTCACGTAGCAGGAACATGTCAGCATACGTGAACTTGGTAAAACACACATTTTCGCTGAGAAGTATTGCATATTCCTGAATTTTTATATGTTCCATTTTGGATGCAGATAAATGGACCGAGGGGGATACAATAGTGATGAAATGTATGAAGGTTTGGAACATGATTTTGACGATATGTACGATGATTTTGAAGCAATGAATGATGCTGTTGAACCTGAAATTGAAGACATATGAACAACGGAGATGAACCTGTTATGGTTGATTTGACTGATGTGTTTAACACCGACATGATGTTTGATACACGATATGATTTATTGAAATGAGCTAGAAATGTTGGAAGGAAAAATATAATTGTCGTAGTCATTTTTAAATATGAAATTGCGACAACATGACCAAGAACAAAGACAAAATTACTTCTTGGTTGTGAAAGAAACGATAAATATAGACCTTGGAAGAATCCTAAACCAATGAGGAGTACTTGGAGTAGAAAATGTGAATGCCCATTTATATTGAGAGGAACACCATCAAGTGTTGGTGAGGGATGGTATCTTCATGTAATATGTGGTTTCCATAACCATGAATTGGCCAAAAACGTGACTGATCATTTTTCTTAGGCCGATTGTCTCATGAAGAGAAAAATGTACTTTGTGATATGACGAAGAACATGGTAAAACCAAGAAACATATTGATGACACTAAAGGATCGTGTCGCTGAATGTTTGACGACAACAAAACAAGTTTACAATGCACATCAAACATATCGCTCACCACTTAGAGGTAATAGAAAAGAAATGCAACATCTTTTGACATTGATGGAACGCGACAAATACGTCTATCAATATAGGAAGGTAGATGGTTCAAATGAGTTGAGGGACATATTTTGGGCCCATCCAGACGCTATCACTCTTGTAAATAATTTTCACATTGTATTGATTATGGATAGCACATACAAGACATGTAGGTATCGAATGCCATTATTTGAGATTATTGGTGTTACATCTACTGAAATGATATTTTGTGTGAGATTTGCATATCTATAGTCTAAACATGCTGATAATTTTGTGTGGGCACTACAAATGTTGAAAGAACATATTACAAGTGGTGAAGTTGAAGTCATTGTAACTGATAGAGACCTTGCTTTGATGAACGCAGTTGAATATGTTTTTCTAAGAGCTGTTAATTTGTTATGCTTGTTTCATGTATGCAAAAATGTCAAAGTGAAATGCAAGATGACTGTGTTTCCAAAAGGGAAGCAGGTAGAAATAATGGAGGCATTAGAGGCTCTTGTTTACAGTTATGATGAGTCTTAGTACTACATGAAGTTGATTATCTTTGAAGGAATTTGTAGTAGCTGTTCCATTTTTTATGATTAATTAGTTCACCACAAGGAAAGATTTGTTGAGGCGTGGACAAATAGAGTTATGCACTTTGGGAACACAACAACACAAAGGGTTGAGTCGGCGCATTGGTGTTTGAAAAGGATATTACAAGACAGTATTAGTGATATATGTAGTGTTTGGGAAACCATCAATAGCATGATTGTATTACAACACAATGAGATAATAGCATCATTTGAAAAGAGCATCATTCAAAAGGTGCATCGACATAGTAATAGATTGTACGCCTATTTGCGCGGTGTTGTGTCCAAAAATGCAATAGATCACATTGCGGCAGAGTATGATCGCGTGAAGTATGTAGGTATTGATAAGTCTAAGTGTCGTTGCATGCTTAAGACAACACATAGTCTACCTTGTGCATGTGAAATAGCCAGGTACAATATGATTCCACGTTCCATTCCGTTCGACGCTATTTATGTTTAGTGGAGTAAATTAACTTTTGATGATGACAGGTCGAGTAAAACTTTAGAGTTATCTGTGAAACATGAAAAATACGTGATAGTGAAAAAGTTTGAAGAACTTGATGTACCTGGCAAAATTTCACTTAAAGGTAAATTACGAGAGATCGCGTATCCATCCACTACGTCCACCTGTTGACAAGGTTAAAACTAAGGGTGAACCAAAAAAAGGCAAAAGTAAGGTATCAAAAAGAGAAAAATCAACCAAGTGTGATGCTTCTTGGTGGGAGTATGTGGATGCAAGTGTTCGATGCAGTGGCACAAATGCATGTTGCACTGTGTCATCTATTAAAGTGCAGCAATCTCGTTCATCAGTCAAAAAGTTGACACCTCGACCATCAGTCTCTAAAGTTCAACAACCAAGAGTTCTTCTCTTCAAAGAATGGTTGTCGGTTGAAATTCATAAATTCATAGATGACATTATTGACGTCGATTCAGATGATAATTGTGGATATCATGCAGTTGCAGCTTTACTTGGAATGGGTGAGAACTCTTGGGCATTCATTCGTCAACAGTGTATAGTAGAGCTTCAAGAGTTCATGTCTCATTACGGTACAATATATGGTGAAGTTAATTTTGTTCAAAACCTTATAGACAATGTATATGTTGAACAAGTTGCAACTACAGATAATTGGATGACACTTCCAGAAATTGATTATGTAATTGCTTCAAAATTTAACTTGGTTTTCATTTCATTATCACTTAACCAACCGCAAACATTTTTTCCTCTAAGAAGTCCACCACCAACATCTATGACAGATCATCGTATAATTGTCATTGCATTTGTTAACAATTGTCATTTCGTGCAGGTATTAATCGTAATATTTAATTTCATTTTATCAACTTTTTTTAATAGTTTAATGAATTATTAAATTCAACAGGTTTACTTGAAGCCTGATTCTCCTATGCCACCAACAAGTAATTTGTGGAAAAAGTATTGCACTCAAGAAGCACGACAATGAGAGTTTATTTACAATGATCGCATGCAACATTGGTTACAGATATTTCCACAAACTATAAATGAATTTATTGTAAAATAAATAATTAATATTGATCATGCATGATATTTAATATTGATCACGTATGATATTTAACATTGATCACATATGAAATTTAATATTTAATATTGTATAATATTTTGAAATTTAATATTTAATATTGTATGATATTTAATATTGATCACATATGAATTTATAGTACATAACCCTAATTAGTACATAACCCTATTTTCTTCTACGTCTCCTAGTATATGGTACTACATTCGTCAAATCTCTACGTCCACCATCCGTCTGATTCATCAGCAATGTAATTAACTCATTGATGAGTTCGATGCCCTCAAGTAATATCAAATTACGACCGAGAATCTCTTTCGCAATTTGATTGCTCGACCCTACATTTAAAAATACATTAAAAAATTAAAAACACAATTAAATATTAAAGTTAAAAAAATAGATAATTAATTAATATATTTACTATCATATCAACAGAAGGTGGACCATCGTCGGGTAGTCCTTCATCAGTAGGTTCAAGAAACGAAGGAACTACATGGACAAGTTCTCCATATATGATGTATGGATGTGAAATCCGGTGAAACCAATCTATGTAACCGTTCGCACAGTCTGCAGGTCCCTGTACAACTGCGCCAGTGTCAACAATATGCACAACATATTGCGTAAACATAATGTCCATTTCCTCTGGAGTGGTCATCTGACCTACTATCTCCAAAGGTGAACCAAGTATGGTATGGACATTTCCGCATTGACGCAATACTCTATCTGGCAGGTGAGCGTACATCATTGAACCCCAATGTATCCACCCTCTGAATAACGAAATAGTCTCAAATGGCCGTTTTCAGTCGATGCTCTCTATAAGGTGTTCAACATATCTCATGAGCATCGATCTCGTCAAGAGCTTTCCTAAATGGAGCAACTAACCCCTTATCCATCTTTGGCCTCCATCTAAGTGCTCTAAGGTTGTCCTCCACATAATTAGGAGAGAGTCTACAACAATCTACACATAATGTAGGGAAATGCTCATAGACCCAAGCCTGAACATACAAAATAGCATATCATTAGTTAACAATTAATAATAGAAATTAAACAAAATAATTAACAATAGAATTTACCTGTAATAGTGTTAGATACCTTGATACCGTTCTGGTCTGATGCATGCTCGCTTCTCGAAGATTATCATACAAGTAGGCAAAAGCGGCAACACCCCAAGCATATCCACCATAAATATTCATATCTCTGAAGCAATCTAGATAGGCAACGCTGACTGCGAAGACACTCTTGTCGCTGAACAAGGTGCAGAAATGGCAAATATGCACTCACAGCCATATGCCACTGCTGCTCACCGCATCGCTGATCATATATGTCAAGTAACCAACTGAACCTCACAGTGGCTATCTGCGTGATGTTAAACTCAGCATACACAGCAACATGACTAACTCCAAGCAGATCAACCAATATCCCAGCACCGTCATCCTTGTTAAATACATTCACGCTGAAGAATGCACCGGTAATGGGAATATGCAGTAGAGAAGAGACATCGTCTAAAGTAATCGTCATCTCCCCAATTGGAAGATGAAAGCTGTTGGTGTCACGATGCCACCTCTCTACGAATGCAGAAATGATCACTTTGTCGATCATTTCGTAGCTGCATTTTATCAGCGAATATAATCCAGAGGTTTTAACCAGTTGCTGAACCTCTGGATGTTCAATCACAGCTTCTTTTATTTTTTTCCCGTTGCTAAATACTCTCAAGTCTCAACTCTCAGTGATCCTGAAATAAATTATGCGAATAAATATCAGTTAAATAGTTAATAACTTATAAAATTACCACGCCATCCATAGATTATTTGCGACATGATCAGCAAATGTCCTCAGGACTGACATGTCAACCGGACCACCAGGATATCCATCATCCTGCGGAGGTTCTTCTTGTGGAGGATCAATATCTTCAGCATCCTCTTGGGCAACCGGTTATGCCTTTTCCTGTTGGGCCTGTTCAGGTTGTTACTGCCTTATATGACGTTGTTCCCACTGGGCACAATGCGCCCGTGCCGAAGCAGTTGGTCTAACACGACGACCACCATCCCTAGAAGTACCATCATCAATTATCGCATGGTCCTCTTTATCAGTATACATAGTTCGCACTATTTCTGCATAACCAAATCATAATCAATATCATAAAAAAACAGTTCAATAAGTCAAACCTGAAAAAATTCAAAATTTCAGAATCATTAACCCATACATGAACTCAATTCACGCAAGTTTACGTGAACTGAGTTCACGTACACTTTCGTGAACTAAGTTCACATATCAGTTACTCAGTTCAAATAAGGAATCCGAGTTCACGTACGTGAACTCAGATTTCGTACGTGAACTCAGTTCACGTACGTTTTTGGGTTTCTAAACCTATACTTCATGTACGCGATTGATTCATACACCCACACATTCAAACATCAACAAAACAAATCCAACGCTTACATCAACATGACAATTGAAATTCATAAGACAAACAAGTACAAATGTAAGACTTGCTTGATTGATTGAAGATGATGATGAAGTTGTTGATGAGTGTTGATGATGGATGGTGATGGTGATGATGATTGATGACCAAAAACAATAGGTTTAACTTAGGAGATGATGAATATGAAGAATATAGGGATTTGAAGAAGAAGATGGATGATAAATATGAAGAAGGAAGTGGGTTAATGAAGAAGATGATGGATATGGAGAAGGAAGGGTATTATAGGTATTTTGATTTTTAAAAATTTTTGGTGAGTGTGGGAAACAATTTGGGGGGTGTAAGTAGCAATAGTGCAATTTTGAATGTAATGAAATAAGTTTTTTTTACAGTTAAAAAAAAAAGTAAAATAAAAAAAAAATATATATATATATATATTTTAAATATTTATCTGGTGGTTGGTCTGGGTACCGTAGAATGCTCGATCATTTCAATTCGATCTCTTCCAAGTAACAAGGAAGAAGAAAGAAAGCGAAAACCCAAACAGAGAGCAGAAGTAAAAATGCGGCCACACGTTAGCACTAGCACCTTACTACGCCAAGCTCTTCCGGTTTTGGTTCGACCTTACAACAAATCATCCATTCTCTTTCAAACTTCTTCTAATCACTTATCCCTCTTCAGATCCATTTCGCAAACTACTCTCCTTCGCCTTAATAATCACAATAGTTGTTGTATTCCTAAACATGATGATAGGTTATTATTCACCGTTACTTCTCTTCGCAAGTTTACTTCACGCGCCACTCCTGTCAACGATGCTGGTTCTATTGATTTGCCTCTCATTCAATCCATGCAGAATAAGGTATATTGTTTGATTCGTTTTTGTTTGGTGAATTGTTATATCCTGTTTAGTTTGTAAGTTGAATACTGCTCTTGATTGTTGTAAGAGTGAGTAACCATTTTGGGATTTGGAAGGGTTGAACAATTTAGTCACGATTTTTACATTATGATTAAAAAATTAGGTTTGGAGTATAGACATTGACACTGACATGTTGATGAGTAATAATTTGAGAAAATTGAAGTGAACGAATGTAATCACATGGGATGATGTCGTGGACACGCCTTTCATATGAATTGTTTTGTGCTACATAGCAAATTAGTTCTTAAAATTGATTATTGTCAATCAATTTAGTTCCTATATTTACGAAATGACAAATTAATCCTTAAAATTTAAGATCGTTAAGCAATTTAGTCTCTCTGCTGGTTAACAAATTAAAAATGCTGAATTGGTACATTGTATTGAAAGAAGTTTCAAGGTCGGTTACTTTGTAAAAACATTTTCTGTTTTCATTTTCTAAAATATATGTTCATTTTACCTTGATGAGATACACTCTTGAAGTGAATCATTGTCATTGAGAAAGATGAAATGCTAGTTTTTTTTTTGGTGTGTAAATGAAATGGGAAATAAATTCACGTCCAACTGTGAGGTCCTGGGTTCGAATTCAGCACATGGTATCCAACCTAACAATTTTGGTATTTGCCAATTGAGTTATGAATTGAATTGCTAGTTAATGAAGATGCACTTTCGAAAATAATAACAACAGTTTCATTGTTTATAGAAATGTAGACGATTGTTCACTTCAAAAGTTTCATGGGAGATAAGTACCGCTGTCCATTCATTCCTACTACCAATTGAGTTTTTTGTAACAGTCTGATCCGTACTGTTATCGGCGCTGTTAATCACAACCTTCTCGCTCCCTTTTTCACCTCGTTGGATAAGTATCGCCGTCCATTCATTCCTACTACCAATTAAGGGTCGAGCTGTTAAAAAAAAGCTCAAAAAAAAACAACAAGCATTACAAGGATACTACCAATTAAGGGTTGAACTTTTTTTTGTAACAGCCCAATCCTTAATTGGTAGTAGGAATGAATGGATGGCGGTGCTTATCCCCCAGGTACCGGGTTCGATTCCCACGGAAGGCAAAAATATCCTTTAGTAAAAATGATAAGTCGGGGGTAAGAGTCGGGCTGTTACAAAAATGAACACAAATTATCCTTTAGGACTTAGTAAATCATCATTTTGGTCCTTCAAATTTTAAGGGTTAAGCAATTCAATCTCTCAAATTTGAAAAATGACAATTTAGTCATTGATAATAAAGAATTTTAGTCCATTTAAGCATTTTTCTGGATTTAGTAGCACAATTTTAAAGGTTCTATATTTATCTCTCGATGCAACATGATACAATTCAAGGTAATATTTAGTTTCATTGGTTTTGATGGATATTTTCTAAGGAGACATTTTGGTAGATGATCTAAATTGACCAACGTTCTCTAAATTAAGAGATTAAATTTCTATTTTGAAAATTTGAGGTCTAAATTTCCATACCCTTACAATATCAAGAACCAAAATGATGATTTATTATTAAGACTTCTATATCTTTATTTTGCTATCTACTTACACTCAACAAATACTAAATTGATTGATGAATGATGGTCTTTATTATTTTATAAATTTGGGACCAAATTATCCTACAATTTTGTGGACAAAAAGTTGTTATATTTTTTTCTGGTGTCTATTTTCATGCTAATTTCATTCTTACTTTTTGAATGTCAATTTGGGACACGCTCCAAAAGATAAAGGAACAACTCAATGCCGAATCAGTCACTGTAAAGGATGCTTATGGTGATGGACGGCATGTCAGGTGAGCATGTTTTTGACCATTGAATTGAATTTCGGTTTTAATTTTATTATGTCAATTAACTATGTATATACAACACCGAGAGTTGAGATCTGTTGATTTTAATGGTCGAATTGAAAGTTTGCTATTAGTAGATAAATCTACAAAATGTCATACAATTAAAAAACTGTTTGATACTCCATGTATCTATCATATGATAGTTAGTAGATAAATCTACAAAATTTCATACAATTAAAAAACTGTTTGATACTCCATGCATCATATGGTAGTTAAAACCTAAATAATTTTGAAATATCTATTATTAGCCTCTGTTTAGTTTGATAAACTGAACAATCATAATAACGGGCTTATATAGAGATATTAAGAGTGGGTTCAATTCAAATCTTAGTATCACGAAAAAAGAATTTAGGACCCATATGGGGTTAATAGATTCTTGCAAGCCCTGAATAAGATTTGATAATTTTCTTTCATGAAAGAGAGACAACTAGATATAGTAGATAAGATCTCATCTTTCTTCTCAAAAGAAATATGTGCTGATCCAATAATAGGGGCAAAAGAGGGTTCTCAATTTCTCTCAAAGCCGTACTACTACTCACAAATGACTTGATTTTCATCTCTCAAGCTTGAAGGGTGGCCTTGACAATCTGTAGTTAAAACCGTTATGTGGTGTACAAGGAATAGTGGCATTGCTGCGTGATAGCACAAATGACTACTATGTCAATCCATTGCATATTTATTAAAGAAGCCCTTTTAGAATGACCATTTGTTTTGCACCAAATAAAAGACAATTACATAATCTCATCACAAGTCTGAACCATTGAAACATTTGTAAATATATCACATTACTCCCCAACCAACTACACTGAATAATAGTGTAGAATATAGATTGCACATTACATGATATTAACATCATTTACTTTGTACTTTTTTTGCATATGTAGTCCTAATTGGAGAGATCTAAGACGTAATACACGGGAGGGTAGATATGTGGTGACAAGTTTTGGAAGCATATGGGTTTTAGTTTTAAGTAAAAGTGAAATGAAGTACAAGGAATATAAATTTAGTTGGAGATGCACTAATTCTAGTTTAGAGGAGAAAAATACATACCATACCATACCATACCATACCATACCATACCATACCATACCATACCATACCGCAAATGAGATGAAGTAGTCTTAAGTTTTTTTTTTCTAGTAGGAAAATGCCACTAGAATTGTAGAGAAAACTTTGCTGCACAGTTGACTACAAGGTCTATGATGTTGGATGAAATCTAATGTTAGGTATTAAATAACCGACTAGAAAATAAGCTGATAGAGTCACAAAAAATAGGAATTAATAAACAGTAAAATGATAGGTGAAATGGGAATTTATTGATTTATGAAAGAATGGAAAATTCTGATACAACGTATAAATCAGAGCGTAGCTCCTCCAGAGAAAATAATATTCTCCTAATTCAACGATAACAATAATTATTTCTAAGTAATGCTCCACTACCCTTCTCAATTTATTCCCCCATATGTAACTGAAATCCCTAGAATTCAGAGAGTTTCTCTGCCCTGTTATTAATAGAATGAGTTTTCTCTTTTTTACCCTTGCAGACATACGTTTTCCACACAACAGGTTTGGGCCTTTTACTAGTCTTAGGCCCAATAATTCTATCATTACCGCCCTCAAAAAATGCAGCCTTGTCCTTAAGGCTGAAGGATGGAAATTGACTTTTTAGTGATAATTCATCCTCCCAAGTTGTGTCTTCTACAACTCTTCCTTTGCAACGCACCAGCCATTGTCGCACCAGCTGTCCTTCTTTCATCACTGATCTTGCAGTCAGTAATTCTTCAGGTTATTTCCATTCTTCTGATTCCATTTCTAACCCGTCTGGTAGTCAAGCTTCAGCAGAATAGTCTCCAATAGCTTTCTTAAATTGTGAGATGTGAAACACTGCATGCACTCTATTTCCTTCAGGTAGCTTCAACTTATAGGATACTGCCCTTATTTTCTTTAGGATAGGAAATGGTCCAAAGTAGCGTGGAGCCAGTTTTTGATTAATCCTTCTAGTCACCGTCTGCTGTCTATGGGGCCGGAGCTTCAAAAATACCCACTCACCCACTTTAAATGAATATGCTTTTCTTTTCTTGTCTGCATATCCCTTCATCTGTTCTTGGGCTATGTTCAAATGATACTTAAGTTGACGTAAAGCCTCATCACGATCAACCAATTCAGCTGCTACCGCTTTTACTTTCGTTTCTCCCTGTAAATATCTAACCACGGTGGGTGGTTTTCTTCCATACACTGCCTCAAACGGTGTAGTTCCTGTAGACATATGGAATGTGGTGTTATACCACAATTCAGCCCAATGAATCGATTGTGACCACTCTTTCGGTTGCTTCTATGCAAAACAACGAAGGTATGCTTCTAAGCACCGATTTACCACCTTCGTTTGCCCATCCGTCTCCGGATGATATGACGAACTCATACTCAACAACGTTCCTTGTAAGCGAAATAACTCTTTCCAAAATAGACTCAAACAATGGATCACGATCACTAACAATGGATCGTGGAACCCTATGAAGACGCACCACCTCTTAATAAAAATTTCGGCCACTTTCTTCGTAGTATATGGATGTTTTAAGGGAATAAAATGTCCATACTTGGATAATCTATCCACCACTACAAAAATAGCTTCAAATCCCTTCAACTTTGGGAGACCAGTGATAAAATCCATCGAAATATCATCCCAAATTTTCTCCGGAATTGAGAGGGGCTGTAACAAACCCATAGGAGATGACGCAGCGTACTTTTGACGTTGACACACGTCGCAACTCTGCACAAGTTCCAGAATTGACTTTCTCATTCCTACCAAATAAAGATTTCCTACCATCCTTCGATACGTGCGCAGAAAACCTGAGTGGCCACCGGTTGGAGATGAGTGAAATTCCTTCAACAATAAAGGTATACAACTTGAATTTGAGGATAACACCAGTCTGCTGCGGTAGAAAAGTCTCCCTTTGATTAATTGGAAGTCTGGCTGGGACGCAGGGTCCTATAAGCTCTGTTATCACCTTCTGCAATTGGGGATCATTCATAACTTCCTGCTGAATTTGTTGCTCTTGCATACATATGGGAAAAGAAGTCATTCCTTTCAACTCCACTTCCTCATGCATTCTTGAAAGAGTGTCAACAACTTTATTATCTAGACCTGGTTTGTACACCACTTCGAAGTGATAACTCAATAATTTTGCTATCCAATTCTGTTGATTAGCCGTAGTGATGCGTTGTTCGAGCAAGTGTCGTAAGCTCTTTTGGTCGGAGTACACCACAAATCTTGTTCCCAACAAATACAGACGCCAATGTTGAACGATCAACACCAATGCCATTAATTCTTTCTCATACGCAAACTTGCTTAAATTACTCTTGGATAAAGCTTTGCTGAAATAGGCTATAGGCTTCTTTTTTTGCATTAAAAGTGCACCTATTCCTCGTCCGGATGCATTGCATTCAATCTTAAGGTTGTGAAAAATCTGGTAGTGTTAAAACTGGGGCTTGCATCATAACCCTTTTCAGATTCTCAAAAGCCTTCAACTGTTCTAATCCCCAATGAAATCCTTCCTTCTTTGTTAATTCTGTCAATGGCTTAGCTATCTTTCCATAGCCAACAATGAATTTCCGGTAATAACCGGTCAGCCCCAAAAATCCCCTCACTCCTTTGACATTATGAGGGATTGGCCACTCCAAAATGCTATTAATCTTAGCTGGATCCACAGCCACACCCTGTTCCGATATTACATGACCCAAATATTCCACTTTTCTACTAGCAAAATTGCATTTTTTCCTATTAACGACAAAACAGTGGTGCTGTAAACTCTCCATCACTTGATATAAATGTGCTAAGTGTTCTTTCCATTCCTTACTATATACTAGGATATCATCAAAAAATACCATGACAAACTTACGGAGGTTTGGATTGAAAATCTGGTTCATTGTGGATTGGAAAGTGTCTGGTGCATTCGTCAATCCAAACGGCATCACTAGAAACTCATAGTGTCCTTCATGACGAAATGCCGTCTTATGCACATCACCTTCTTTCACCCTTATTTGGTGATAACCGGATTTCAAATCAAGTTTTGAGAAATACTCGTTCCATGTAGTTCATCTAGTAATTCGTCAACCACAGGAATTAGATATTTATCCGGCATTGTAACCTTATTCAATTCTCTATAATCCACACACATCCTCCATGACCCATCTTTCTTTTTAACTAAAATGACAGGACTAGAAAATGCGCTAGAATTGTTTCGAATTATACCTTGGGTCAGCATGCTCTGAACTTGTTTTTCAATCTCTTCCTTATGGTGGTGAGGATAACAATATGGCCTAACACTCACAGGACCTGCATCTTTCTTCAATTCAATTGCATGAGTTATATCTCGTTTCGGAGGCAGCACTGTATTCTCTTCAAAAACTACCTTAAAATTCTCCAACAAGTCTTGAAGCTCTTGTTGTTGGTCTTGAGTTAGCTCTTGTAATTCTTTATTTGATGTTTGAACCAATTCTTCTTCCAATAAACTATACAGTGTTTCAGTTTATGCTTGAAGTGCTTTAGAATTGGCCAAGTCTTTTGTGGTAAAGAACTGACCATGTAGTTCCACCATTTTTCCTTCCCATTGAAAATTGATGGTCATTTTCTCCCAATCAAAAGTCACCTTCTCAAATCTTTGCAACCAAGCCATCCCCAAAATCATATCTAAATCACCCAATTCCAAAATAAAGGCATCAACATTAGTGGTGAAATCATCTAATTGTACTTGCAACTTTCTACACTCTCCCCTAGTGGACACACGGTGGCCGTCTCCCAACCTTACTCCCATCGATCTTCCTTGTTCCACTGTTAACCCCAACGCAGTAGCAACACGAGGTGAAACGAAATTGTGACTAGCGCCGCTATCGATTAAAACCACGATGGAGACCCCTTTTAGACTTTCCTTGAGACGCAAAGTGGTTAGAGGAGTATTATCTAATTTTTTTTTTGCTTCAATAATATCAAACAATTCCAAAATCCATGGAATTGCAATCAAGAACTCCATCCTCATCCTTTATGGCTTCTATGGCAATCACTTCACCTTCTTCGTTAACCGTCTCGTCGTCTCCCAAAATCACTAAACGGAGCTGCTTTTCAGCACATTGGTGAAGAGGATGGTATTTTTCCCCACAACGAAAACACAACTCTCGTGTCTGCCGCTCCATCAGTTCCGAATACGGCAGATGCTTGAGGCCACGGTTGCGGTCGCCGCTGACTTCTCCCTTCATCGTTTCAAGACCTCATTGTATTTTGAGAAGCGCTCGAGTTCGCATTTGAGGTAGATTGAGTCGAACCGGTTTTTCTGTGCACTGACCCAGTTAAGTTATTATTAAACCCACTTCCAGGTCGGGTTGAACCCAGGTTATAATGAAATCCAGATCCTTTCTTCCAATTGGACCCCGATCCACTTGGCCCACTTCCATTCCAACTGCGAAGCCCACCGACACTACCTCCTATTGAAATCAGAGACCCACGTAATTCTATTTCGACATCACGAGCAATCTTCATCGATTGCATTCTGGTTTGTGGATTCACCGTACGCACCTTTAGGCGAATGTCGTTCTTGAGTCCTCCTATGAAGTATCCAAGGTACTGCTCCTCCGGTAGCCTTGCTACTTGTGACGACAGATATTCAAAGATGGTAATGTATTCATCAACCATTCTCGTTTGTTGCAAATCTTTCATCTCTTCAAAGGGGTTATCACTTTGTCTTCCACCATAACTTTCAATTAAAGTTCGTTTCAACTTCAATCAATTCAAATCGTCCTCTGTCTCACGCAAAAAATTAAACCAGTGAATTGTTGCTCCCTCCATGCTTAGCTTCGCCAATCTAACCTTCACCTCTTCCGACGTCCCTTGGACTTCAAAATACGTTTCAGCTCGCTTGATCCAGGCCACAGGATCGTCACCATCAAATGATGGTAACTCAACTTTCTTAACTGCCATCTTATACTCTATCATTGAGTCCTCAGAATGCGCATATTGTTCCCCCGTTCCAATTGGTCGTTGCTGTAGCAACTTCGTGAACTCGCTCATCATACTTTCGCGAAATTCCCTCAACTCCTGGCGAACAGAGTCTTCCACCGCTGAGAGTCTTGCTTCAACTGCTTCCATTCGATCTGACAACTTAGGTGGCATGTACAACGTACAAAATCACTGGTACTTCTTGAAGATCCGGTAGGTCGGACCAATAGTAGAGTCACAAAAAATAGGAATCGATAAACAATAAAGTGATAGGTGAAATGGGAATTTATTGATTTATGAAAGAAGGGAAAATTCTGATACAGCGTATAACCAAAGCGTAGCTCCTCCAGAGAAAATAATATTCTCCTAATTCAACGATAACAATAATTATTTCTGAGTAATGTTCCACTACCCTTCTCAATTTATTCCCCCATATGTAATTAAAATCCCTAGAATTCAAAGAGTTTCTCTGCCCTGTTATTAGTTGAATGAGTTTTCTCTTTTTTACCCTTGCGGACATACGTTCTCCACACAACAGGTTTGGGCCTTTCACTAGTCTTAGGCCCATTAATTCTATTTAAGGGGTTGACCTCTCTTAACTTAAGTTTCTCCATATGCATTGGTCAGAGATTGGAATGCAATCCATTTGATGTATTGGCTCCATAAATGACAATAAGGTTGGCGCACTGGTGGCTGCTTATTCCCCACAATTCAGCTACATATGCCCTTTTTTCTCCAAAGTTTGAGAATGAAATTGAGTTGCACAACTGAAAATTGAACAATTTAGAACACATTTTATATCCTCATTGATAAAACTTATCCATGATGCACGGTTCTATGTTTCCCATTCAATAGTTGTGTTGGACACTATAGACTGTATAGCTTGTTTGATAGCTCTAATTTGTGTATTTGTTTTGCAGCATTGATGTTGTATCTACCGCCTTTGAAGGACAGTCAGCCGTGAATAGGCAAAGGATGGTCTATAAAGCCATATGGGAGGAGCTTCAGAGTGTAGTTCACGCTGTTGATCAGATGACAACCAAAACTCCTACCGAAGCAGCTGCTAAATGATAAAAGATAATGAGAACATTACATACATTGACTGCTCGTGTATCAAGGGTGAACTAAGAGTGATTGTGCTCTTAATAGATTTTTGTATTGCTGTTGTCTTCTTTGAATGAATTTCTAATTTTAAACTACCATTGCATTGTTTTCATTTTTTTTAATAATGACACAAAATGTGTTTGTCTAATTATTCTCAGTGAATTTCAGATGAATTGTTTTTGAAAGTTTTGAAAATACTAAAAAGTCATTTTCATCATTTCTGAAAGTGAGATGCTCATCCCCCAAAACACAACGTTTTATTGCAAACTAGCTTTCAATAGTGTATTTAACATCATGTGAGTAAAAATGTCACCGTATCTTGTTGCATGTGATGGAAAGCTATGTTGTCAATTGCGGTGCTATTGTGGGCAATAGCAGAATTGTGTTGTGGCGGCCCTATCCGCGACGCTTCTAACTGTGATACCGTCCACACTCGTAGCGGCAGACGCGGCTGCGAATAGCGCTCAATAGTGCCGACCCGTTGCACCAGACCCAGATCTAGATCTATGACTCGCTACTGTTTTTTACGGATTTGTTTAATTTTTTAAATTTTATTAAGGGTATTTGAGTCTTTTTGCACTCAAATCCCTAGTATTTTATTATTTCTTGACCTTTCTTCTTCTTCTTTGACCTTTCATAATTCTAACTGCTGCGACCCTGACCCTTCCCTTGTTTTCTTCATCGCTTCTGTTTCTGTTTTTTGTATTTTCTTTCATAACTGACCTTGTCCATCCTCTGTTTTAGCTTTTTCCCTATTTTATTTTACCTCAGCTATTTTCTTCTTCTTCTTCTTCTACTCTAGTTTTTTTTGTTCTTCTTTCACTTCCTATGTTTTTTTTTTGCAACTGCTTTTCTTATTTTTCTTCTTCTTCCATTTTCGTTTATGTTTTTTATTTTATTTTCCCCTCCTCTGATTTGCTCCTAACAAGAATGACATCTTCATCTAAAACATCAACACCTAACAACAAAGGCTTGTTTAAACCTATTGGTGAAAATCTTGACATTGCTTGGTAGTGGAATTCTTTGGTGGATATTAATGACAAGAAGATTGTTACTTGTGATTTTTGTGGGAAGGTTACGAAAATAGGTATTACTAGAGCAAAATTTAATCAAATGGGGATGAAGGGAGATGTAGCTTCTTGTAGGAAAACACCGGCTGATATAATACAGAAACTTAGGAGACAAAGCAAATAGCTAATGATTCCGATATGACTGAGATTAGTATCAATGAGGTGGACGATGATGCTGTGCAAGAAATTACAAATGTTCGGGCGGGAAAAAGATCTGCGACAGGTATTGCTAAGACTGCTAAGATGAAAGTTAAAGACCCTATGGATGTGCTTATGTTTAAAAATCCAGAGGTATCTTAGAAGATGACAATAGCAATGGTCAAACGTCAAACATCGATAAAAGATGCTTATGTGAAAGAGGCAAGTGAGTTAACTAATCAATACATTAGTCGTTTCTTTTATAAGAATAGTATTCCTTTTAATGTTGCGAAGTCTAAAAGCTTCAAGTTGATGATTGAAGCAGTTGGAAATTATGGACCACACTTAAAGCCTCCAAGTTACCATGAGATTATAGTTACATTGCTAAAAAAGGAACTAGAGCTGACAAAAAAAATGTTACAGGGACTTATAATGGAGCGAACTCAATATGGATGCTCTATCGTGTCAGATGCACAGACAGATCGAAAGGCTAGAACATTGATCAATTTCTTGGTCAACACTCCAGGTGGGACTAATTTCATAAGGAGTATTGATGGTTCTAGCTTTATGAAGACCGAATTGAAGATATTTGAACTTTTGGACACATTTGTTCAAGAAATTGGAGTGGAAAATGTTGTACAAGTTGTTACCGACAATGGTAGCAACTATGTCTCAGCGGGTAAGAATTTTATAATTGTCATTATCCAATTTGAAATATTAATTATATGTTGACCATATGATGTGATTCATTTATTTGTGTTAGGAGAATATTTAGAAGACAAATATCCTAATCTCTTTTATACTCCATGTGCTGCCCATTGTGTGGATTTAATGCTAGAAGATATTGGAAAGTTGCCTATTGTTAAGAGGGCTATTGGAAGAGGACAATTTCTTGTTGGGTTCATCTACAACCATACTATCACCCTTAACTTAATGAGAAAGTTCACCCAAAAAGCTGAATTGGTTAGAAGTGGAGTGACAAGGTTTGCAACTACATTTCTCACTCTTCAAAGGCTGTATAAACAAAAGAATAACTTAAGAAGGATATTTGTATCAGAAGAGTGAATGAACACAAATGCATCAAAAGATCCAAAGGGAAAAAGGGCACATAGTATTGTTATCAATGTCTCATTTTGGAAAGATGTTCTATTCTCTCTCAAGGCGATGGGGTTGTTGGTACATGTTTTAAGATTGGTTGATAACGAGAAAAAACTGGCAATGGGTTACATATATGAGGCAATTGATAGGGCGAAAGAGTCTATTGCAACAACGTTCAATGGAAATGAGAGTAAATACTCTGAAATTTACTCAATTATAGATAAAAGATGGGAGTGTCAACTTCATCGTCCATTGCATGCAGCTAGACATTTCCTTAACCCCCATCACTTCTACAGTGAACCAAATGTTGGCAAAGATCCAGAAGTAACATATGGACTTTATGCTTGCATTATGAAGCTTTCTAAAGATTCTAATGAAAATGATGAAGCTCTAAAGGAGATTGCTCAATATAGGAAAACGCATGGCATGTTTGGTATACCTTTTGCAATTAGAATGAGGTCTACTGTGTCCCCTTGTAAGTCAACGCACAATGTCTTGTTAATTTAAAATTACATACTTGATACTTGTATGTAAAAAGTGGGATTAATTATTTATTGCATTATAGCTGAGTGGTGGACCATATATGGAAACCATGTTCCACATTTGCAAGTTGTTGGAATCAAAATATTAAGTTTGACATGTAGCTGTTCAGGATATGAGCGCAAGTGGAGTACATTTGAGCAACTAAGTAATTGTCAATTGGTTTTCTTATATCATAGGATGAAGTGAATTTAGAATTAATTATTTTCTTTTAAAATTGTAATATAGATTCATTCTAAGAAGAGAAGCAAACTTGAATACCAAAGACTACATGACTTGATTTTTGTGAAGTACAATCAAGCTCTTAAAGACCGCTTTGATAACAAGGATTTAACCGATCCCATTCTCCTCAACAATATTGATGAGTGTTATGATTGGCTTGAAAAAGAATTGGATGAAAACGGTGTATTTGAAGATGATTTGGTCTTGGAAGAAGATGGCTTGACTTGGGAACTTGTTGGTGATGCAGCTGGGGTTAAACTTTCAATTTATATTAATTGTTTTTTTTACCAATTTACATATAGGGATGTCCATAACTGATTTAACTTAAATCAATTCTTAATCACTGCTTTAAATTTGTAATAATCACTGCTTTAAATTTGTATGAATAAATAATTTTCTCTGCATATGCAAGAAACATAAAGTGAGAATAGCCATTCATCTTAAAAATAAATTTGATACGCGCAACAACTCATGTTGATTACATTCAATTTTATTTTGAATCACAATACATGTGTATGAATTGAATTCAATTTTGTTTTGAATCACAATACAACTCATATGTATTGTAACCATGTTGTGCACCCCTTATACCTTTCCAGATTGTTGCTTCAAATATTTTTCTTATCTGGTTACAAATATGGCTAGACATTAATAGATTCATTCAATCGTCAATAATTCAGGTTCAAAGCAACAAATTTGCAGATCTTTGGAGCATTAACAGGTATATTATTTTCAAATATGCATGAAATGTTTCTCAACTCATAAGGGATCTTTAAATAACGGTGGTACCTACTAATGACTTCCTTCTAAATCACAATGTAATTGCAATGAACATGAGAGCATTATATTGCAAGCATAACCCTTGCATCTGTAGTTCAATTCACAGAATAATAATAATGAATATACATTGTCATATGTTACAATTATTGTGGAAGTTTTCTTCCATAATTTTCATGCATGAGTATTACTTGATACACAAGTTTTGAATTCATAAATTGCTATACAAGTATTGGCCAAGTGAAAAAACCATTCTATAAATACCCCCCAACAAAAAAAAATAAATCCCCTCAAACAATTGCTTAGGCATTTCTAATTTGATTGTTTCATGCCACTTTTACAACACTAATCAATAGAAGGTAATATTGGATTCATCCCAAGTCCAAACCCTCCTCCAAAACTATCTGGCTCAACATGCTTCACCCTACCAAAGTGTCGAATATGGCGCATGAGTCTTGCTAGGAACGTATTGTGGCATATAGTTGAGCTGTCACAAACCACAGCTAAATGTTTTCGCGCCCTTGTTATGGCAACATTGATTCTTCTGCTATCGCCAAGGAATCCAACGGCACCCAATGTATTTGATCGTACCTATTTCATTATTTTGAAAAACGGGGAAAATGAGTTCGACTATGTTAGTTCATGAGCAAGACCAATAGAGCATAACTATTTTAACAAGAGAAATACTAGTAACACACTTTCTGACACAACACCATGTATATGAAATCATGTAATCTCTCATCAAACATCAAGGACGAACGTTATATATCATTCCGATTGCAGAAGTTAATCATAAACAAATAAAAATGAGCTTCCACCTAACAACACTTTTAAACTTTCAGAAAAATTGGTTCTTGACAAAGTATTAGGAGTGAACGGAACAATTGTTTGATTTTAGTTTTATTCTTATTCTTCATAACAACATTAAAATATTTACCAAGTACGAAATTTGTTTATTTATCAACCATAAAATTGTTGAAACCAAGGTTGTAGAGATTAGATTCAGATCATACCATTGATAAAATTACAGCATCTGCTTCCCGACCTTGAAAACTATCGATTGTAGAAACTTCGGTACCGGCCGCTTCTGGAAACCCATCAAGCATGTCCCTCAAAAGTTGAACTTGAGCAACATAAGGGGATTGAACTACAATAGCAGCTGGGTTAACACCTGAATTTCAGTTTCAAAATTGACAAGAAAAATCTTATGTCAGCAAACACAAATAACAAATAAGTTGTGTCACAGATTTCGAAACTTTGAAAGACAATAACTTTGCATTGCAAAACTATATCAATTACAATGAACAGAGTCAAAAGTAATTACCAGCATAAATTAAGGAAAATACATGCTGCAAGACTATATCAGCTTCTCCTTTGTTATACAATGAGCCTGTTCCGGCTGGATCTAGATGCTCTTCACAACCACTGGATAGACTTCCATACGGCATTCGAGTGTCGAGCAATAGCAGAGGGCATTGTGTTATCCATGTAGGCTGCAAAAACCGCAAGGTCAAACTTTCCATTCATGTAATAAGAATCAGTAATACAAAAAGTACATAGCCCTATTTGGATAAACAACATAAATAAGAGCTTATCGTACAAGTGTTTATGCAAAAGCAACTACTTCTACAAAAAAAGATAAAATAAAATCAAACTATTTATATATAAGCTATGAGCTGTTTTCATTAGTTATTCTGAAGAACTTATGAAAATAAGCTAAAAATAGCTTGCAGACATGTCATAAGCTGTTTCTATAAGCTCTCCCAAACAAGCTCATACAAGTGTTTTTTCCGGTTAATAAATTCAGAGCCAATCCAAACAGGCGGCATGTAGTATGTTCACAATATAATATTGTCCTAAAAAGTTGTTTTCATATGACTTTCTCAAACAAGTCAAATCATTTTGAGTTGCATCTCTAAGTTCCTCTAGTTAAGAAAACATGTAAATAGAAGCCTTCACTTTCACTAAAGAGAATGTAGATATCAATTACACGCATAATACCTTAACAAAAGGAGAGTCTACAAGAAGATGAGAAAAGACACTCTTAGAAGACTTCAACAATCCTCCATACATCTCCTTTGAAGCCCAACTTGCAATGGCATCATTCATACGGTATTGTGTCGTTAACCTCGTAGTGAGGACCCCTTCATGCAGAGTTGCAGCTCTCTCCAGTAGCGATATTCCAAGACCGCCTTCTAATGCCTTTCTAGAAAATATAACAGGGGCTAGTTGGCATTGATCACCAGCAAGAATACATCGTTTTGCCTGCAATATAGGAATCCAGCAAGACGGTTCAATTGCCTGTCCAGCTTCATCTATGACAACTAAGTCAAAAGCATCCAGCCTTCGAATCAAAGGATCAGCTGCTCCTGTATTGGTGGCAAGCACAACTTGAGCACTTGATAGAACTTCATTTATCGTCTGCTTTTCCTTTTTCTTTAGAGACCTTGCCAACTGTTTCAGAAGTTGGCGTATGCCTGCAGCTAATGAATCATCCTTTAAACAATGCCTTAAATCTTTCCTTAGATCAGACTTTTTTCTCTCATACTCTTCGCGAAAACTTGCAAGCTTCGCATTCACAATTTCTCCTAAAGACTTCGATCCTACTGTTTTTGATATTCGGGCTGGATTTCCAACTCGAACGATATTTAATCCAACATTTGAAAGCTTTTCAACCATGTTATCAACAGCTGCATTAGTAGGTGCTGTAACAAGAACTCTTTCGCCTTGCTCAACAGCGCATGCTATAAGTTGCTTGAGTAAACCAGTTTTGCCTGTACCAGGAGGTCCTTGGATAACCAATAATGGCCTCTTCTTATTCAAACCCAATGCAATTGCTCTCTGCTGAGTTTTATCAAAGGATTCGCTTCCTAAGGTTCCGTTCGTTTTTTCTTCAGCAAAGTCGGCCAAATCATTCTTCTCAAGCCATGCAATATCTTCACCATCTCCAAAGAGTGTAGCAGCAATGGAAATTGATGGATTTTTCTTTCGTAAACCATTCTTCTGAAGCAGCATTAGAGCTTCACAATTGCGCTGGAAAAACATCAAAACAATCTTCTTAAGTACATTTGTAATCCTATGGACCAATTCTAATACAAACAAATTTGCATAGCCTAAAAAAAAACTGTTGTATATTGCATGAATGTTACAAGAATCAAAAGCAAAATGTTGTATATTTGCAAGGACGAAAAACAAAAAAATATTCTTACAAAGACTAAAAGCAAAAAACTGTATACTTTTAAGGATCAAATGCGTATTTAAACTTTACAGAATTAAAGAAACTAACAAGCAGAACCATCACATTCAAATTATGTTGATCTATTTAAAATTGATCACTAGAAGTAAAATTGATATCTAAAGAATATAACAAGCATTAAAATATTCTGGCTGTATGGAAGAAATCACGAGAGAATTCAGTACCTCATAGGTAAGCGTATCAGCCAGTCCTTGAATACGATCGATGCGCACATTCTTCCCAAACAGTTTAGAGAATGTAGGATCACCATGGCGTAACTCTAAAGCAACAGTAATACTATATCCATCATCTCCAAGATTGTCTACAACTCCTTGCATGCAAGAAGTTGTAACTGCACCCTTGCTGTCACACGTTCTCACACAAACCATTTCTCCGGGCGAAAGAGTAGTTGGTGGTAATCGGTGGTTTCCTTCAATCTTGAATAACACCAAATGCATTCCCCCCAATCCTGTTTAAACAGTCCATATGTCCTCAATTCAACTTCATTTACAGCACATGTACATAATTAAAGATAGACTAAATTCAATATTATCAATCACAGATCGAGGAAAATAGCATGTTGTTCAAATTCCACTACACTGCAGTGCTATAGTTTTGCTACAGTTGCTTTTTGACAACACTTTGAACTAAATCGTATATCGCGGATTGATAATAGTTTGTTAAAATTCCTCTATGCTATATCCTCTATTTGACAGCACTGACTAAATTGCATGAATAAACAAGTCAGTAGTATCAGACCCTGATGTACATAAAGGAAAGAGATGAAGAAAAAGAAAATATACCTGTAGAGGTACTGATGGCCTGTAAGTTACAAATGGTATCACAAAGTTCTTGCTGAGGCTGGCTATGACTAACCAGGAACTCGATTGGTTTCGATGGATCAGAAGTGTCATCTGGTTTAGGCACAGCATCCAATTCCTCTTGAGTAAACTCCAATTCAACATCCCTTTCAATATTGAGAAGTTCTGACATGTTGTTGGTGAATTCATCAATCCTTTGCTGTATCACTCTGACTCTTTCTATGTCCATTCCTAAAACCCCCTGGACAATTTTGGGCTGTGTTATCTTCCTTGCAACTGCTCTATGCTGAGCTGCAATTAAACCATTCTCAATCTTATCCCTTGTTGCAGCAACGGAATTACTATTATAATAACTAATGCATTATAAAACATTTTGACAATTTAATTAAGCGCTTATCATACTAAAGACTTATTTGATAAGTGCTTAAAAACATAAATGTTTTTAAAGCAAAATAGAATTTAGGTTTGAATACAATTAAAGAGGGCGAATGGATTTGTTTACGCATCTCGTCTAAACTGTTTCTATAAGCTATCTCAGAGTGCTTATTACTAACATGAAAAATCCTTATATACATACCAAAAACTACTTTTTAACATTTCATACACTTAAACAATTAGTACTTATCCAAATAAACTCTCAATAAGCTCTTCCAATCATTTCTGTAGTCCTTAACCTCTAATATTCATGTCGTTTTAGTGCATCCTCATGTTTAGACAAACAACTTAATCAAGCACTTATTGCATAAATGGTTATCATATAAGTGCTTATATATAAACAAATTCTTTATCAAAAGATAAAATAAAACTGCTTTCATTTAAGCTTTAGGTTGTTTTCACAACCTATCTTAGAGAGCTTATAGAAATATGTTGAAAACAATATACGAACATGTCAAAGCTGCTTCCATAAACTCTTCCACACAGTCTCACAAGTACTTATACTAGTAAATAATTCAAATAAGCCAATCCAAACATATCCTAATAATATTTCAAAGGGTAAACCACCGTTTTAGTTCCTGAAAGTGTACGGCGCTGTCACTTTGGTTCTTGACTCAATCAAAAATCCAAATTAGTCATCGAATCATCAAAATAGTCCATAAAAGATACAACTTAGTCCAAATAATCCATGACCGTTTTAACTATAGGGGCTAAATTGATTGACGTTTTGAGAACTAGTTTTGGATTTTGGCTGAGTCAAGGGCCAAATTGACAGCGCCCTACACTTTTAGGAACTAAAATGTGTTTACCCTATTTCAAAGCATGTCAAATATTGTGAACAATAAAACATATTGATATCATCACAAAAAGAAAATAAAAGAACCTGAATTAGCAAGTTCCTTAAGCAATTTCCAAGACTGAGTTTCACGCCAATCTTGAACCAACAATTTACTCTCCATATCTTGAAGAACATCACGCAACTCTCTTTGAAAATGATCAAAGAGAGTAGGATAATGAGTACAAGCCTTCAAACACATAACTTCAAGTCCAAGTGGCATAGGAACAGCATTCAAATAGGGTTGAGCTTGAATAACAAAAGTAAGACCAGGTCCCATTTTTTGCTTCATCTCAAAAAAATCATTATCCCCTTGTAACTCAGCAGAAGCAAAATCAAAAGCCATCGATTTCATACTCTCACGAATCCAACAAACAACACTTTTTCCAACATCTTTCCACCCAATTGGGTCACCATTAACATTCACATCAACAACACTCCTCTTGTTCATATTCTCAAAGGGTGTTTCAATTTCTCTTTGTTTTTGTTGTTCTTCCACTCCTACACCATTTCTTGTTCTTCTTCTTCTCCTTCTTTTTGTGTTACTGCTTGGAAGCTTTGTTTCGTTAACGTTTTGAATGACACGATTGTGAGGTGTTGTTTTGAATGAACGTGTGCACATGATTGTGTTAACATTGTTTTTTGTTAACAAACAAAATGACCCAAATGAAGAAGATGAAGAAAGTTTCGATTTTGATGGAATTCTACCACAGAAGAAGCATGTTGAAGTTGCTTCCATAACTGAAATTCAAAATAAAAAAATTAACAATAAAAATGAAACTCAAATGAGTTTTATTATTATTATTATTATTATTATTATTATTATTATTAAGTATATAATATAAGTATTGATATTTGAGATATTTTGGATTTCATTGGAGACAAAGAAAAAAGGGATTTTAAATTTGAACCGCGAAGTGTGTTTGAGGTGAGGAAGGAAAGAAAGAGTGTTGAGATTCTTTTTACATTTTGGGTTGGACGGAAGAATTAAGAAAAGAAGGAAAAAACAGTGACGAGGATGTTTTTGTGAAAAGGATGGATTGGGTACAACGTGGACAAGCCATGATCTAAGATTCGTCATTTCATTGGGTGCTATGATTTTGGGGCTTGCTTTGATTTTTAACACTTTCCATAAGATTCTTCCTACGTGGTTCCTTCCTGGCCAATGCTTCAATTTGTCACCCTAGTGACTTCGTAGGATTACAATTTACAAGCGAGGAAGTTATTCTTAGATTTTTAAAATTTGAATTGATAAACTAAATATTATATATTAGAATTTTATATTGTAAAATTGCAATGTAAATATATAAATTTTTTTACAAATACAATTATAAAAAGAAGATAAATCGGATTAAAAAGTTGCACAAATTTAAGAGAGATAGATTTATGGGTATAAGATATTCTTTTGGTTCAATTGTTTGGAGAAGAAAAAAAATCTAAACAAAAAAGATAGTTAGTTTGGTTGAATTTTTTACAATTTTTATCAAAAAATTAAACCCAAACTGACGAACAACATGTTGATTTGGTTCGCTTCAGTCAGATTGACATTAATAAAAATTAACATACTTATTTTAAAAATATAAATTTTCTTTTTCAAACACTAGATTTTTTATACTATTAAAATAATTACGTAAACACTTTTTAAACTACAATGGAAAATATAATATGTAAATGATTAAAAAATTCTTAAATACAACACTATTTAAGATAACACTACTAATATAATCTAATGATTTTATTCATATATCAGTGGTCGATTTTAAATGAAGTAAAATCATACTCAAATCAATAGAGATTAATTTTATTTGGTTTGATTCAGATTGAACTCGAATATAGAAGAAAAATCAATTTAATTGATTTTGATTTTTTTTTGAATTTATCATATCATTAGTTTGATTTTTATATCTCTAGACGAAACTCAAAACACATATAATTGAGAATTAAGTTAAAAGATATAGTATATTTTTTAATTAATATTTTTTATAATTATTTTATAAATTATTTTTATTTTAAAAAAAATTGTTGGGGCATTAGGGTGACCTTCGCCACCCTATATCCCTGCCAAAATCCTTTAGTGGATGTAATCTAACTAGAGTAAGAATGTAGACATAGAATAAATTATTTTATTTTTGTACATTGAACTTAAGCTTTTAACCATTTATAAGTTTCTTGAATTTCAAGAGTAACAATAATATACGTTAATATCTACATCAATGGTTGTTTTATACTATTCTTTTTGAATGTGCAACTTATGATCATCCACAAATAATATTACTCATAACACACTCCATTAGATGTATATTAAAGATACATTTCATTAAAATTAAATGAAAAAAATCATAAAAGAAGAAGAAAAAAAGTATAATATCATTTGTGCAATAAACTATCTTATTAAAAATCTTACTAGAAAATTGTAAAAAAAAGATGTTGAAAACTCTAATAAGACAAAATCATGGTGAAGGAAAAAGAGAGCAAAACACATTTATTTATCTCTCTCTCTCTTGTATAGATAATTGCATTTGAGACGATAAAAACAATGAATTTTTTTTGTACTAGTTGCTTAGAAAGCCTCATTTTGTGATGACTTTGTAGAAATATTTTTTCTATCTCCTTTAATATGTTATCTCTAAATTAATAGTGTATACGATAATTATCTTTACATAGAATTGTTTGATAACCCTATTTTAGAAGAAAAGTCATAAGTTTATTATATATGTAGAGTCGGAGATCTCAAGTAAAACACAATCTTGACTTGCTTCATTTGGTGCTAAAGTTTTTGTATCTCTAAGATTACAAAATATATATTTGACTTCATTTCAATATATTTGTATAGGTGAAGAACTGTATCTTACTAATATTGACAGCAAATAATGTACCTCGACATATACCATTAGTAAAGTACATTACACTACGCCAAAAATTGTCTTTTACAGCGTGCATTTTAAAGCGCTTCATAACTAAAAGCACTGTTGTATAATATTTTAAAATTAACGGAGGATACAACAACGCTTTAATGACAAGCGCTGTTGTAGGGTCATAAAGGGTTTAGGATTTACAGAACTTTTGCGAAAAGCGCTGTTGTAGGGTCACATAGCGCTTTCACATAATGTTTATAGCGCTTTTAGAGCGTTTCGCATAAAAGCGTTGTAAAATATAGCGCTCTCACATAATGTTTACAGCGGTTTTTAGAGTGCTTTTTATAAAAGTGCTGTAAAATATAGCGCCCCCATACTGTATTTACAATGCTTTGTATATAAGCGCTGTAAATATTTTGAAATTTAATTTTTAAAAGCCTTTTACTGCGCTTATGGACAAAAGCGCTATAAAATTACAAGTTCAGTTCAAGTTATATATACTTGATAAATAAATAAATAAAAACATATTTAATATGTTATCTCCCTTCGAACCCTATTACGAACCTTCCTCTCCTCTATTTTGCGCCCATTTCTACTGAGTGATTGTTGTCTCAGGTACTGTATTTATTAATTTGTTGTTGTATCTAAAACTGATAAATTGTGACCTGATAAATCATATAAAATGTTAGATGATAGTAGTTGGCATATCCTTGATAAATCTGTTCTGTTTTGAAATTTGTTCGATCTATTTTGTTTTGTGTAACACTGCATTCATATATACTGCATTCATAAATTGTTACATGATATAGATTGATAAATTTGTGTAACACTGCATTCATAAATTCTTACATGATAAATCATATAAAATCTGTTCGATGTATTCTGTTATGTTTTGATATTAGACTTGTATGCATATATACTATAAATTGGTATAATGTTATAGATTAATAAATTTGTGTAACATTGCATTCATATAGGTCATATAAATGGACCGAAAATGGATGTTTGCCAATTGATTGTCAAAAGAGTATGAAAATGGAGTGAAGGAGTTTGTTGATTTTGCAGTGAAGAATGCAAAAGACCCAACTCGAATCAGTTGTCCTTGTTTAAAATGTTGTTTTGGAAAACGCATTAGAGCATATGAATTGGAAGGACATTTAGTATGGCATGGAATTGATCAAAGCTATACATGTTGGATAAGACATGGTGAGAAAAAAAAGGGAACACTAATTTTGAGAATGATGTGACATATACTTCAAATGATTTTGACATTGATACATATGAGCGGGATCGAGTTGAGGAGATTGCAAGAGCAGTTGCAGAAGATCTTTGGGATTGTCCTAAAATGTTTGGGAGTTTGTTGAGTGATGTAGAGAAACCATTATATAATGGTTGTACTAAATTCACAAGACTTTCGGCGATATTAAAGTTGTACAACTTAAAAGCGATTAATGGATGGTATCATAAAAGCATCACAGAGTTATTAACACTCCTAAAAGATATGTTGCCAGATGATAATGAACTTCCCAATCGAACCTACGAGGCTAAACGAATTTTGTGCTCTATTGGCATGAGTTACGAAAGGATTCATGCGTGTCCTAACGATTGCATTTTATTTCGAAACGAATATGAATTACTAAAGGCGTGTCCGAAATGCAATGTCTGTCGATATAAGAAGAAAGAATCTACTCCAGCAAAAGTCGTGTGGTATTTTCCTATAATACCAAGATTTAGGCGCATCTATCGCAGTTAAGAAGATTCAAAACACTTGACATGGCATGCAGATGAAAGAATTAGAGATGGAAAGTTACGACACCCTGCAGATTCTCCACAATGGGCAAAAATTGATCACAAGTATCCTGATTTTAGTAGAGAGTCAAGAAATCTACGACTTGCACTTTCTATTGATGGAATGAATCCACATGGTCTTCAAAGCATATCACACAGCACGTGGCCTGTGATTTTGTTGATTTATAACCTACCTCCATGGTTACGTATGAAGCGTAAGTTTATGATGTTGTCTCTGTTAATTTATGGACCCAAACAACTGGGGAATGATATCGACGTATACTTGGCTCCATTAATTGATGATTTAAAAAATATGTGGGAGACAGGTGTGGAAATTTATGATGGGTATAAGAAAGAATGTGTCAATTTGAGGGTTACGTTGTTTGGCACAATTAATGATTTTCCAACATACGGTAATTTATCAAGATATAGCATTAAAGGTCAGTGTGCATGTCCTATATGTGAAGAGAGTACAGATTGGATGTGGTTGAAACATTGTAAGAAGAACGTCTTTCTTGGACATCGTAGATTTTTACCTTTTAGTCATCATTATCGTAGGTGGAGAAATGCATTCAATGGAAAATCAGAGGAAGGTACTGCTCCTTTAGCATCGACTGTATATCAAATTTTGGAAAAAGTACAAGGTTTGACCAATAAATTTGGCAAACCAATTGCGGGAGAGCTTGTCAAAACTGGGTGGAAGAAAAAGTCAATTTTCTTTTAATTGCCATATTGAAAGTCATTGTATATAAGACATTTTCTCGATGTGATGCATATTGAAAAAAATGTATTTGATAGTGTTATTGGTACGTTACTCAGTGTTCCAGGAAAGTCTAAGGATGGCATCAATGCAAGATTGGATTTGGTCGATATGAGAATAAGAATTGAATTGGGTCCCGTAAAGAAAGGAAATCGCACATATCTACCTCCAGCCGCTCATACTCTATCTAGAAAGGAAAAAATTGTTTTATGTAAATTTCTATACGAAGTTAAAGTTCCAGAAGGATACAGTTCAAACATTAAAAATTTAGTTTGTATGAAAAACCTCAAGTTAAAAGGTTTGAAGACTCATGATTGTCATGTTCTAATGGAGCATTTGCTACCAATAGGTATACGTTCCATTTTACCTGGAAAAGTTTGACGAGCCATAACTAAATTATGTTTCTTCTTCAGGGAAATGTGTAGTAAAGTGATCGATCCTAAGAAATTACCGACATTGCAGAGAAAAATTGTTGTTACTTTATGTGAGCTTGAAATGTATTTCCCACCCTCGTTTTTTGATATAATGGTTCACCTTACTGTTCATCTTGTTAAGGAGACACAACTTTGTGGGCCAGCTTACATGAGATGGATGTATCCATAGAACGATATATGAAAATATTAAAAGGGTACATAAAAAGTAGAAGTCGGTCAAAAGGTTGTATTGCTGAACGGTACATTGTCGAAGAACCTGGTGAATTTTGTATTGAATATCTATCCAATGTTGAATCCATAGGACTTCCTATGTCTCGTCATTCGGGAAGAATAACAAGAGAATGGATAATTGGAAAGAGAGTAATGACTATATCAAGGACAAAAGGGGAGCAAACACAATTGTATGTTTTGCACAATGATGATGAAGTTCAACCGTATGTTACAATACACATTGATCAGTTATCTAGTTTGAACATGAATAGGAATAAAAATTGGATAACATGAGAGCACAATCGAAGTTTTATAACATGGCTAAAAAATCAAATTAGCTCAAAGTTTGATATAGACCTTGCTTCAATTTCAGAGAGATTGAGGTGGCTAGCAAATGGCCCGAGTTTACATGTCTTTTCTTACACCGGTTATGTAATTAACGGCTATACATTTTATACCACAAAACAAGATGATCAAACCACTATGAAAAATAGCGGAGTCACTCTAGTAGCTGAAGCGATGCATATCTCAAGAGCAAAAGACAAAAACCCAATATGTAACACCCCGAGTTTAAAACACAGCGCGAGTGTATTTTTTTTTAACCGAAATTAATAAATGAATTTTCAGAATTAATTCAAAGGAATTAAAATAAAATTAAGTCATTTATTAAAATAATTTGTCGTAATCCAAACGACTGAAAGTAATTAATTGCACCATGTTTATAACCAAATAATAAAATTTTGGGAATTTGTTCTTCGAAATATATAACAATAATAATACATCAAAAAAACTGTCCTGGACTCACCAAAATATTTATCAGAGTGCGGAAGAAAACAGCGGAAAAGTTATACAATAATTCCCAAAATAACCAATTACATTTCCCAAACTCAAGACCCTATACAAAAGTCTAGTCTCATCATGCACTAAGCTACAGTAGCACGGTTTACACCGCATCCTCTGCCAGTCTCGTCTTCACCCAGTTGTTCGCCCCTCTGTGTTGTCTACAAATACGCCGTGCGTAAAGATCAAGGAAAACTAACGACGTCTCCGTCGTTAGTGTAACCGTCGGTAGGAAGGGTTCGGGTATCATCTGAGGGCAAAGCCCAATTTCCACAATAATAGTAAAGGGTCACCGACCGAAATTAACAAATAATCACATAGCATATATCTCACAGCAACAAATATATCTATGGCATATCATACAACAATGATGGAAAATAATGATGCTCATTTTGAAATTTCATGACATATATACCTTTTCAAAACAGCAACCTATTATTATGAAAATATGTGGTAAGTACAGTCAACACTTCAGCAATCACAATCATTTATCAGAAAATCAGATTTCATAAAGTACTCACACACATCAATTTCCAACCATCATCATATAACCAAATCGTGACCCACCAATCAGTCACCCCGATGCAATATGTATATGCTCATGTATACAATTTCTTGGAATCACCAAGGTGCAGTCACTCAACAGACCAGCACAATTTAAATATGTATGACTTTAACGGCCCTCAAGACCAAGTGCAATTGCTCAACAGATCAGCACCAGTGCAGTCGCTCAACAGACCATCACGTTTTACGTATCTGAATGGACCACCAGGAACACGCGGCCATTCTGTAGCCCAGATAGAATGGACCACCACGAACACGCAGCCACTCAGAACCCAGATAGAATGGACCACCACGAACACGCGGCCACTCTACAACCCATCACGGTTACTACTTTCACGTGGATTAGCCTCTCACAGGCCAAATACACAGAAGTTAAATCCTCGCACGGATAGAATGGACCACCAAGAACACGCGGCCATTCCGTAGCCCACTACTGTGGTTACTACTTAACTTCGCGGACCATCACGGTTACCGCATTACTCTTTGGCCCATCGCGGTCACCACCTGACTATGAAATGCATGGACATGCAATGTTTTCTTTTCACTGAAAACAGTATGCAATATCAGAAAAACTCAGTCTTTCCATCATTTTTCCAAACATCTCAACACAATCAATATCATCATCATCATCACAATCATGATTAAACAGTCAAGCAAACATTAACACTTTACATTATCTCAAAATTCCATTCTTAATTATCATAAGTCTTTTTCCCAACTCTTAAAAATCATAATACAGTGTTTAAAACTGAGATTTCGGGAAATTACGAATCTGTATTCGAATACAGCTTCTCTGTATTCGAATATAGAAGCCAAAAACAGTGCAGAATTACACTCTGTATTCGAATACAACCCTCTGGTATTCGAATACAACCCTCTGGTATTCGAATATAGAGGCAGTCTCAGTGCACAAATCAACATTTTTCACTACATCAGTAAAGTCTCAAAAACTTCATCACCACCACTTCAAACTATCACCAAAAGTTCCATTTTAATTCACCACAAACATTCCCAATATCCCCCAACACTTAGGGTTTATAAAACACTGTTGAAAAACTTGGAATTTCTGAAAACTCGAATCTATATTCGAATACAACCCCCTTGTATTCGAATACAGAAACATGAAACTGCAATTTTAACATTCTGTATTCGAATACAGCATGCCTGTAGTTGAATATAGAAGACAAAACATTGAAAAATACAGCATCTTCTCCCATGTCAAAAAAAGGTTTCCAAAACATCATCATCTCCTCTTCAAAACTATTTCAAAGACTCCATTTTAAATTATTTTAACCCTTCTCAATGTTTCCCAACACTTTAATAAAATTCACATGACAGTGTTTAAAACTTGATTTTCTGGAAGACATGAATGTGTATTCGAATACAGAAGCTACAACTTGAGTTTATGGAAAAACCCGAATCTGTAGTCGAATACAGCTCCCTTGTATTCGAATACAGAAGCAGAAACTAGTGAAAATCAACATTCTGTATTCGAATACAGCATGCCTATAGTCGAATACAGATGCAAATACAATGTTAAAATTTCACTTCTATATTCGAATACGACATGGTCGTAGTCGAATACTGATGCTAAGTCAGAAGCAAAAATCCTTCCTCTGTATTTGAATACAGGGGCTCGTATTCGAATACAAGTTTGAAAACTTAAGTAAAACAGAAGCTTGACAGGTTGTATTTGAATACACACATGTTGTATTCGAATACACCTTCGAAAACCAGTGGAATTTTTCCTGAGACTTCAACACATTTCAAACTGTTTCTTTTAAAAAATAACAAAACATCAAAACAGATTCAGCACTTTTCCAGAAAACACTTTCATCATTTAAAACCCCTTTTCTTTTGAAACCATCAACAAAACCATATTTTCATCAACAGAACAGAAACAAAATCATCAGAAACAGAAACAAAATGATCAACATCAGAATCATCAGAAACAGAAACAAAATGATCAACATCAAAATCATCAGAAACAGAAACAGAATGATCAACATCAGAATCATCAGAAACAGAAATAGAATGATCAACATCAGAATCATCAGAAACAGAAACAGAATGATCAACATCAGAATAATCCAGAACCAGAACATGCACCTCCAAAACAACATGCATGGTATTCTCCAGTATGCTTACACAACCAACACAACATGCAAAGCATATTCTATCTTTCTCACACAAGCAGAATGACATTAATACATTCAGTCAAACAGAAATCATCACATAGCAGCAAACACCAACAGAATGTGGTTTCGCATTTTATAACAACATTCAAAACAGTTTATGAACATGCATTTTAATCATCTTTAAAATAACATGCAAAACATTTTTCAGCTTTCCCACACAAACCAAACAACATTGCAGTAACAACCAGAACAGCAACATCACAGATTCATTACACATCATAGAATGCATTTTCTTCATTTTTTTCAAAATGTCATTGCAAAATAGTTTTTCTTCAAAACAGTGATGAAAACATCAGTAATGCTATGCCAGTTATGCATTTACAGTCCTAATGCAACTAGAACGTGGAAGGTGCCCTTACCCTTGCTGCGCTTCTGCTTCTACTCACGTTTCTGCTTTCGTTCCCGTTTACGCGTCAAAAACCGGTGAAACTGCCGCTTGCGTTTGCTGCTACGAAACTGGGTTCTCTAGCTCCGTAATGATGTGGGGAACAACTTTTGTACTGGGGGTTTTCTGGTTTGGTGCCTAGGTTTCCAATTAATGGCACTTTTGAGGAACTCCCTCTCTTTTCTTTTGAAATCGTGAACTGGAAGCAGAATAGAATGGGAGGGAAAAGGGGTACTGTTACATGCCGTATGGGCAGTGAGGAAGGAGAGTGGTGTTCTGATTTCACCCATCCTTCTCACTCCTATTTATAGGCTTGTGTGGGTGCCACCTCACCCGACACTTGTCTGATCCTCAGCACTTAACCAGTCTCGTCGCAATTAGCCGCTAATCCTTTAATTAACTGTTAGTTAATTTAATTACCCGTAGTTAAATTAATTTATTCTTCATCCAATAATTTTAATTCATCTTCCAAAATAAATATTTATATATATATATTCACTCAAAACATACATATATTAAATATTTTACATATATCCCCGAAATACACTTAAAATTAATTCCATAATTTTAATTAAAAAATTAAGGGTCTTACACAATATATGCAAATCTATCATATTTTGGGGTTATCGAGCACATATGGGAGTTGGATGACACAATGCTTCGTGTTCCCATCTTTGGTTGCAATTGGGTCGATCATAATAATGGCGTTCGGATTGATGAGTCAGGGTTCTTGCTTGTCGATTTTAATAGGGTGGGATACAAAGATGAGCATTTTATTTTAGCTTCGCAAGCTCAACAAGTGTTTTATGTCATTGATCCTACTGATGATAAATGGTCTGTTGTCATATCGACCAATAAAATAAGTGATGATAACAAGAACGTTGAAGATGTTGGTAATGATATTTTCTTTGCGACATCACAACCACGTGAAATTGATTCAACTAATGATGGTTTATATCTTAGAGATGATCATGATGAGGGAATTTGGATTAATCCATCGTTTCGTATCGTTAAGGGACAAACAAATGTGAATCCCAACAGGAAAAGAAGAAGGGCATCTTAAGGTGTTTATGTGTTTTATAAGTCATGTAATGATCTGTACTCATCATGTAATTTATACCAATTTCATGTAACTTGAACTGCCAGAACTAAGTTCATGTAATTTATACTAATTAGCAATTTGTTTGACCTGCCAGAAGTGAGTATTTTAATTTTATGCTTATACTGATTTTCTGCCAAAACTTGAACTGATCATGTAATTTAACATTGATATACAGGTATTTAATTAATTATTTGGGAAAAAAATTATTTTGCCCATAAGTCATGTAATCTGAACTCATCATATAATTTTTTTAATTATATTATTTAATTATTTTAGAGTTGACAATTTGAAATTTTTTTTAATTATAATCTGAACTCATCATATAAGTTGATATGAACAATTGGTATCCATGAGTATAGATAATATTATCTCACTACTCTATACGTAAGATCTATAAAATGATATACATATTCTAAAATGGGAATTCCTAACTTTATGAATCATTTGTTGATTTTTAAAAAGCTCTCATAAGAGCTTTGGTATTTTACAACACTTTTTTTTCCATAAGCCCTGTATAAGACTTTTAAAAAATAAATTACAATTACAAAACAAAACATTTACAACGCTTTTGCCCATAAGCGCTGTAAAAGGCTTTTAAAAAATAAATTACAATTACAAAACAAAACATTTACAACGCTTTTGCCCATAAACGCTATAAAAGGCTTGTAAAAAATAAATTACAAGTACAAAACATTTACAACGCTTTTGCCCATAAGCGTTGTAAAATGCTCATATAGTGCATTCTATATAGTGTGTCTATAAGCGCTGTAAAAGACTATTTAAGGCGCTTTTTATATAGTCTTTTAAATCTCTTTTTGGAAGAGCGCTGTAATAGGTTAGGTCTTTTAAGCGCTCTTAGGAAAAACGTTGTAAAAGGGTTTTTTAAAATATTGTGTAAACTGATAATAAGAAACCGCCTCTTCATTTTCTTCTTTATTACGTATTCTCTCTACGAACAACTTGGCAGTGTGAAACCCTTCTTCATTACGTACTCTCCATCTTCATTACTCTCCATACAAACCCGACCCTCTTCTCCCTAGTGCAAACCCTACTGTCCATCTTTATTACGTACTCTCTGTTTTCATTATTATCGATTTTCACTACGTACTATCCCTATGAACCATAAAGAATTTTAAGACGCTTTTTATTCAGTTTTTTAAAGCGCTCTTTGTGGAACCCTAGTACTGTCTTCTCACTGCACAAGACATTTCTACTTGTATTTCTGCGACGTCATAACCCTAAACTACAAGTATTGTTATTAATATCTTGTTGTCACTAAACTTATAGTGCATGTTGTATTTATTCAATCTGTTGTTGTCATTAAACTGCATGTTGAACTTATACTGTGTGAAATGTGTAGATAAATGGATTCTAATAACGATTTAGGTCATCAAAATGATGAAGTTGTCAATACTGACGTTGTAAACACTGAAGTTGTCAACACTAAAGTCTATGAAAACGAAGTGAAACGTGGGGCAACTATAATGCAAAAACTAATCAAAGCAAGAAGTAGTAGAATAAAATTTGAGGTTTATATATTATACTTTAGTTTAGATTTTATTTTTTTCTTTTTTGAATTCAAACACTTACACTTTATGAGTTTATTAGGTGGGATGGAATGAAAGTTGTTGGAACCAAGTTGGTTCTTTCACTTAACGTTTTGATGTTCACAAAAATATTTTATGAAAATAACATATTTGACTTAGAAGAAGAATGAAAAATGCCACCAGAAGATGACGTCACCAGAAGTTGAAGATGATGTCACCAGAAGATACAAGTCAGAAGCAGGATGAAGTCACCAGAGGATGGTCACCAGAGGAAGTCACCCGAGGATGATCACTAGAGGATATCACCAGAGGATATCAATAGAGGATATCATCAGAGGATATCACCAGAGGATATCAATAGAGGATATCATCAGAGGATATCACTAGAGGATATCATTAGAGGAACCTGTTAGAGGATATCATAAGAAGATCCTATCGGAGGATATAATCAAAAGTTCCCATCAGAGGATACAATCAGAGGATCCCATTGGAGGATAATTACAGAGGATCTCATTAGAGGCAAAAATCAGAAGCTACATCATTAGAAGCTAAAAGTATGCTCAAAACAAAATATGAGCAAAATGCTCATAACAGAATTGGAGCAAAAGACTCTAGAAACAGAATCTAGCTGAAAGTATGCTCAAAACAGAATCTGAGCAAAATGCTCACAACAGAATCGGAGCAAAAGACTCCAGAAACATAATCTAGCTGAAAGTATGCTCAAAACAGAATCTGAGCAAAATGCTCAAAACAGAATCGGAGCAAAAGACTCCAGAAACAGAATCTGAGCAAAATACTCCAGAATATTCTCAAAATAGAATCAATCGAAATACACTCCAGAAGTAAAGCAACAGATCAAAGTGAAACTCTAATTTCAACTATAAATAGAGGCTTAATGCTAAAGAATAATGTATCGAAAAATAGAAGAACTCAAGCAAAAATTCCTAAGTATTCAAAGAGTTCAAAGGAGAGAAACACCTGCTTAAAAGATAAATATTTTCGAAGTGTTCTTTTCTTAGAGTGTGAGGCTGATTGTCGTCACAAATTTTTCAGAAGCAAACACTCAAGTTCAAGTTATGCTTATTGTGAGTATCAACTTTCTAGAAGTAGTTACTCTGTTTTAATTTCGATCCGTGGTATAAAATCTTCCAGTGTTGAAGTTCCTTCTAAAATCTAGGGTTGTCAAGTTGTTAGAAAAAGACTTAGCTTGTAGGTTTAAGGTTGTTAAGTTCCTCAAAAGTCTGGGGTTGACAGGCTGTTTGGGAAGACTGGCTTGAAGGGCCAGTGGTGTTGTAATTCAAAGGAGTTTGAATTAGTGAAAAGGCCTTCTAAAGGAAGGGACTGGACGTATCCTAGTTAAAGGTGAACTAGTATAAATTCGAGGTGTTAACTTTTATTATCAACTACTTATTTACTCTGATTGCTCATTATTCAACTAATTAGTAAAAAGAATTAAAGTTTGTCAAACACAATTCAACCCCCCTTCTTGTGTTGCACCTTCAACTGGTATCAGAGCTCGGTCTCAAGGCTGAGCACTTTACCGTGTTCGAGGAAAGATCCAAGGATCAATATGTCTGAAGAAGCTGTTGGAGGAAACATCAACAAACCTCCTCTATTTGATGGAGAACGATTTGAGTACTGGAAGGACAGGCTGAGAAGTTTTTTTATTTTACAAGATCTTGAACTTTGGGACTTGGTGGAAGATGGCTATACTGTTCCAAAGGATGAAAACAATGATGAAATTCCAAGAAAATACATGGATATAGAATAAAAGAGGATGTACAAAATGCATCACAAATCCAGAACCTTTATGATCAATGCAATCACCTTCAAAGAATTTGATAAATGCACCAACAAAGAAACAGCAAAGAACATTTATGATAGTTTGATTCTGACCTATGAAGGAAGTAAGCAAGTTCAAGAAGCTAAAGCAAACATTCTGGTCAAGAAATATGAACTATTCAAAATAGAGGAAGATGAAGACATTGAAATTATGTTTTCCAGATTCCAGACTCTAGTATCAGGATTAAGGGTACTAGAAAAAAAGTTACACTACTGCTCATCATGTAAGGAAAATACTTAGAAGTCTGACAATCACGTGGAGACCAAAGATCACTTCTATTCAGGAAGCTAAAGATCTGAATACTCTAAAGCTGGAAGAATTAATCAGCCCCCTCAGATAATATGAAATTGAGTTGGAAGAAGATGAACCCAAGAAGAAGAACAAAACTCTAGCTCTGAAATCCAAGCAAAAGAAGGCTCTAAAAGCAACATCAGCATCAGAAGATAGTGATTCAGACGATCAAAATCTGAACTCAGAGGAAGAAGAGATTGCTTTCTTATCTAGAAAGTTTAGAAAGATGTGGCACAACAGAAGGAAGAAATTTTCCCAGAGATATTCCAAGCAGTCCAACAAAGGAAGTGATGATACATCTGACAAGAAAGGTATCATCTGCTACGGATGCAATGAATCTGGACATATCAAGTCAGAATGTCCAAATATGGAGAAAGGGAAGCACCAGAGGAAAGATTCCAGAAACAAGAAGAAAAGTATGATGACTACATGGGATGATTATGAAGAATCCTCTGAAGATGAACAAGCAGATTTGGCTATGATGACTCACAAAAACTCTTTCTCTGGATCCAACATAGAATCTGATTATGGAAGAGAATCAGAAGATAATGAAACTGAGGTATATTCTAAATTCACTCGATCTGATTTGATTACTGCTCTGAATGACTTTTTAAACAACAATTACAAATTGTCTTTAAAACTGAAAATTAAAAAAAATACAAATCTAACAGAAGAAGTTAATGTTTTAAAGAATCAAATTGCAGAATTTAAAATAGAAAGTGCCATTCTTGAAACTGATATTGCAGAATTGAAAACAGAGAATGTATGTTTGAAAAACAGTTTTGCTGAACTTAAAGTAGAAAGTCTAACTTTGAAAAATAACCATAATGCAACATCAATTGAAATTATCACATGTAATTCTGATATGCATGAACAAGTTTTTCAAGAATTTCTTGCTAATGGTATGGAAAGAAGCAAATATGCTTCTATGATTTATGGAGTCAGTAGAAATGGAAATAAAGGTATAGGATTTGAAGAAACTATAACTGAACCTAAACATTTGCTTAAACCTATTCGCTCTGATATTGTGTATGCTATTTTTTACAAGAATTGTCATTCCAAAGTGTCTTGTCCTATGCTAAATATAAGGAAAAACAAGAAACTTTTCAAGACTAACAAACCTGGACCCAACCAGATTTGGGTACTTAAAAGCAAAATTATTTTTGTTGCAGATGTCCTTAGCATAAAAGTTAAAACACCAGTCATGGTACTTGGACAGTGGATGCTCGCGACATATGATAGGAAAAAGGTTTATGTTCAAAGAATTGACATTGAGCAAAGAAGGCACAGTAACTTTTGGAGGAAAGCCAAAAGGCCAGATCATGGGTCAAGGAACAGTTGGTAATGGTACCTCTCCTTCTATTAAAGATGTCTTGTTTGTTAAAGGTCTTAAACATAACTTGTTGAGTATAAGTTAGTTAAGTGATAAAAATTATGATTTTTTATATTCAATCAAAAAACATGCAAGGCAATCAGTCAGAAGGATGGATCTGTGCTTTTCATAGGTTAGAGGCACAATAATATTTATAAAATAAATCTGTTTAGTCAAGGAAAGTAAGAGGTTAAATGTCTTATGTCAGTAAATAAAGAGAATTTAATGTGGCACAATAGATTAGGTCATGCCAATCTTAGATCAATTTCAGAATTGAACAAACTTAAGTTAGTAAGAGGTCTACCTAATCTTAGTTACAAAACTAAAATCTTGTGTGAAGGCTGTCAAAAGGGAAAACAAACAAAAAATTCCTTTACTCCTAAAAAATCATTAGCTACCTCAAAGCCTTTTGAACTTCTACATATGGATCTGTTTGGACCAGTGAAAGTAGCATCTATAAATGGAAAGAAATATGGCTTTGTTATAGTAGATGATTTCCCTAGATGGAAATGGGTAAAATTTCTAAGAAGTAAATATGAATCCCACACTGTATTTATAACATTCTGTAAACAAGTCATGAATGAAAAAGGTTTTAAGATAGTGTCAATTAGAAGTGATCATGGAGGAGAATTTGAGAACAAATTCTTTGAAAGTTTTTGTGATGAGAATGAAATTTCTCACAACTTTTCTTCTCATAGAACACCTCAACAGAATGGAGTTGTAGAAAGAAAGAATAGATCACTCCAAGACATGGCCAGAACTATGTTAAATGATTTAAATGTTGCAAAACACTTTTGGGCTGAAGCAATGAACATTGCTTGCTACATTCAGAATTAAGTCTATGTTGAATAAAACACCATATGAATTGTGGAAAGGTAAAAAGCCTAGCATTTCTTACTTTAAACAATTTGGCTGTATGTGTTATGTGCTGAATACAAAAGATATCCTTGGTAAGTTTGATTCTCGATCTCAAAAGTGTATCTTCATTGGATACGTTGAAAGATCTAAAGCTTATAGAGTGTTTAATACTGAAACTCATATTGTAGAGGAATCTATACATGTTAAATTTAATGAAAAACAACTTGAAACTGCAATGTGAAAGCAAGATGTTGATATTGCAGATTTACCAGAACCAGAGGAAGTAGAAGCAGACAAACCAGCAAAAGCAGATAAACCAGCAGAACATGGAGAAGTGAAGGATACAAGCAAGTCAGAAGCATGTGACACATCTTCAAAGGATGAATATGATCAAATCAGAACCAGTCATGAGAAGTCAGAAGAGAAATCTGGATGGAAATACGAGTCATCTCATTCTACAAAACTGATCATTGGAAGTGGAAGTGATTCCTTAAGAACTAGATCATCACTAAAAGACATTAGTCTGTTTGGCTTACTCTCATTGATTGATCCTACCTCTATTAGTTAAGAATTGACAGACGATGGATTATTGCAATGCAAGAACAGTTAAATGAATTTAAGAGGAATGATGTTTGGGATCTAGTGAAGGTGCAAACACGAGAAGGGCGGTTGAATTGTGTTTGTACTACTTGAATTTTTTGCCTGTTTTTGATTATTATTTGAAATCTGAAATATAATCAAGTAGAGTTAGCAGCGGATAAAGTAAAATATACAACACAAGGATTTATCCTGGTTCACCATCAACTAGGCTACATCCAATCCCTTCAACTTGAAGTATTTTTCCACTAATTCAAAACCTTTGAATTAAAATAGTACTACTGACCCTCCAAGTCAGTCTTCCCAAACAGTCTAACAATCCTAGACTTTTGAGGAACACAACACCTTGAATTCTCAAGTCAAGTCTTCTCCAACCAATCTGACAACCCCAGATTATAGAAGGAATTACAACACCTTGAATCTAATTGCTAAGTCACCTGCTACTTTTTCTGACTCTTCAGATTGTAGACTCTACTTCAACAATATAGATTTAACACAAGGGGAACGAAAACAAGAGTGCTTGCTTCTGGAAAGCTGATACTCACAATTAATCTCACTGAAAACTCGAGTGTTTACTTCTAGAAGTTTATGACTCTTTTACTGATTTTCGATGCTAAGTCTTCTGCCTTGAGCCTTCTTTTATAGATGAAAATTAGGGTTGCTTCCATGATCAAATTCGAGCTGTATCTGTCTAGATTATTTTGCAAAAATAACTTGGGAAATCCTGTTTCACTTAAATAAAAATCGTATCTTTTTAGCTTCAGATTGCTTTTGAAAATTCTGTTGACCAATCTTGTTTCTTTTAATTTCAAACCATATCTTTTTAAGCTTCAGATTACATTTGAATTTCTTCAAGTCTTTAGTAATTTTTGAATCAAATCCCCTTAATACTCTGATCAAATTTCTATCAAAATTTAATCAAGTGTTCTTCGAATTTTAATCAAGTCCTCACTGATTTTCATCATGACTAAAATCTGGACCGTATGATCATCTGATCTCGGCCAACACTGGACCATATGATTTGATCTTCTGATCTCGGCCAATCACTGAACCATATGATCTGATCTTCTGATCTCAGCCAACACTGGGCCATATGATCTGATCTTCTCATCTCGGCTAACACTGGGCCATGATCATTTTCCCTCTGATCCGGACCAAGTCTGGACTGAGTCTGGATTGAATCTGAATTAAATCTGGACTTATGATATTTTAGTCAGGACATTTATCCTCTGATCTGGATCAAGTCTGGATTAAATATGGAGAACATTTCTTCTGATCTGGACTGAGTTTTATGTTCTGGACCATGCTATCTTCTAGTCTGGACCAAGTCTGGACCAAGTGATTTGTTCTGGACTAGTTATCTTCTGCTCTGGATCAAGTCTGGATTAAGTCTGGACTGATTCTTATATTCACGACCAAGCTATCTTCTGGTCATGATTAAGTCTGGACCAATTCTGACTTATGATTCCTTTTGGTCTGGAACAAGTCTCCCTCTGGCAGGCTTCCTTCTAGTCTGGACCAAGCCTCCTTCTGGAGTCTACTTCCTTCTGATCTGGGCCAAGAAAGATATCCTCTGATGATGTTATTTGACCTTTGATGACATCCTCTAATATCCCCTAGAAGTGTATGCTTTGGTGCCTTTAGGATGCATCCTCTGGTACCCTCTGGATGCATTATCTGGCCTAAACTTTTGGTGACATTTCTTTCCTCTGGATGCTTCCTCTGGATGTATCCTGTGGTGGTGTCATCCTCTGATTTTGCATAGCTTCTGATTTGTTCTTCTAAGTCAAATATGTTATTTTCATAAAATACCTTTGTTAACATCAAAATTCTAAGTATAGAACCAACATGGTTCCAAAAATATCCCCCTTTTTGATGATGACAAAACCTTATATTTTTTATAATATATTTTTCTTTCTTTTGACTTTGACTCCCCCTAGGACTATGCTTTATTTTGTCTTTTTCTCCCGCTAAGTCTAATGCCCCAGACAAAAAGGATTCATCTTCTGACCTTATTTTTTTTTATCTTCTGGAGTACAAAGAAAAATTAAATGGCAGGAAATAAAATACAAAAAATAAGAATTTAAAAAGACTTCTCTACAAAGACTACTTGATCTAGTCAGATGTGGAGATTATGTTGAGTTGCTCCTTGATGAACTCGATCGATCTTTAGGAAATGGTTTAGTGAATATGTCAGCCCATTGATGATCAATGTCTAAAAACTGGATGTTGAGTGTTCCCTTTTGAACATGGTCTATGATAAAGTGATGCTTGATTTCAATGTGCTTGGCTCTAGAGTGTAGGATAGGGTTCTTGGTTAGGTTTATGGCTGAAGTATTGTCACAATATAAAGGGATGTTGGTTTCAAAGATGTTGTAGTCTTCCAACTAATGTTTCATCCAGATTAACTGTGAACTGCATCCTGCTGCTGATATATATTCAACTTCTGCTGTTGACATGGCAATGGTGGTTTGTCTCTTGCTTGACCAAGAAATTAGATTATCACCTAGAAACGTACAGTTGCCACTTGTGCTTTTTCTCTCTAATTTGTCTCCAGCATAATCAGAATCACAGTATCCACTCAGTTTGAATGTGGGAGTTTTCTTGTAGAGCAAGGTAAGATGTGTGGTTCCTTTAAGGTATCTAAAGATTCTCTTGACAGCAGTTAAGTGAGATTCCCTAGGGTCAGCTTGAAAACAAGCACAACCACAAACACTAAACAAAATGTCAGGTCTAGAAGCAGTTAGGTAAAGAAGGGATCCAATCATACCTCTGTATGTTTTCTGGCCTACCTTTTGGCCGGATTCATCTTTTTCAAGTGAGCAGGTGGGGTGCATGGGGGTGGCCATAGGCTTACAATCACTCATCTTGAACTTTTTGAGAAGTTCTTTAGTGTACTTAGATTGGTGAACGAGTATACCTGTTTTGCCTTGCTGGATCTAAATTCCTAGGAAGAACTTAAGTTCTCCCATCATGCTCATCTGAAACCCTTGCTGCATCAAATCAGAAAACTCTTGGCAGAGAATGCCATTAGTCGATCCAAAGATAATATCATCAACATAAACTTGAATGATCAGAATATCATCTTTAATGGATTTTCTAAACAAAGTGTTATCTATTTGGCCTCTATCAAACTTATTTTTAATTAAGAAGTTACTAAGTCTGTCATACCATGCCCTAGGTGCTTGTTTTAAACCAGATAAAGATTTTTTAAGTTTAAAAACATGGTTTGGAAAATCAGAATTTTCAAAACCTGGGGGCTGTTTGACATCGACTTCCTCACTTATATAACCATTTAAGAAAGCACTTTTGACATCCATTTGATACAAAGTAATATCATGATTTGCAGCAAAAGAGAGTAGGATACGAATTGCTTCTAACCTGGCCACTAGAACAAAAGTCTTAGTGTAATCAATGCCTTCTTGCTGACTATATCCTTGTGCCACAAGCCTAGCTTTATTCCTGACTAATTCACCTTTTTCATTGACTTTGTTCCTGAACACCCACTTGGTTCCAATGATATTTTTGTTTGGTCTAGATACCAGATCCCAAACATCATTCCTTTGAAACTCATTCAGCTCTTCTTGCATTGCAAGAATCTATCCTTCTTCTTCCAGTGCTTCATCAACAGTAGTTGGTTCAATGGTAGAAAGTAAACCAAACAGACTTGTTTCTTTAAATGATGATATGGTTTTCAATGGTTTAGCTGCGCTTCCAATAATCAGTGTTTCTGGATGTGAAGACTTGTACTTCCACCCATTCTTTCCTTCTAACTTGTCTTCAAGTTCAGCATTATCATCGGATTTGCTTTCGTCCTTTTCTTTCTCTGGTTCTGTTGTTTGATCTGCTCCTGCTTCCTCTGCTTATGGTAAACCTGCAATTTCCTTATCTTGCTTTGACTTTTCAGAGTCAAGTTGTTTGTCATCAAACATAATGTGTATGGATTCCTGCACAGTGTTAGTTTGTTTATTAAACACTCTATAAGCTTTTGATCTCTCAAAGTAACCAATGAAGGTACACTTTTGAGATCTGGAATCAAATTTTGCAAGATTATCCTTAGTGTTTAACATATAACAAATGCAGCCAAACTGTTTGAAGTAGGAAATATTAGGTTTCTTACCTTTCCACAGTTCATATGGAGTTTTGTTTAGAATAGACCTGATGTAAACTCTGTTCTGGATGTAGCATGCAGTGTTGACAGCTTCTTCCTAAGGTAGGTAGCAACATTCATGTCATTCAGCATGATTCTGGCCATCTCCTGCAGTGACCTATTCTTCCTTTCAACAACTCCATTCTGTTGAGGTGTTCTGGGGGATGAGAAGTTGTGAGAGATATGATTCTCATCACAAAATTCTTCAAAGTACCTATTCTCAAACTCACCTCCATGATCACTTCTAATAGTTATGATTTTAAAACCTTTTTCATTCATAACTTGCTTGCAGAAGGAAATAAATACCTTTTGGGATTCATCTTTATTTCTCAGAAACTTTACCCAAGTCCACCTTCAGTAATCATTAATTATGACAAACCCATACTTCTTACCACTAAGGGATGCAGTTTGAACAGGACCAAACAGATCTAAATGAAGCAGTTCAAGAGGTTGTGAAGTAGAAATACAATGTTTAGGTTTAAAAGAGCTTTTGGTCTGTTTACCTTTTTGACATGCTTCACACAGAATCTCAGATTTGGTACTTAGTTTGGGAAGACCTCTCACTAGCTGAAGTTTACTTAACTCAGAAACCAGCCTAGGTTGCATGGCCTAACCTTTTGTGCCAAATCAGATTTTCCTCCCTAACAGATAAAAGACACTTAACTTTCTGCTTAACTAGGCTAAAGAGATCTATCTTATAAACATTATTCTGCCTAACACCAGTGAACAAAATAGATCCATCTTTTTGAGTAATAGCCTTGCAGGTTTTCTAATTAAACACAACATCATACTTGCAGTCACTTAGCTGACTAATGCTTAACAGATTGTGATACAAACCTTTAACTAATAAAACATTTTCAATAGATAAGGAAGAAGAATTGTTACCAACTGTGCCTGTACCAATGATCTGCCCTTTCTGGTTTCCTCCAAAGGCAACCTTGCCTCTTTTCTTCAGAGTCAGCTTCTGGAACATTGATTTGTCTCCAGTCATATGCCTGGAGCATCTGCTGTCCAGATACCATACTTTGTGTTGCAGACCAGACCTTTCTTCTTCTGATACTTCACCGTTAGAGTCAGAATCAAACTCAGTGCTATAATCAGATTTTGTACGAGCCATCAGAGCCTGTTCTGTTTTTGGCTTGTTCAGACTGGTTGAATTGTTCCCTTGATTCTGCTTCGGCTGATACACCATGTTCCTCTGGAACTTATGGTGATTATGGTAATGCTGCTTCTTCTGGTAATACTAAAGCTGATGTGTGTGATTCTGCTGTTTGTGGCTGAACCTCTGATTCTGATACTGGTTCTGGTACGGGTTCTGGTTCTGATTCTGGTGTGAATTGTACTGACCAGACCTTTTTCATCAGACTCATTTTGCTTCTTTCTAGTGGAATCTGGAACATACACCTTTTTCTGTTTGTGCATTGCCAGCATAAACCATTTTGCTATTTGGTTCCCAAAACTGGTTGGGTCCAGGTTTGTTAGACTTAACAAGTCTCTTGTCTTTCCTAGATTTTATCATAGGACAAGACAACTTCGAACGACCCTTTTTAGCACAAATAATACACATAACATTAGAATGAGTAGATTTACTTTCAGCAATAGATTCAGTAAAACCTATTCCTCTCTTACCATTGTTACTGATTCCATAAATCATGGAAGCATACTTACTTCTTTCTATACCATTTGCAACAATGTTTTGAAAAGCTTGTTCATGCATATCAGATTCACAAACAGTATTGGAAGTAGAGCAAATATTACTTTTGAGAGTTAGATTTTCAAAATTGAGTCTGGCAACTTCAATTTTAAAAATAGTGTTTTTAGTTCCAAACTCAACATTCTGATTCTTTAAAATTTGTACTTCTTTGGTTAGAATTTTCTTTCCGTCCCTCAGAGTTTTCAGTTTTAAAGACATCTTGTTGTTGGCATTTTGAAAGTCTTTAAGAGCAGTAATTAATTCAGATTTAGTAAGATCAGATAATACTCTTTATCTTCATCTTCTGAATCAGTTCCAGAGTCTGTGCTGGATCTAGAACTTGAGTTGGTATGTGCCATTAGAGCCAATACTGTTTCCTCTGATGTGCTTCCTGACTTGCCAGAATGAATGATTTGTCCGTTCTTCTTACCTTCTGCTTTTCTTCCAGAGCTAGTGCCTTTATGGAGTCTAGAGGTAAACTTGATGTGAGCCATCATAGCTGTTTCTGCCTCTTCATCATCAGATGATTCCTCTTCTGAGTCAGATGCATCCCATGTTGCGATCAGACTCTTCTTCTTGAATCTAGAACCTTTCTTGTGACGTTTTCCTTTCTCCATGTTTGGACATTCTTACTTGATATGTCCAAGTTCATTGCATTCATAGCAGATGATGCTTTTCTTGTTAGCTTCTTCTTTTCCTCTGTTGGAGTATTTGCCATTTTTCTTGGGAGCTTTCTTCATTCTGTTTTGCCACATCTTTGCAACATGCTTGGTTATGTAAGCAAGATCATTGTCTTCACTATCACTATCCTCTGATTCTGATACAACCTTTGCAGCTTTCTTCTGTTTTGACTTAAGGGCAAAGGTCTTTCTTCTTTGGTTCATCTGCATTCAGCTCTATTTCATGAGACCTGAGGGAGCTGATCAGATCGTCAAACCTCAAGGTATTCAGATCTTCTTTATGGCTTTATGGCTTTTTGTACTACAGTAACCTTTGGTCTCCATTTGGCTGGTAAGCTTATGAAGATCTTCTTTACATGATCTGCAGTGGTGTAGCTTTTCTTTAATACTTTTAAACCTGATACCAGAGTCTGGAATCTGCAGAACATTGCTTCAATGTCTTCATCCTCTTCCATCCTGAACATCTCATACTGTTTGACCAGTATGTTTGCCTTTGCCTCTTGAACCTGTTGACTTCCTTCATAGGTCAGAACCAAACTGTCATAGATACTTTTTGCTGTTTCCTTGTTGGTGCATCTATCAAATTCTTTAAATGTGATAGCATTGATCATGATGGTTCTGGACTTGTGATGCAGCTTGTATAACTTCTTCTGGTTGGGATTAATATCTTCTACATCCAGTTCTTGACCAGTTTCATCTTGTGGTATAGTGGGTGCAGTGTAGCCTTTGACTACCAAGGTCCAGAGATCAGGATCTTGGGAGATGAAGAAGCTTCTCATTCTGTCCTTCAAGTATTCAAAGTGATCTCCATCAAACAATGGTGGCTTGTTGATGTTGCCTCCAAGTTCTTCTTTGGATTCTGACATGTTGAACCGCCTTGGAATTTTCCTCAAACACTGTTAAGTGCTCAACATTGAGATCGAGCTATGATGCCAATTGAAGGTGCAAACACGAGAAGGGGGGTTGAATTGTGTTTGTACTACTTGAATTCTTTTTCTGTTTTTGATGATTATTTGAAATCTAAAATATAATCAAGTAGAATTAGCAATGGATAAAGTAAAATAAACAACACAAGGATTTATCCTGGTTCACCATTAACTAGGCTACATCCAGTCCTTTCAACTTGAAGGATTTTTCCACTAATTCAAAACCTTTGAATTACAATAGAACTACTGACCCTCCAAGTCAATCTTCCCAAACAGTCTAACAATCCTAGACTTTTGAGGAACACATCACCTTGACTTCTCAAGTGAAGTCTTCTCCTACTAATCTGACAACCCCAGATTATAGAAGGAATTACAACACCTTGAATCTAATTGCTAAGTCACCTGCTACTTTTTCTGACTCTTCAGATTGTAGACTCTACTTCAACAATATAGATTTAACACAAGGGGAACGAAAACAAGAGTGCTTGCTTCTGGAAAGTTGATACTCACAATTAACCTCACTGAAAACTCGAGTGTTTGCTTCTAGAAGTTTATGACTCTTTTACTGGTTTTCGATGCTAAGTCTTCTACCTTGAGTCTCCTTTTATAGATGAAAATTAGGGTTGCTTCCATGATCAAATTCAAGCTGTATCTGTCCAGATTCTCTTGCAAAAATAACTTGGCCAATCCTGTTTCACTTAAATAAAAATCATATCTTTTTAACTTCAGATTGCTTTTGAAAATTCTGTTGACCAATCTTGTTTCTTTTAATTTCAAACCATATCTTTTTAAGCTTCAGATTGCATTCGAATTTCTTCAAGTATTTAGTAATTTTTGAAACAAATCCCCTTAATATCTGATCAAATTTCTATCAAAATTTAATCAAGTCTTCTTCGAATTTTAATCAAGTCCTCACTGATTTTCATCATGATTAAAATCTGGACCGTATGATCTTTTGATCTCGACCAACTCTGGACTTTATGATCTGATTTGCCCCAATTCTGTGATCCTCTGATCTCGACTAACACTGGACCATATGATTTGATCTTTTGATCTCAGCCAATCACTGGAGCATATGATCTGATCTTCTGATCTCGGCCAATAGTGGGCCATATGATCCGATCTTCTGATCTTGGCCAACACTGGGCCATGATGCTTAAATATGAACCATTGATCTGAACATTTTCCCTCTGATCTGGACCAAGTTTGGACTAAGTCTGGATTGAATCTGAATTAAATATGGACTAATGATATTTTAATCTGGACATTTATCCTCTGATCTGGATCAAGTATGGATTAAATCTGGAAAACATTTCTTCTGATTTGGACTGAGTTTTATGTTCTGGACCCTTCTATCTTCTGGTCTGGACCAAGTCATTTGTTCTGGACCAGTTATCTTCTGCTCTGGATCAAGTCTGGATTAAGTTTGGACTGATTCTTATATTCACGACCAAGCTATCTTCTGGTCAGGATTAAGTCTGGACCAAGTCTGACTTATGATTCCTTCTGGTCTGGAACAAGTCTCCCTCTAGCAGGCTTCATTCTGGTATGGACCAAGTCTCCTTATGGACTCTGCTTCCTTTTGATTTGGGCCAAGAAAGATATCCTCTGATGATGTTATTTGACCTTTGATGACATCCTCTGATATCCTCTGGAAGTGTATCCTCTGGTGTTTTTAGGATACATCCTCTGGATGCATTATCTGGTCTAACCTTTTGGTGACATTTATCTCCTCTGGTTGCTTCCTCTGGATGTATCCTATGGTGGTGTCATCCTTTGATTTTGCACAACTTCTGATTTGTTCTTCTAAGTCAAAATACTATTTACATAAAATACTTTTGTTAACATCAAAATTCTAAGTATAGAACCAACTTGGTTCTAACATCTAGTTCCAAGACCAGAGAACAACATTGTTGGAACCAAGTGGGTCTTCAGAAATAAGGTAAATGAAAAAGGTGAAGTCGTCAGAAACAAGGCAAGACTTGTGGCACAAGGTTACAATCAACAAGAGGGCATTGATTACACTGAGACATTTGCTCTAGTGGCAAGAATTTTCTAAATTAATTCAACATCAATTTCAAATGAGTATCATGGGAGAACTTAAGTTTTTCCTAGGGATACAAATTCAGCAAAGTCCTGAAGGTATTTACATTCACAAAACTAAATATACAAAGGAACTTCTCAAGAAGTTTAAAATGAGTGATTGCAAACCTATGGCTATACCAATGCATCCTACTTGTTCACTTGATAAAGATGAATCAGGCCAAAAGTTGACCAGAAAAACTACATAGGAATGATCGGATCATTACTCTACCTTACTGCTTCTAGATATGATATCATGTTTAGTGTGTGTGTATGTGCCCCATTTCAATCTAACCCTAGTGAATCTCATCTAACTGCTGTTAAGAGAATTCTTAGATATCTAAAAAACACTACAACCCTTACCTTGGTCTACAAGAAATCTCCTAAGTACTAACTTAATGGATATTGTGATTCTGACTATGCTGGAGATAAACTTGAAAGGAAAAGCACTAGTGGCTATTGCACCTTTTTAGGTGACAACTTGATCTCTTGGTCCATTAAGAGACAACACACCATTGCCATGTCAACAGTAAAGGCTGAGTACATTTCAGCAGCTGGCTGCAGCTCTCAACTACTCTGGATGAAGCATCAACTTGAAGACTACAAATTATTAGAATCCAACATACCCATCTACTGTGATAACACGACTGCAATTTGTCTAACCAAAAACTTGATCCTACACTCACGAGCTAAACACATAGAGATCAAACATCATTTCATTTGAGATTATATTCAGAAAGGAGTACTCAACATTCAGTTTGTAGACATTGAACGTCAATGGGCTAACATATTCACCAAACCACTACCTGAAGATAGGTTTTACTTCATCAAGAAAAACCTAAACCTTACTTTGTTAAATGATTAACATTGTAATGTCTTAAGTAGTTTAGTTTACATTAGGTGTTTTTTTTTTATAAAAAAAATTCACTTTTAATTCAGCAACATTTCTTTTTGTCCGATGACAAAGGGGGAGAAGATGTAGTATTTGATAAAATATCCAAGGAAAAGATGATGTATTTGATAGGGGGAGAAGATGATGTATTTGAAGATGATGTATTTGATATGGTATCTGGGCATTAGACTTAGGGGAAGAAAATATAAAATAAAGCTTAGTCTTAGGGGGAGCCAAAGTCAAAAGAAAGAAAAAGTATTATAAAAAATTCATGGTTTTGTCATCATCAAAAAGGGGGAGATTGTTGGAAGAAAGTTGGTTCTTTCACTGAAAGTTTTGATGTTAACAAAAGTATTTTATGAAAATAACATATTTGACTTAGAAGAAGAATGAAAAATACCACCAGAAGATGACGTGACCAGAAGATACAAGTCAGAAACAGGATGAAGTCACCTGAGGATGGTCACCAAACGATGGTCACAAGACGATGGATACCAGAGGATCCTCAAGATATCATCAGAGGATATCATTAGAGGATATCATCAGAGGATATCATCAGAGGATATCATTAGAGGATATCACCAGAGGATATCATCAGAGGATATCACCGAAGGATATCATCAGAGGAACCTGTCAGAGGATATCATAAGATCCCATAGGAGGATATAATCAGAAGTTCTCATCAGAGGATACAATCAAAGGATCCCGTCGAAGAATAATTCCAGAGGAACTCATTAGAGGAAAAAATCAGAAGCTACATCATTAGAAGCTGAAAGTATGCTCAAAACAGAATCTGAGCAAAATGCTCAAAATAGAATCGGAGCAAAAGACTCCAAAAACATAATCTAGCTGAAAGTATGCTCAAAACAGAATCGGAGAAAAAGACTCAAAAAATAGAATCTAGCTGAAAGTATGCTCAAAATAGAATATGAGCAAAATGCTCAAAACAAAATCGGAGCAAAAGACTCCAGAAACAAAATTGGAGCAAAATACTCCAGAATATTCTCAAAACAGAATCAATCGAAATACACTCCAGAAGTAAAACAACAGATCAAAGTGAAGCTCTAATTTCAACTATAAATAGAGGCTTATTGCTGAAGAATAATGTATCGAAAAATAGAAGAACTCAAGCAAAAATTCCTAAGTATTCAAAGAGTTGAAAGGAGAGAAACACTTTCTTAAAAGATAAATATTTTCTAAGTGTTCTTTTCTTAGAGTGTGAGGCTGATTGTCATCATAAATTTTTCAGAAGCAAACACTCAAGTTCAAGTTAAGCTTATTTTGAGTATCAACATTCCAGAAGTAGTTACTCAGTTTTAATTTCGATCCCTTGTATAAAATCCTATAGTGTTGAAGTTCCTTCTAAAATCTGGGGTTGTCAGGTTGTTAGAAAAAGACTTAGCTTATAGGTTTAAGGTTGTGAAGTTCCTCAAAAGTCTGAGGTTGGCAGACTGTTTGAGAAGACTTGGCTGGTATAGTCAAGGTGTTGTTGTCCCTCAAAAGTTTGGAGTTGTCAGGCTGTTTGGGAAGACTGGCTTGAAGGGTCAGTGGTGTTTTAATTCAAAGGAGTTTGAATTAGTGAAAAGGCCTTCTTAAGGAAGGGATTGGACGTAGCCTAGTTAAAGGTGAACCAATATAAATTGGAGGTGTTAACTTTTATTATCCACTGGTTATTTACTCTGATTGCTCATTATTCAACTAATTAGTTAAAAGAATTAAAGTTTGTCAAACACAATTCAACCCCCCTTCTTGTGTTGCACCTTCAAAAGTGGCCAGCCGATTGAGCCCTACAGTTCAATGATGGTATGTTACATTGGTGTTGTTGTTCGTCAAAATATGCCAGTAACAATTGATGATTGGAGAGACAAAGCTTTTGAAGGATGCTGAAGACATATTGTGGAGTGATATACAAGTAACTATTTTACTCCACTTTTTTGTTACTTATAATTTTTTCCATTGAAATACTTTTATTCAAACTCTTTATTTATTTGGTTTGTTGTCAGCTTTTAACATTGAAGATATGTGGATTACATGCTTAGAGTTGCTGGTAAAATTCACAGAAGATTTAGATCTTATTTGTCGAATTGTTACTTAAGAGATAATTATGGAAATTTGAATGTTGAAGCTCCAAAAATTTACCAACACTACATATCAACTGAAGAGTAGAGCTCTTTTGTAGTTAAACGTTCAGACCCCGCATTTGTGGTAATATTTAATTTATTAGCATGTGTGTTTTATTCATATTCATATCTTATTTTTTTACATGATCGTTATTTTTTTATTTATATATAGAATATAAGTACAAAAAATCGGGAGCGAGCAAAGAACCCAATGCATCCATACAAAAGATCGTGTATGGGGTATGCACGTTTAGAGCAAAAAATTGTAAGTAAACATCACTTTTATACATTGTGGTAGATTATAAACTATAGTTTCTAACTAATATTTTGTTTATGTCTTAACGAACAACTGCAAGAGACGAAATCCGATCAACCATTGGGTCGTCATATCTTGTTGAAGGAGGCTCGCGTTAATAAGGATGGAATAGTGGATAATGAAAATGTTCAACAAGTTATCCAACAATGTGTAAGTACACTATCACTTTAATATTTTTTAATATTGTCTTTTGAAAATGATATTGAACTTATCTTTTTAATACTACATGTATTTTAGGAAAATTTGAAACAATGTTCTGAAAATCAAGATGAGAATAAAGAAGTTAGCTGCAGGGACATTCTTGGCAAGGTATTCAATGTTCCTGAATATTCTGGCCGGTGAGGGGTAAGGGATTTGGCGTGACTCCCAAAATTTATTTTTCCCATAAGAAGCGCACAAATCCATCGAATGATCAAGTTTCATACTTGGTTAAAAAGGATAAGGAAAAGCATCTTCCAGAGGGTCAACGTGAAATGCAAATAGACAGTGAAAATGGAAGTTGCAACATTGGTCATAAAAGTCTCCCGAAGGTAATTGATTACTTAACGAAATAAGAAATTCATTCAACCTAATTGTTTCACATACTTATGTATTAACCATTTATTTAGGGTGTTTCGCGTTGCTTGCTATACTTGTCTTCCCCTACCCGTCACATGGTTGGGAAAGGAACATTGTACAACACATTAGGAGAAGTATTGCACAACAATCCCGTCTTTGCCGGCCATGTTAAAGTGTCACTTGTGATAGCCTTAGAACCACTTGCACCGTTGTTTATCCCCGACAATGATGGAGATATGAAATTTTTGGGAGAAGCAATAGGTAGCTACGTGGCATGGCCGAAAAATCTTGTTGGCACTTAGGAGGTATGTTTATGTATGTTTAGTTGTATGATTATGATTGATTATGTTTAATTGCTGATTTTTCCGCTTTTAATTTCACATTTATTTAGATTTTTGCTAAAAAGAATGATAAGAAGATCCCTTGCAACGAGTCTGTCACTTCACCAAAAAAGACAGAAAAGGTTTGACATATACATCAATTGTATACGAAATGATTAGCTTAATTACTATAATAACTAACAAACTGATCAATCTCATTTTTTTTCATATTCAACCAAAAAATAAACCCACTGCACCGCAGGTGCAGGTCCGTGGTAAACATAAATCTTCCAAAATGGAAAAACTGGATTGAGGAAAATCAGTTGCTTCTCCTAAAATAAGTCATCCAATCCTTTCTCGATTTGGGTCGTGTCTTGACATAACAACAAAGATGAATATGGAGAGCAATAATGATACATGTATCATAACCATGGAAAAAGGTATTTTCTGAGATGAGTATGTAGAAATACTTGGCAAAGAGCAAATATATGAACTTCTCAATCATAAAGAGCTGTGTGCTACTGTCATCAGCATATACATTAGGTAATATAAATACTTTATTTAAGATAAAAATTACTTTTTAATTGCGTCACTGCCACATTAATTTATTGATAATTGATCTAATTTTATATTTTCATTGAAGGTTTTTGTCTGAGAAGTTGGTGCGCACGTGCAAATTGACAAGTAGATTTATATTCTTATCTCCCCATAAACTATCCATGTTTAAGCTAGATCCAGTTAATGTAAAAAAAGTATGTAGTTGATATACTTTTAGAAAATAAAGAGAAGGATAAGTTGTTTCTGGCACCATATAATTCAAGGTACGTAATTAGATACTTTATCTATATCTTTTTTAATTTATGATACTTTATGAGTTTTGTAAACAAATTTGTCAACCAAATTTTTGTAAGTGTAGGCAACATTGGGTGTTGTTTGCCATAAATGCGACTTCTGAAATTATATATTATTTAGATCCATTGCACGGTCATTACAACAATCACCCTGATATAAAGAACATCTTCGACACGTAAGTAATATTCATTTATTTCTTACATATATAAATAATGTGTTTGGTCATTGAATAATAATCAAATTTATTTGATAGTGCTTTGCAAATTTTCCGCGCTCAAATGGGTGCTTCAGTGTCGAAGAATAAGTCAAACAACATTTCATGGCTTTCAATAAAGGTTTGAAATTTTTATTATAGAACTTAATTATATGCCTTTAAATTTTTATTTACAATCAATGCATAAATATTTATTGGTGTATATGTTTTATTTTATAGTGTCCGCGTCAAACTAACAACATAGACTGCAAATACTATATAACGAGATTCATGAAGGAGATTGTTGATCTGAATCAACATATAATTCCAGAACTGGTACGTTATTTTCATTATATTTTTATTTTCATATATAAACTATATATATATATATATTTGATTCTAACTTATTTATCTTCAAATATTATATCGCATAGTATTTTGACAACTTCAATCCAACGTACTCGGAAAGTGATCTCATAGAAAGAAAAGAAGAATAGAGTTAGTTTGTGCTCGAATTGAAAGTTATATAATTAGTTAATACGTGAGTTGTTGGAACCAAGTTGGTTCTAAATACTTAGGATTTTGATGTTTACAAAAGCACTCCATGTAATCTTATTTTGTACCTTGAATTATTACATTAAATACCACCAGAAGTTGAAGAATGCAGAAGCAGAAAATGCATCCAGAATGCATTCTGGAATTACCAGAGGATACACCAGGATGTCAAAACACTACTAGAGGATATCTTTGCTGGCCCAGATCAGAAGGAAGAAAAATCAGAAGGAGACCTGGACCAGACCAGAAGGAAGCCTGCCATAGGGAGAGTTGTTCCAGATTAGAAGATGTCAAATGTCAGATTTATTCCAGAAGTTATTCTGACAAGAAGATGGCCTGGCAGTGAAATGATAAACAGCCCAGACTTGATCCAGACATAATCAGAGGGTAAATTAATGGGTCCAAAACAAAGGAATTAATCCAGATTTGACCCAGACCAGAAGATAGCATGGTTCAGGGTATGAAACTAAGTCCAGACCAGAAGAAATGATTTCCAAAATTGATCCAGACCTAATCCAAAATGAAAGGTAAAATGTCCAGACTGAAATATTACTTGTCCAGATTTAATTTCAGTTTAATCCAGACCAAGTCCAGAATTGGTCCAAATCAGAGGGACGATTTCCAGATCAATGGTTCAATTTTAAATATTTGGCCTAGTGTTGGCCGAGATCAGACCATGGCCCAGTGTTGGCCGAAATCAGAAGGTCAGAATGTGTGGTCCAACAGTGGCCGAGATCAGAGGATCACAGCAGATCAGTTTGCTGGATCAGGATGGCCGAGATCATAAGGTTAGGAAGTGTGGTCCAGGGATGGCCGAAATCAGAGGATCACATCATATCAACTAGTATGGTCCAGATGTGGACTAGCGCAGAAAATCAAATGGTCCAGATTTAATCATGAGAATTAACGGTGGAGACTTTAATATATTTTGATCAAAGTATTAAAAAAATTTGTTACAAAATTAAAGTGACGTATTGTGGAACTCAGGAGTTGTTGGCGGGAAGGAACTAAAGACTTGATTGGCCAGTTATTTTGAAAGAAAATCTGAAGCTTAATAAAAGATATGTTTTTTATTTAAATAAAGCCCAATTGGTTAAGTTATTTTTACAAGAGAATCCAGCAAGATTCAGCTCAAAATTAAGCTTGGAAGAGGCCCAAATCTGCATCTATAAAAGGAGGCTCAAGGCAGAATACTTATCATCGAAAATTAAAAAGAGTCATACACTTCCAAAGCAAACACTCAAGTTTTCAGTGAGGTCAATTGTGAGTTCCAGCTTTCAAGAAGCAAGCAGTCTTGTTATTTTCTTTCTCGTGTGATCTAAGTTGTTGAAGTAGAGTCTAAAATCTGAGGGAGTAAGAAGGGGTAGCAGATTACTTGGCAATTAGATTCAAAGCGTTGTAATTCCTTCTACAATCTGGGGTTGTCAGATTGGCAGGAGAAGAAAGGAGTTGTATTATTCAAGAGTCTAGGATTGTTAGACTGTTTGAGAAGACTGACTTGGAGGGTTAGTAGAACTGCTGTAATTCAAGGTTTGAATTAGTGAAATCCTTCAAGGTGAAGGGACTGGACGCAGCCTCGTTAACGGTGAACCAGTATAAAAATTCTGTGTTTTATTTTTACTTTATATCCGCTGCTAACTCTGTTTTTATTCATTCATCAAGTTTTGTTTTAAAAGTATAAAAACAGGAAAAGTATTCAAGTTTTTCAAACACAATTCAACCCCCCCTTCTCGTGTTTGCACCTTCATGAGTTTCACATTGGTGGAAATTGTAATTTATTATTGTATATTTTGGTGTGAACTGATCATTATTCTAATTAGTTTATTTTATTTTTTGTTACAGTAGGGTAAATAAAGAAATTGATGGAGAAATTGCTACTGGACTGGCATGTAATTTGTTCTGTGAATATGTAATTCATACTGTGAATATGTTGCTAATGTCAATAACTTGTAGTTTATTGTAATTTATTGGTACTGTCATGAAATTGTAATTTCTTGCTGTGAATATATAGCTGCTGTGAATACTTTGTAATTGATATTGTTGAATGTGAATATGAAATTGATTTTGTGAAGAATATGAATTTGATATTTGTGAATATGAATTTTGATATTGTGAATGTGAATTTTAATGTTGATAAGAAGAATCTGAATGTGATATTTGATGTTGATAATAAGGCCATAAAAAAGACAGCATTTTTTAAAAAATGCCATAAAAAATCATTTTACAGAGCTTTTTAAAATGTTTTACAGCACTTTTCTAATCCTTTTACAGTGCTTTTTTGAAAAAGCGTTGTAAACAAGCACTGTAATACCAGTATAAGAAGTGCGCTTTATATATGGACCTATTACGGCGCTTTTTTGAAAAAGCGCTATAAAACTAGTATGAGAAGCGCGCTATATATATGGACCTATTATAGTGCTTTTTTAAAAAGCGCTGTAAGTCTATTATGAGAAGCGCGCTTTATATATGGACCTATTACATCGCTTTTTTGAAAAAGCGTTGTAAATCTAGTATAAGAAGCGCGCTTTATATATAGACCTATTACAACGCTTGTTTAAAAAAAGCGCTGTAAATCTAGTATAAGAAGCGCGCTTTATATATGGATATATTATAGCGCTTTTTTATTTTATTTTCAATAGCGCTATTGTATCATTTTACATCACTAGATACTAAAGCAATTAAAAGCGCTGTAAAGGGAAATAAGCGCTTTAAAATGATGTTTTTGGCGTAGTGTTAGTATCTCCAATTGAATTAAGACATGATACTTGACAAATGAATTGTTCTAATTTTATTATGATATGATACTTTTGCACAAATTATTATTTCCTAATTTTTATCGAGGTTTGAAGTGATCTTTGTTCACATCTCGTGACCTCACAATCATTAGAGTACACTCCATATGATATTTGTCCATATAGAACACTTTTAGCACCTTTTCTATATAAGTTTCTTGATGCACAAAAAATACATCTCTAAATACTTAATTTATAATCACAAATAGCTCTTTATCTTTTAGAAGACTTCATCTCAAACTCTTTCTTTAATAAATCAACGTTTAGAAAACTCTTAAGGAGTTCTAATAATATTTGCAACACTTTTCTTAAAAATACATGGACATATGATATCATTTTCATATCACTCAATTAGAAAATATTCATCAAGAACATTGCACAATACACATCTACATAAGTAAATTGAACCTTTCATGTGATGTGTTACTAAATTAATTAAGTATTAAAAATACTTGAATTCTCTGTTGGTAAATATGCATCTTCAAAATCAATACTAGGTTTGTGCAATGCTCTTGAACAACAAGTCAAACTAAATATATTGATATTTTATCATTCTCATTTTCTTTTCACTGAAAAATTCACCTATATCAAATTAGTTTCACTTCTTCTGGTTTACAAAATAAATGTCCAAAAATATTTAATTTTGCTAAGCAAAATTAATTGCTCATCAATTGAGTCTTTCAATTTGGTTAGTCATTGTTTTACCTAATCTTGGCTAGACTTTGATTCTTGATCCTTATTACCATTTATCACATATAACACTATATTATATGCAAAACATTGTCCATTCATTTTGGTTCCATCACATTCTATTAATGACATAATTTATTGAGACATCTTTCTTTTCATAAGTTTCAAGTATCTGATTAGTTTCTTTTGGAATTGAAAAATCAACTATGTTTGATTACTCATTTGGGATTTTCATATCATCACTTCAAGCATTTTTCTCTTTAGCTCATTTTCTTGTCCGAAGATTTTATTTTTGGAACCGACAAATATAGCACACTCCATGAACAATTGAGACTCATTAATTTGCAATGGTATATTATCGAATAAGGACATCAATTTCAATAATAATATATGCAGCTGATAATTGATTTGAACTTTGCCAATGAATTATCTTTTGAACTTTTGATTTAGTTATTCAGTATGAAGATCAAGATTAGATAATAATTATTGATTTTTTTTTAAAAGATAATAATAATTTGTTCCAACTAATACTCAATTTCAATATATTATTCTATTTCACTAACATTGGGAAAACTTATTTATCAAATTATTGTGCGCAATATACTGTAATTTTGAGATAGATTTATACCTAATATATATTTCCAATATTCTTTTAGTGCATTCGATTGGAACAATTGCAACATATACAACACACCCAAAAATCTATTAGACATACCATATTTAATTATAAACCCAAAATCAATTGTAAATTAGGGGAAGACTTATATATGATAACTAGTTGGTTGGACGCAAATCAATATCTCAGCTCACATTTCCATGTAAAAATTGGAGGGTATGATCTTGTAAGTCTTGATTGTACATTTAGAAGTAGACTTGTAATGACCGAGTCTTCAAGTTTACTTTTGTATACGAATCTTATATGATGTTCCATATCAATTTCAACATTATCTTTGACTACAACTATTGACAAACTGTTGGATTTGTGTATGTCAGTCATGATAGATTTCAACATTATCTTTGTTTGAACAAAGTTAATTTTACAATTAGAGTTTTGATGTTAACAAAAATATTTTATGAGAACAATATATTTGACTTCAAAGAGTATGATAGAAGATATGGTCAAAATTTGTAGAAGAATTGAAAATATTTGAAAAAGATTTGAAGAAGATTTGATCAAGATTTATCTACAACAAATTTACAATCTCAATCTAAATAAAAAAGGAACATAATCAATTTGAAGAATTTACAAATGCAATCTGAACAAAATAAAATTCAGAATTAAACAAGGACCGAATTGAACCCCAAATTTTAACTATAAATAGATACTCAGGACTGAAGAAGAAAAACATCGAAAAGAAGAAAAAAGTAGTCTTAGAGTTCAAAGAGAGAAATACTTGTGTCAAGTTAGAAATATTTTATGAGTGTTCTTTTCTTATAGTGTGAGAGTTATTATTATTATAAGCTTTTCAAAAGCAACTACTCTAGTTCCAATCTCTTGTATCCAACCCGATAGTGGTGTAGTTCCTTCTTCAATATGAGGTTGTTAGGTTGTTAGGAGAAGACTTGGCTTGTAGGGTCAAGGTGGTGTTGTTCCTCAAAAGTCTGGGGTTATCAGGCTGTTTGGGAAGACTGGCTTGGAGGGTCAGATGATTTGTAATTCAAGGTATTTGAATTAGTGGATTAAAGCCTTCTAAATGAGGAGACTGGATGTCGCCAAGGTAGTGGTGAACCAGGATAAATCTATGTGTCAAATGAATTATGCTTTCATTGCTTGTTGCCTCTGAATCCGATTGCTTCTACTCCAAGTAAGTCACCAAAAAACAAACTAGTTTTTAATTTATTTATAAATTATCAAAAAGTTATTAACTTTGGCAAACACAATAAACCCCCTTCTCGTAATTGAACCTTCAATTGGCATAAGAGCTTGGTCTCATGGCTGTGCACTTTACAGTGTTTGAGAAAAGAACCAAGGATTCAATAAATCTGGATTTAGTGAAGAAGCTGCCGGAGGAAACATCAATAGACCACCTCTATTTGATGGAGAACGTTTTGAGTATCGGAAAGACAGATTGAGAAGTTTCTATATTTCACAAGATCCTGAACTTTGGGACTTGGTGGAAGATGGTTATATTGCTCCGAAGAATACGGATGGTGTTGAAATTCCAAGAAATGAGATGAATGCTGATAAGAAAAAGGTGTACAAGATGCATTATAAGTCTAGAAAGTTCATGATAAATGCAATCACCTTCAAGGAATTTGACAAGTGCACCAACAAGGAGACAACAAAGAGTATTTATGATAGTCTGATTCTGACCTATGAAGGAAGCAAGCAAGTTCAAGAAGAAAAGCCAACCTCCTAGTCAAAAAGTATGAGTTGTTCAAGATGAAAGATGATGAAGATATTGAAACAATGTTTTCCAGATTCCAGACCTTGGTCTTAGGATTAAAGGTACTTGAGAATAGTTATACTACTACTGATCATGTGAAAATAATCCTTAGGAGTCTGAAAAGCAAGTGGAGAACTAAGATTACTGCTATTCAGGAAGCAAATGATCTGACAACTTTAAAGCTGGAAGAATTAATCAGCTCTCTCAGATCACATGAAATTGAGCTTGAAGAAGATGAGCCCAAGAAGAAGAACAAGACTCTTGCCTTGAAATCCAAGCAGAAGAAGGTTCTAAAAGCAACATCAGAATAAGAAGGTAGTGATTCAGATGATCAGAATTTAAACTCGGAGGAAGAAGAGATTGCTTTCATATATAGAAAAATTCAAAGGATGCGACACAACAGAAAGAAGAAATTTCCCCAAAGATATTTCAAGCAATCCAACAGAGGAATTGATGATAAATATGACAAGAAAAGCATCATCTGTTATGGATGTAATGAACCTGGACATATCAAGTCAGAATGTTCAAATATGGAGAAAGGGAAACACTAGAGGAAAAATTCCAGACCCAAGAAGAAGACTTTGATGGCTACATAGAATGATTCTGATAAATCCTCTGATGATGAACAAGCAGATTTTTGGCTATGATAGCTCTTACCAACTCTGCCTTTGGATCCAACACAGATTCTGACTCTGGAAGTGAATCAACAGATGAAGAAATCGAGGTATTTTCTGACTTTACTTGATCTGATTTAATTACAGCTATAAATGATTTTTTAAATAATAATCACAAATTGTCTTTAAAACTGAAAACACTTAGGAAAGAAAATACAAATCTAACTAAAAAAGTTAATGCTTTAAAGATTCAAAGTGTTGAATTTAAAACAGAAAATGCAACTCTGGAAACCAATATTACTGAACTTAAATCAGAGAATGCAAATTTGAAAACTGATATTGTTGACCTTAAAGCTAAAAATTTAACTCTAAAAAGTAATCATAGTACAACATCAATCGAAAACACCAAATGTAACTCTCATATGCATGAACAAGTATTTCAAGATTTTCTTGCTAATGGTATGGAAAGAAGTAAAAATGTTTCTATGATTTATGGAGTTAGTAGAAATGGTAAAAGAGGTATAGGATTTGAAGAAACTGTAACTGAACCTAAACATATTCCCTCTAATTGAAGGTGCAAACACGAGAAGGGGGTTGAATTGTGTTTGCCAAACTGAAATTCTTTTGCTGTTTTGTTGAATGTTGATGTGAATAATTTGATGAATAATTAATTAGATCAGCAGCGGATAATAACAACATAAGAACACAACGAGTTATCCAGGTTCACCATTAACTTGGCTACATTCAGTCCCTTCACTCCGAAAGTTTTAATCCACTAATTCAAAACCTTTGAATTACAACACCTGACCCTCCAAGTCAGTCTTCTAAACAGTGTGACAACCCCAGACTTTTGAGGAATGATAACAGCACCTTGACTCTACAAGTCAAGTCTTCTCCTACCAATCTGAACACCCCAAATTGAAGAAGGAATCTACACCTCTAACGGGTTTGATTACAAGGGTTTGGAACTCTGCAAAGTTGCTTATGGAAAGCTGATTGCTGGACTGATTCTTGCACTCTTTTGTTGCTTCTGGAAAGCTGATTGTACACTTAATTTCTCTCTCGAAAACACTTAGAAAATATTGCTTTTGCACTCAAGTATTTCTCTCTATTGAACTCTCGGATAACTTTGAATTTTAAGCTTGAGTTATGTGTTTTTCGATTCTTAACGTTGCTACCTGAAGCCTTCTTTTATAGCTGAAATTTGGGTTGTGTCCAAGCTTATTTTCGAGATGAATCTTGCTCAGATTTCCTTGGAAAATTCTGTTGGCCAATCCTGTTTCACTTAATTTCAAACCGTATCTTTTTAGCTTCAGATTGCATTTGAAAATTCTGTTGACCAATCTTGTTTCTCTTAATTTTAAACCGTATCTTTTTAGATTTAGATTGCATTCGAATTTCATCTTCAGTGATTTTTGAATAAAATATCCTTAATACTTTGATCAAATTTCTATCAAAATTCAATCAAGTCTTCAGTGATTTTTGTATCTTCTGGAGGTATCTTCTAGTTTTATCTTATGGAGGTATATTCTGATGACATCCTCTGGTGACGTCATCCTCTGATTTTTGACATCCTCTAATTTTTCATTCTTCTAAGTCAAAATCTGATTTTCATAAAATACTTTTGTTAACATCAAAACTTTAATTGAAAGAACCAACTTGGTTTCAACACTAATATCTTGTGTACTGTTTGCTCTAAGAAAGGTCAGTCCAAATTATCTTGTCCCATGTTAAATACAAGGAAAGACAAGAAACCTTTCAAGACTAACAAACCAGGACCCAACCAAATTTGGGTACCTAAGAAAAAAATTATCTTTGTTGAAGATGTCGTTAGCAATCAAGTTAAAACACCAATCATGGTACCTGGACAGTGGATGCCCGTGACATATCATGAGAGAAAATTCTATGTTCCGAGAACTAACTTTGAGTAAATGAGGCGCAATGACTTTTGGAGGAAAGCAAAAAGCCCAGATCATTGGTCAAGGTACAGTTGGTAATGGTACTTCCCCTTCTATTAAAGATGTCTTGTTTGTTAAAGGTCTTAAGCATAACTTAGTAAGTATTAGTCAGTTAAGTGATAATAATTATGATATTATATTCAATCAAAAAACATGCAAGACAATTAGTCAAAAAGATGGATCTGTACTCTTTATAGGTCAGAGGCAAAACAACATTTATAAGATAAATCTCTTTAGTCTAGAGAAACAAGAAGTTAAGTGTCTTATGTCAGTAAATGAGGAGAAAATAATTTGGCACAAAAGATTAGGTCATGCAAACCTTAGATTAATTTCAATACTGAATAAACTTCAACTAGTAAGAGATCTACCTAAGCTTAGTTACAAAACTGAAATCATGTGTGAAACTTGTCAAAAGGGAAAATAAGCAAAAAACTCATTTACCCCTAAGAGCTCAGTCTCTACCTCAAAGCCCCTTGAGCTTTTACATATAAATCTCTTTGGGCCAGTGAAAACAACATCTCTAAGTGGAAAGAAATATGCCTTTGTTATAGTAGATGATTACACTAGGTGGACATGGGTAAATTTTTTAAAAAGTAAGGATGAATCTCACAAAGTGTTTATCACATTTTGCAAACAAATCATGAATGAAAAAGGGTCTTAAGAATGTAACAGTTAGAAGTTATCATGGAGGAGATTTTGAAAACAAGTTCTTTGAAAGTTTTTGTGATGAGAATGGAATCTCGCATAACTTCTCCTATTCTAGAACACCCCAATAAAATGGAGTTATAGAAAGAAATAATAGATCACTCCAAGAAATGACGAGAATCATGTTAAATGATATGAATGTTGCAAAATACTTTTGGGCTGAAGTAATTAATAATGCAGAGTTATATTCAAAATAGAGTCTATATTAGATCTATATTGAATAAAACACCATATAAATTGTTGAAAGGAAAAAGCCTAACATCTTTTATTTTAAACAATTTGGTTGTACTTGTTATATGTTGAACACTAAAGATAACCTTGGTAAATTTGATTATCGATCTCAAAAGTGTACCTTCATTGGATACTATGATAGAGCCAAGGTTTATAGAGTGTTTAATAGGGAAACTCATAATGTGAAAGAATCCATGCATGTTAAATTTGATGACAAACAGCTTGACCTTGAAAAGTCAAAGCAAGATGATGATAATGCAGGTTTATTGGAACCAAAGGAAGCATATACATATATAGAAGAACTTGAAAAATCAAATGACACAAGCAAATCAAAAGAATATGATAAGTCTTCAAAAGATGAATATGATCAAGTCAGAAATAGTCAAGATAAGTTAGAAGAAAGATCTAAATGGAAGTACCAGTAATCCCATCCTTAAACTCTAATAATTGGAAGTGCAAGTGATCCTTTGAGGACCAAATCATCATTTAAAGACACCAGTTTGTTTGGCTTACTCTCATCAATTGAGCCTACCTCTATTGATGAAGCATTGACAAATGATGGATGGATTCTTGCAATGCAAGAAGAGTTAAATGAATTTGAGATGAATGATGTTTGTGATCTAGTACCTAGATCAGAGAAGAACATTATTGGAACCAAGTGGGTTTTAAGAAACAAGCTAAATGAAAAAGGTGAGGTGGTCAGAAACAAGGCAAGACTTGTCGCACAAGGCTACAATCAGCAAGAGGGCATTGATTACACTGAGACATTTGCTCTAGTGGCCAGGTTAGAAGCTATTCGTACCCTACATTCTTTTGCTGCAAATAATAACATTACATTATTTCAAATGAGTATGATGGGAGACCTTAAGTTCTTCTTAGGGATACAATTTTTAGCAAAGTCAAAAAGGTATATACATTCATCAAACTAAGTATACAAAAGAGCTTCTCAAGAAGTTTAAGATGAGTGATTGCAAACCTATGGCTACACCAATGCACCCTACTTGTTTACTTGTAAAAGATGATTTAGGCAAAAAAGATGACCAAAAAACCTATAGAGGAATGATAGGATCCCTACTTTACCTTACCGATTCTAGACCTGACATCATGTTTAGTGTATGTGTATGTGCAAGATTTCAAGCTGACCCTAAGGAATCACATTTAACTGCTATTAAGAGAATCCTTAGATACCTAAAAGGCACTACCAACCTTACCTTGTTATGCAAGAAATCTTCTAAGTACAAACTTAGTGGATACTGTGATTCTGATTATGCTGGAGATAAACTTGAGATAAAGAGCACTAGTGGAAACTACACTTTTTTAGATGACAACTTAATATTCTGGTCAAGTAAGAGACAAAACACTATTGCAATGTCAATAGAAAAGGGTGAGTACATATCAGCAGTTGGTTGTAGTTCTCAACTACATTGGATGAAACATCAACTAGAAGACTACAAAATCCTAGAAACCAACATTTCCATCTATTGTGATAACACTTTTACCATTTGTCTAATCAAAAAACCCCATTCTATATTCTAGAGCTAAACACATAGAGATCAAACACCACTTCATTAGGGATTTTGTTCAAAAAGGGGTACTAAACATTCAGTTTGCAGACACTGAACACCAATGGGCTGACATATTCACCAAACCACTACCTGAAGATAGGTTTGACTTCATCAAGAAAAAGCTAAACCTTACCTTCATATATGACTGATATTGTCATCACTTCAATGAAATTTTTTTATCAAAATTACAAGTTTTGTCATCATCAAAAAGGGGGAAATTGTTGGAACCAAGTTGGTTTTACAATTAGAGTTTTGATGTTAACAAAATTATTTTATGAGAACAATATATTTGACTTTGATAGTGTTTCAGCAAGTGTACTGAATCGTTGCAAGTAGTAATTAAAACGGTAGTACCGAGTGTCGAACTCAAGGATTGCGTTTTACTATTGAATTATCTTTAATTACTAAAATTGAACAAAAAGTTTCTGAATTGATTTAAGTAATATTTAAAATAACAATAGTAATGAAATTGAACTTTTATAATGAGAAAAATGTCAGGGATGAGTTTCACTTTGAGTCCAACCTTGGTTTCTAATTTGATCCTAGTTATTGAATTCCTTTATTGAATTATTACTGAATTCTCTTTAGTATTCTTGCCCTAATGTCTTAGTGATAGAACCTTTAATTCCAAAATAACCCCTAATTCCTTAGTGGGTTTAAAATTAGGATTAAGCTTTACAGTACAAAAATTACCTTTTTAAATTGCTGCCTCTGCAACTAATTCAATTGGTTTCATGACCTGCATCTATCCCTAGACTACAATCTCATGAGTTTCCCATCTCAAGCATTCGTAAAGTCCATTTCCGTTTCAAAATACAAATCATAGAACATTTTAGAGTTGATCAGGAAATAAAAATTATTAAGCACAGAGATGAGAAAAATAATTCAATAAATTTATTCATATAACCAGGAATCAAGTCAGACAAATAAGGGTTTCATCTTGTTTTGCTCATCCCTAACAACTAGAGTTTAGTTACTCATTACAGAGATTAAAGAGATAGAGATTAAAGAGATAGAGATTAAAGAAGAATTACAAGAAAGATTCATGAATGATTCTTGATAAAACTCCTTCAATGGTGTAGAACAGCCGTCTCTGAGCTTCTCTGCTAGGGCACAAGTCTCTGAGCTTCCCAATTGACCAAAAGATACCTAAAAATTTAGAAAACTCGGTTTTATGCATTCTTCAGCGCGCCATGCGCCCTAGGCATAGGACTTGCACTTCAAGCACATTAAAACGGAGTTAGCAGTGCCGAAATGCGCTTCAGGCGCGTTCTTTGCGCTTCAGGTGCATAACATATGATGTCTGGTATTTATTACATTTTTCTCCTCTTTCGAGTCCGATTTCGGTTTCGGGGTCTTCATGAAAGTTGTAGCTATGGATCTTAGCTTTCGTTTGCACTTAGTGTTACTCCAATTGGACATCTACAACTCCAGATATGGTAGAAATACTCCATGTAGGTCATGTTGATTTCTCACAAAAATTCAACACTGCACTGAAAATAAAGAAATAACATAAAACCACAAAAAGTATCTATTTAATCGAGGAAATACGAACATAAACATTTTATTAAATCCAAAAACTAAAATCAACAAAATATATTGAATAACTCCTTAAATTTACTAGTGATTTCCTATAAATAAGACTAAAAACAATGACAAATATGTATATGATGAAGAGTTATCAGACTTCAAAGTGTATGAAAAAAGATATGGTCATGATTTGAAGAAGATTTGATCAAGATTTATCTACAACAAATTTACAATCTCAATCTAAACTAAAAAGGAACATAGTCAATTTGAAGAATTTACAAACGCAATCTGAACAAAATACAATTCATAATTAAACAAAGACCAAATTGAAGCCCAAATTTTAAGTATAAATAGATACTCAAGGCTGAAGAAGAAAAACATCGAAAAGCAGAAAATAGTAGTCTAAGAGTTCAAAGAGAGAAATACTTGTTTGAAGTTAGAAATATTTTTTGAGTGTTCTTTTCTTAGAATGTGAGAGTTATTATTATTATTATCAGCTTTTCATAAGAAACTACTCAAGTTCCAATCTGTTGTATCAAACCCGATAATGGTTTAGTTCCTTTTTCAATTTGGGGTTGTCAGGTTGTTAGGACAAGACTTGGCTTGTAGGGTCAAGGTGATGTTGTTCCTCAAAAGTCTGGGGTTGTCAGACTGTTTGGGAAGACTAGCTTGGAGGGTCAGGTGCTTTGTAATTCAAGCTATTTGAATTAGTGGATTAAAGCTTTCTAAATGATGGGACGGGATGTTGCCAAGTTTAGTGGTGAACCAGGATAAATCTATATGTCAAATTAATTATGCTTTCATTACTTGTTGCTTCTGAATCTGATTGCTTCTACTCCAAGTGAGTCACCCAAATCCAAACTAGTTTTTAATTAATTTATAAATTATAAAAAAAGTTATCAACTTTGGCAAACACAATTCAACTCCCCTTCTCATATTTGCACCTTCATATCTCAGCATACTCAATTGCACATTTCCAAGTAAAAATTGGAGGGTATGATCTTGTAAGTCTTGATTGTACATTTACGGTTAGATGTGTAATGAACGAGTCTTCAAGTTTACATTTGTATATGAATGTTATATGATGTTCAATATCAATTTCAACATTATGTTAGAGTACAACTATGGACAAATTGTTGGATTTGTGTACGTCAATCATGATAGATTGAGCCTTTTGCCGGTCCAAAAAAATGATGTTTTATTCTATTAAGAATAAAGCGAAGATCTACTTTAGTCATCGAAAAAAATTGCAAGACTCAATTTAATTCCTAAGGAAAAATAAAACCAAATTTTAGTCTCTAAAAAATATAAAACAGAACAACGTAGTGTTAACTTACTCAACGTCGGAAAAGAGACAGTTAAGTTCCTAACAATAATTAAAATAAGACAATGCAATCCTTGATAATAATTAATACAAAATAATATGGTCATTACAACACACAAAAGTCTATAAATAATGTTTTCTTCGATATATTACATATCAACAATTTTTCTTCAATATATTACATATCAACAATTTTTTCTTTTCTTTTCTGGCATTCAAATAAAGTAATTCAATGACGAATCAATGAAATATTAACAATATTTGACAATTAAAAAAAAAACTTATAGCATATCTGAATTTTTTTAAAACGATAATTTGATCTAAGCAAACCAAATAAAATTACAAACAAGACAAAACTATCTAAATATTAATAGCTCTCAAAAACTGATTTCCCAAATTCCCCTTCATTTTTGTATACTCTATAAAAATTTATAGACAAACAACTTCTTGTAAATGTAGATGTCTCTATTCCTCGCTTTAAAACTCTCTAAATCAGCTTTCCAAAAGAGGTATTATCCAAAGTGAGGCAAGATCACGAGTTGGTAACAACTCCACCACGAACCGAATGCTTCATTTCACATTGAATTTGGCCTAATTTGACGATCCTTGTCTCTGAAATAAATTGAGCTTGTTTCCCTGGCTTTTTATGACCATTGAAGTAACTCAATTTGAATATTTGTATCCCAAATTTTGGCCTACAATCGAGAATAGACTATTGTAGAATTGAGTTTCCTTGATGACATAAAAATATGCTTTTTTGATGTGTTTGAAATTAAATACCTTGAATTTCACTATTGTGACAACTTAGTTTGAGTAAATTGACATTGTGATGTTGTTTTGATGTATTCATTGCTTGATTTATTCATAATTTTTAGCATCTGTGTTTGCAAAGATTCATTAGCAAAATTAGTGTGATTGAACGAGTGTTGTTAATTTAAAATTCGCAGGATATATATGTGATGTTTTGGTCATACCTTTTTCTCTAGACCTTAGTTTTGAATGATTGTTAGTTTTCTGGAAACTAGACTCAATTACCTTCAATTTGAGTATACAATTTGTGATGTTTGATTGATTATTGATGCTTAAAAATAGGTAACAAGTTAACCCAGAGTTGTTGTCCTGTATATCTGACTTTGTGTATTGTTTTGATAAATTGCAAGAATTGGAGGCTTAATTTGAAAAAAATAAAATTTTATCTATAAACTAGATATTATAAGCTTTCCAAAGAGTGCTCATTTACTCAATTCTGATTCTTATAAGTTGACTCTACAGTTAAACTCAGTTTGGAGTTGTTATAACATAAATTTGGGGTTGTTTTGGGAAAAATCTATCTTAAGCATGTTCCCTTGATTTTCATTTTACATATATGATTAGTGTCATATAATTGACTTCACAATGTATTTTATCGGAAGAATTATCAAGGTTGAGTGTGTGGTAGTCTTTAATATATTTTAATAGATGATGTTATAATTAGTAGGTGGTAATTTATATGTATATATATATATGTATTTGTGTGTGTGTGTGTATTGTTATATATAATTACTAGATGTTTGATTAAGGAGAGAAGTATAGGATTTATTCTAGCTAGATGAATTCTCCGTGTATATACGGTGGAAGCAAGGGGTAAGCGAGGGTAAGTGGGGCACCACTTACGGACGTAATTATGTCCAATCTTACCAAAATAAAGTTACTATCAAGAAAATGGCATTAGTAGAACTAATGTTGTCTTTATGATATGCTTTTTAGGTAGAGTTTAATTCATTGTATTACTCACATCTAATGGCATAAATACTTAGAAAGAGTCAAAATTATACATAAAAGGGGTAACTCGGAGGTAACTATGAAGGAACAGAAACTGATAAGATAAATATATCTTTGAATTAGAATGTTAATTGATTTGGTTTCATCCCTTGGGAGCCACAGAGATGTAATCTCATTCCACGTTATTTAAATATTTTACAGCTAAAAGGACTTAGATCAAGAGTTGAAGAAATGAAGCATAGTAGTTTATGCTATAGTTTGGTTAAAATTTCTAGGAGATTATTTTGAACCATGGATGTGTTATGTACTCCATAATATTTTGCTCTTTCTTTTAAAGGATTAGTATGTGTATTAATATATTTTCATGACTTTGTGTCGGAATTGGTATTAACCATCTCTTTTGTCAAATTATGTCAACGCTCAAGTTATAATTCTAGACAATTAACTTATGGTGTTGCATTTTTGGTATCAGAGCCCCGTCGAACCGACCATATTGTGGGTAGTTAGGATTAGTTGTTGTTCTTTTTGAGACTATATATATATATTCCAATTATTAATTTATGGAATATTAAGTCTGATTTGAAGATGCAAACACGAGAAGGGGGGTTGAATTGTGTTTGTCAAACTTGAATTCTTTTTGCTGTTTTTGATGAATGTTGATTTAAGTTACTTGTTGAATAAATAATCAGATTAGGAAGCGGATAATAACAGCATAAGAACACATCAATTTATCTTGTTTCACCATTAACTTGGCTACATCTAGTCCCTTCACTCCGAAGGATTTAATCCACTAATTCAAAACACTTTGAATTACAGCACCTGACCCTCCAAGCTAGTCTTCCCAAACAGTCTGACAACCCCAGACTTTTGAGGAACGATAACAACACCTTGACCCTATAAGTCAAGTCTTCTCCTACCAATCTGAAAACCCCAGATTGAAGAAGGACCATGCTATCTTCTGGTTTGGACCAAGTCTAGACCAAGTCTTCTGTTCTGGAACAAGTCTGGAACATGTCTTTTGTTCTGGACTGGGTTATGTTTTGAACTTTGTTTCCTTCTGGTCTAACCAAGTCTCTTTCTGGACTTGCTTCCTTTTGGTCTAGACCATGTTTCCTTCTGGGCTGGACCAAGTCTCCTTCTAAACTGTGCTTCCTTCTAATATGGGCAATGAATAATATCCTCTGATAATGTCATTGTTTCTTCCCTCTAATGATATCCTCTGATTGATGATATCCTCTAATGTTTGCCATTGATAACATCCTCTGATTCTTGCTTCTGATGCGACATCCTCTAGAGGTATCCTCTGGTGATATCTTCTGGCCGTATCTTTTGGTGACATCATCCTCTGATGACATCTTCTACTTCTGATTTGTATCTTCTAGAGGTATCTTCTAGTTGTATCTTCTGGAGGTATCTTCTGCTGACGTCATCCTCTAATGACATCCTCTAGTGACGTCATCCTTTGGTATATCCTCTAGTGACGTCATCCTCTGATTTTTCATAAAATACTTTTGTTAACATCAACACTTTAATTGAAAGAGCCAACTTGGTTCCAACATGATCAACTTAATATTTGTGTTTGATATGTGGAACAATATGGAACCAAATCCAAGACCACCTGGTAGGCCTTGTAGAGGGTGGACTAATGATAAACGTTGGGAACAAATGATGCAACAACAAAAACTTATGATGCAACAACAACATAATGAATCATCTTGCACAAGTTTTTGGGCTTAGTCAACCACCGCCGCCACCTCCACTAGAGGCCGCAAACAGATTATTTTATGATTTTCACAAGTTGAAACCCTTGCTTTTCTAGGGAGTCTGGTGCCATTGGAAGCTCAATCATGGTTGGATGAAATGACTAAACTTTTTCTTGTGGTGCGATGTACTGAAGAGCAACAATATTATGATAGCACGTCACAATAAGTGTGGAAGATCACATCCAGGAGAATTGCAACACCCCGAGTTTAAAACAAAGCGCGGGTGCATTTTTTTTTCCTCTATAAATATTTAAAATGAGTTTTCCAAAATTAACTCGAAAGGAATTAAAATAATTACTTAGTTCTGGAAATTTAATGGTAAACAATAAAACATTTTTGAAAGGTGATAATGTCACAACATTCCCAAAAGTCAATATCAGAGTGTGAAATAAATAGTACAACAATTGTTTTTCAAAATAAAAACAAAATACATTTCCAGCTCAAATCCTAATACATCAAGTCTAACTGATCATGCGCTAAAGCTACAGTAGCACGGATTTCCTCCGCATCCTAAGCAAGTCTTCTCCGAATCTGCCGCCCGCCTCGACGTGACCTCCTCCTCCTCCTCATCATACAGAGAGGGGTCGGTCTCCTCAGAAGTCAGATCAATACATAGTCTCGGCCGCTTCGGCGGAGCCGGAATCTCATAACAATCGTCGAAGATCCTAGATGGACCCGGAATCTCAGCTGCTACTAGCTTCGGCTCATCAGTCTTCCTTTCTGCCTCGGACTCATGTACAACTCCTCCAATCACCGGGTTGGGAGTCACCACTCCTACGGTGGCCTCCGTCTCAACCCCTCTAACGGACTCCTCAACATCGTCGAAAATCTTGTGCGCCTCCAATACCAGACGGGAAGGCACAGGGAAGTCTATGCTCGCATGAGTGCGCTCCACGAAATCCTCCACGCCGTCGGTCCTGCTCGTCCGCTCAAACCACCCCGTGTAAGTCACCCTGCTTGAGATGGGGTCAAATACCCAAGCAGTGCGCGAATAGCAATCAAGAAAGTTCAACGACGTTTCCGTCGTTCGGGTACCCACGGGTGGCATGGGTTTGGGGGGCATCTGAGGGCAAAGCCCAAAGTCCACAATATAATGGCAAGGGTCACCGACCGAAATTAACAAATAATCACATAGCATATATTTCACAACAACAAATATATCCATGATATAACATATGATGATGAGGAAAATAATAATGCTCATTTGAAATTTAATGACATATATGCCTTTTCAAAAACAGCAGTCAATTATTATAAAGTATGTGGTAAGTACAAACTACACCTCAACAAAACACAATCATTAAATCAGAAATTCAGATTCTGGACAGTACTCACACACATTCAATTTCCAACAATTCATCATATAATCAGACGTGATCCACCGCTCAATTCCTCAATGCAAAATGTATATGCTCATGTATACAATTTTCTTGGAATCACCAAGGTGCAGTCGCTCAACAGACCAGCACAATATGTTTGACTTTAACGGCCCTCAAGACCAAGGTGCAATCGCTCAACAGATCAGCACCTAGTGCAGACGCTCAACAGTCCAGCACTCGTGCAGTCGCTCAACAGACCAACACGTTTGACATATACCAAGGTACAATTGCTCAACAGATCAGTACCTAGTGCAGACGCTCAATAGTCCAGCACTCGTGCAATCGCTCAACAGATCAGCACGTGGTTGCGCATTACTCGGTGGCCCATCGCGGGTACCACTTGACTATGCAAATGCATGAATATGCAGTGTTTCACTTCTCTGGAAACAGTATGCAAAAACAGAAAATTCATGCCCTTCCATCATATTTAAAAATCTCAGCACAGTCAATATTATCATCATTCATTAACCTTTTAAAATGTTTTCCCAAACTCTCAAAATTCAAATACAGTGTTAAAACTGGGATTTTCTGGAATTTTACGAATCTATATTCGAATATAGAGGCAAAAAAAAGTGCAAAATTACACTCTGTATTCGAATACAGCCCTTTGGTATTCGAATACAGCCCTCTGGTATTCGAATACAGAGGCAGTCTCAGTGCACAAAACAACATCTTTCATTACATCAGTAAAGTCTTAAAAACTTCATCGCCACAACTTCAAAATATCACCAAAAGTTCCATTTTAATTCACCACAACAATCCCAACATTCCCCAAACACTCAAGGTTTACAAAACACTCTTAAAAACTTGAGGCTTCTCTATGTCTAAGTATTTTTTTTAAGTATTTTTTTCTCCCCACATTATCAAACATCTTTCTCTCCCTTTTGTCATCAGGCAAAAGAATTGATAGTGATACTTGCCTTTTTTTTGTATTTTTTTTTAAAATAATGAAAATAACATAAACATAAAATTTATCCTAAGTATGAAACTAAACTACTCTAAGATTGGTGCAACATCAGTAAAGTAAAAGAATGAGATTTAGATTTTTCTTGATGAAGTCAAACCTATCTTCATCTAGTAGTTTGGTGAATATGTTAGCCCATTAATGTTTCGTGTCTACAAATTGGATATTAAGCACACCTTTTTGAACAAAGTCCCTAATGAAATGGTTTTTGATTTCTATGTGTTTAATTCTAGATTGAAGTATATGGTTTTTGGTAAGGAAAATGGCAGAAGTGTTGTAACAATAAATGGGAATATTGGTTTCTAGGATTTTGTAGTCTTCTAGTTGATGTTTCATCCAAAGTAGTTGAGAGCTACAACCAGTTGCTGAAATGTACTCAACTTCTGCTATTGACATGACAATTGTGTTTTGTCTCTTACTTGACGTAAGATTAAGTTGTCACCTAGAAATGTGCGATTTCCACTTGTGCTTTTTCTCTCAAGTTTATCTCCAACATAATCAAAATCACAATACCCGCTTAGTTTGTACTCAAAAGATTTCTTGTAGAACAAGGTAATGTCAGTAGTGTCTTTTAGGTATCTAAGGAGTCTCTTAACAGTAGTTAAATTTGATTCCCAATGGTCAACTTGAAATCTTGCACATACACATACACTAAACATGATGTCAAGTCTGGAAGCGGTAAGGTAAAGTAGGGATCCAATCATTCATCAATAGGTTTCCTGGTCAACGTTTAGACCTAAATAATCTTTTTCAAGTGAACAGATAGGGTGCATTGGTGCATTCAGATCACTCATCTTAAACTTTATGAGAAGCTCTTTTGTATATTTAGTTTGATGAATGAACATACCTTTTTTACTTTTCTGAATTTGTATCCTTAAGAAGAACTTAAGTTCTTCCATCATACTCATTTGAAATTCAAGTTGCGTCAATTTAGAAAATTCTTAACAACGAGTGCCATTAGTAGATCCAAAAATAATGTCGTCAACGTAAATTTGAATAATAAGAATGTCATCTCCTTTTAAGTTTCTAAAAAGTGCATTATCTATTTGTCCTTTTTCAAAGTTATTTTTAAGCAATAAGTTACTAAGTCTATCATACCATGCTTTAGGTGCTTGTTTAATACCATACAGAGATTTCCTAAGTTTAAAAACATGATTTGGAAATTCAGAACTTTCAAAACCTGAGGGTTGTTTAGCATAGACTTCTTCACTTATATAACCATTTATAAAAACACTTTTAACATCCATTTGAAATAATGTAATGTTATTATTTATAACAAAAGAATTTAGGATATGAATAGCTTCTAACATGGCCACTAGAGTAAATGTCTAAGTGTAATTAATGCCCTCTTGCTAACTGTAGCCTTGTGTGACAAGTCTTGCCTTGTTTCTGAAAACACACTTGGTCCAATAATGTTCTTCTTTGGTCTAGGTATTAGATCCCAAACATCATTCCTCTTAAATTCATTTAACTTTTCTTGCATTGCAAGAATCCATCCATCATCTGCCAATGCTTCATCAATAGTAGCAGGCTCAATTAACGAGAGTAAGCCAAACAAAGTGGTATATTTTAGTGACGACTTGGTCCTCAAAGAATAACTTGCACTTCCAATGATTAGAGTTTTAGGATGAGATAACTTGTACTTCCATCCAAATCTTCATTCCGACATATCTTGACTATCTTTGACTCCGTATTCATCCTCTGAAGATTGGTCATCTTCTTTTGATTTGCTTGTATCATTTGAGTTTTTCAAATTCTTCTAGTTTGTCTGCATCTGCTTCCTCTGGTTCTGGTAAATTTGCACTATCATCGTCTTGCTTTTACTATTCAAGGTCAAGCTATTTGTTATCAAATTTAACATGTATGAATTCTTCCACAATCTAAGATTCCCTATTAAACACTCTATAAGCCTTAGATCTTTCAAAATATCCAATGATGGTACACTTTTGAGATCTAGAATCAAATTTACCGAGGTTATCTTTAGCGTTCAACATATAACAAGTACAACCAAATTGTATAAAGTAAGAGATGTTAGACTTTTTACCTTTCCACAATTCATATGGTGTTTTATTCAATATAGACCTATTTAAAACTCTATTTTTAATATAACATGCAATATTAATTGCTTCATCCCAAAAGTGTTTTGCAACATTCATCTCATTTAATAAGGTTCTGGCCATTTCTTGGAGTGATCTATTATTTCTTTCTACAACTCGATTTTGTTGGGGTGTTCTAGGAGAGGAGAAGTTGCGAGAGATTTCATTGTCATCACAAAAACTTTCAAAGAACTTGTTTTCAAATTCTCTTCCATGATCACTTCTAATTATTACAATCTATAATAACCCAATTAATTAAAATTTAATAAGAATACATGTGTTGCAAATAATATTATTAATTTTAGAAATAGGGACTTTTATTTATTTATTTGTTTAAACTAAAATTGATAAAGAGGGACACAAGAGTAATAGGGATAAAGACCAAAGGACAATTTGGGAATTTTCTTTCTTTTCCCTATCACAAATCATTCACAGAAAGACAATTCACGAGGAACCCCTTCTTTCCTCACTCGTCGTCTTCCTCTGCCTCCTAACAAAAAAAAATCCCCAATCCCACTCTTCCAAATCCCCAATCCAAACTCGATCTCGAAACCCCAATTTGATCCCATAAACAAAAGAACAACAAAAAGTTCGGTCGATGTGGGCTGCTTTGTGCCTGGCGTCATGTTGCGTGGTTTGTGCATGCGACGCTTGTAGGATCGTCGTTATGGGGATCATCCGTCGTTCAGCCAGGATCGCTTACTGCAGTCTCTTCGCTTTCTCTCGTCGTTGCTTGGATCCTCCGTGAAGTTGCTGCCCCTCTCATGGAATCTATCCCCTAGATTAATCATTTCAAACAAACTCTGAGCCTTGAGTGGTTTGAGACTGATGCAGTTCTTCGTGTTAGCTTGGGAAATTTTCTATTTTTCACTATTTCGCTACTCTGATGATTGGTATCAAAATTCAGAAGGATCCTCGTGATGGCTTGCACTATGGGGGTTGGATGATGAGAATCATCTGTTGGTGCCTAAAGGTTATCTTTATGTTATTCCTTCCAAACGAGATCATCAGCTTTTATGATACAATATCAAAGTCCAACTCGGCTTTGTATCCTTCACACCATTGCATGCGGAAGTCTATCTCTTTATCCTTATGAATCAACTCAAATTAGTGGAACAAGTAAAACATGACTAGCCACGAGGGATTCGAGCTGAAGCAGGAATCTGAAAATAGAGGAGTTCAAAAACGAGTTGGGACACAAGTTCCTTCTTCATAGTACAATTAGGTGAGTTCTTTACCTTTTTATCATGTGAGATTGGGGGATTAAATTTTATTACCAATTTCTGAAACTGTTTGAAAAAAAAAATGAATGGAAGATAAGAACTAAAATAGTGACAAAAAAAATGAGCATATAAGAATTTCATTAAAAATATTTAGTTTATTTATGTTAATTTAGAACATGCATATAGCTTATCTCTGTTGTGTGATGTTGTTAATGAATTATGCGTTAAGAAAATTTAATTAGATGCGTAGACCTTAATTTAAGGTCAGTATGCTTGTCGAGCACGATCACTGCTCGTTACTGCTGCTGCCTCTGATGCGTATGCGAAGCTGTGAGTTTTGAATTCTTTAAAGCAACTGTTTGGGATTATTACGGGTTATGAGAAGTTGATTGTGAGAAAATGGAATTTTTCGCATATAGGTGTTTTAAAACTGCATCCAAATGACTTTTCATGACTCTGATGTTAATCTACTTTTTGCCTCTGGTTCTACTTTCGAATTAGGAACTTAGGATTAAATTATTATGAATTTACTATATTCAGTTATTTAAAATTGTTGTGGATGAAGGATGCATTGCATACATGACGTAATAAAAATATTTCATACAAAACATCTCAAGTTTAGTACTCTCTCATTAATCAGATCTTGCACGGCTTTATTCACGGTGGGAATCAAGTTGTTCTAGGCATGGTTCAACAGGTAAAGGAGAAAAATCAGGACGCTGATTGGGGTTTGGCCAGGCCACCTTTACCGCTCAGGTCTCAATTATCTTGGTGACCTACGTCGAGATAATTGGGCGACCTTTCTTTGTTTACAAGGAAATGATTTCAGAGGTCGTGTGTAGTTTCCAGAATCATTTAAAAAGAATGATTTCAGTTTAGTTTTTTTTTTATAAAAAAAAAAGTGAAGTTGAGAACTTCAACTTAAGATGTATTGTATCAGAATTTCATGTTTTCTGCATTTCTATTTAATTATTAAAAGAAAAATTTTAAACTTCCCCTCTCTTAGTTTTTGAACTCACTGAGATTTATTCTCACCCCTTTTATGTTAAAAATTTAGCAGCTGCAGGTAGTTCAAATGCAACTTAATACTAGATGGGAAAACTTTAAATTTAATCGTTTAGTTATAATGTATTAGGAACTTTGTTGTATTAAAAGCTTATATAAAGGTTTAATTTGAGAATTTAGTTGGACTATTGTACCTTATGAATCTGTTTGAACAATTGTAAACCATAATTGATTGGTAGTTGAATTGTTTTAAATTGATTCAGACTATTCTTTATATTTACTTGCCTCTAAAATATTAAGATGTATGGATTGAAATGCCGAATTCTAGATAATTGGTATTGAGTCTGACATTTTGGTATCAAAGCAGGTCGGTCCAATTGGACTGTAGGCGTAAGGTTAAATTTAGGTTACTTCCCTTTTGATTATATGTTCTAAGTATTGTTCCACAATTGTTAAGTCTGATCAGCTTAATATTTGGTGTTTGACATGCAGAACAATGACAGAAAAACTTGGAAAATAAGATTAAATAGGCATTGTATTACATGAGTGACATCTGATTTGGAAAAGTGATAGGACTTTCCATTAGGTAGTTTAAGCTTGTGTATAGAAGCACATAAAGATAAGCATTAGTAACAAATAGTTTATGTGTAGTAAAGTGATTAGATTATATATAATATTAGGTTAATAAAAATTAAGGTTAAGCACACCTTGAAACTGCTTATGCAAAAGTTGATCAACCAGTAGACTGATTTGGAATGTTGATTCATCTTATGGTAAATTTTATTACTCGTTTCTGAGTTGATATTTTTGTCTTTGAATTTTCGGATCTTTAGTTTTGGATTGGCTTAGTTGTTGGTACTATTTTAGAGTTTCCAATGTCTTTTATTTTGTGGACCTAACATGATGATGTTAACTGTTTTGTGGGATTTATATGGCTATGTCTACCGGAGAAATGATTGCCTTAAATTACAATGCATAAACATATCCCTAAATTTGGGTGGACATAGGTAGATTTCGTTCAAAATGAACCTTTGCCTCAAATGAAAGTTATTATAAATCTTGTACTTAAAAAGTATGAAATGAATATCTGATTTAGGATATCCCTACATTGACTAAACTGCATATAATTTGTCTCGTGTAAGTACACCTCAAATTTTTATATGTTGGGGTGCAAACATGATACCCCTCTTTCTCCATATTCATACTTAGTGTGAGTTTTAATGTTAGGTTCTTTAAAAGAAAAAAAAAATTGCATATCTAAATAAATGTTGTCCAATGATCTTCCTACCTCGCCCACCTCTTATGAAAGCTGAAAATTCAAAAAGGATTAAATTCAGATTTTATTTCAACAATACCACTAGATAGTTTGCATAATTTAGTCGTTTTTAATAAATAATAATAATAATAATAATAATAATAATAATAATAATAATAATAATAATAACATCTCAACTAATAATTGATTCAACTAATTGTTGAATATGTAAAATAACAAAAGGTAGACTATTCGAATTTATATTTAATTACTTGATGATATGAAAAATTTGAATTTTTTATAAAAATAAATATTTATGAAAAAAGAAAATAATCATAGTATAAAAATAAATATTTATGAAAAAATAAATTTGAATATATATTTATGAAAAAGTTTGCATACATTTATAAAAATATAAATAAATATTATGAATTTTTTTATACAATAAATATTTTTTAACAATTTATATAGAATCAAGTCAAGAGTATATAATCAATTACTAGAAATTAGATATATTTAAATAATATAAAATAAGCATTATCAATACATAATTTAACAAACTATTTTAAAATAATAATATTAAATAATTTTATAAAATAGTTTACTAAACAATCGATTATAACTAAATTCAATACTATATATAAAGGAAATACCAAGTTTTGTTGTCGATTTTTCCCTTCCAATTTGACCGTCTTCTAGAATAATTTATTTACAATTAAATCCTATTTGAACTTAATTCAATAATTAATATTTCTAAAGTATTTATACCGTTATATAAAAGGATACTAACTGTTGGTGTAACTTTTTATACCAATCAAATAATAAACAATTATTTTTATCTTTTTACTATTTTTGTCAATAAAAGCGGACATGTTTAAGAGAAATATTTTGGTGTGAATTTGTTCTTCCAGAGTTGCTCTGCACGTAAAGTGTTTTCATAACCATTTTATTGTTTCTTATTCAATTAAATAACTGAATTTAAAAAAATATTTATACACACATGTAAGAAAATGTGAATCAAGAGGAAAATTGGAAATCATAAATGTTATGAAATAAGAGACAAAATATTCACATGAGAACTTCGTTTTGGATAATAAACACAAGGGTGCATATAAATGATTTGTTTTTTTTACATAAAAAACATCAGAAAAAAATTTTGAAAAAGAAATGAAGATGAAACTCACAAGCGAAATGGTTAATATATAATATTTAAATATAGCAAAAATTAAACTATATTGTTTTATAATTTTATTGTTCAATCAACATAAATTCCAAAGAAAAATATATTGTTGATGTTATACAAGAGTATGACCTAGTTTCCTCCCTCCTATTACATCCTTATTCCAATGAAAGCATTCAATAGATCCCTTTTTAATCTTACATGGTCCCGATTCTTTTACAAACCAACGACATTCATGTTTGCAATCAGTTTGATCTCGAGATTGAACATAAATGTCAAAGTAGTGAAATGCATTAATCCACGAAAATTTACAAAAGTATAAAGATCTTGGTATTAAGTATATAGGCGTAAAAGTGAAGGCGTAACTTTCTCCAACTTTTAGTGATCGAAACCCAAAATCAGAATTTTTGTCTTTACAATCTAATCCGAGTTGGGAATTGGTTAGATTGTTACTGACGTATACGGTTACTTTGTAATTGGGCCAGCTTTCACCGCACTGGAATTGCACAGAAACGAGAATTGTAAGTAACATAAAAACTAAAAACAAAAATTTGGAGATTGTAACCATCTCGCTTGCCCCGTGGATAAATTGGTAAAGTGGTTTTGAATCATGTGCTCACTTTCTTGTTATATATAGTGTCGAGTCAGGTGAAGGGGTACTATTTTTTCGACGATTACTAATATTTTATTTAATTAATCATGTGGCTATATAAGGATATTTTTCACATATATTTTAATTTCATGTAAAATTATTTATTATATTTCCATGAAAATTTATATATTTATTTTATTTTATCTTCAACAGATTACAAGTGAGGGATTTGACCGATTTTTTTTCTCCAATAGTATGTGGCATCCCATGATGCGACCATTTAGTTTTTTATAATTAAATAAATTATTTCCATTATTGAAATTAAAATTAAAATCATAAGAAAACGTGATTTCAAAATAGACCTAAAAGATAAAACTTTAAAATTTGATGATGTTAAATCAAAAGTATGATCAAACTCATTTATAGATTACATGTCATTCAATTATTTGTGGTTTAATTTGATAGTATCAACACATGCTAATTTTTAAATGTACCATAGAAGTCTCCTAAAAATAATATTGTATCACTATTTCTTTTATAAAATAGTCATTATTGTCATCGTTTTTAATAATAATTTCCCTTGCTTCAATTTTAAAAAATATACAAGAGTAATAATTAATGTAAAACAAATATTATGTTGCTATCTATTACTGTAACATCTTAAATTTTATAATAAACTATTTTATTAATAAAATATGATTTTAAATAATGAATTTGATGTTCAAATTATTTTAGAATATATGTTCATTAATTTTATGATTAATTTTCTATATATGCGTGTCTACTATGATGTGCTAATTTTATACGTATTTGAGTAAATGAATAATATAAATAACTAATATTATATTTTATTACTTTATATGTTTTTTCAAAGATAATAGTATTTTAGTGTAAATATTTTAAATAACAAAATTTTATGCTATTTTACATGTATATGTGTGTTTGTAATTAATGTAACATTTTCTTGTATGTTTGAGTAATATTAAGTGTGCATATATTTCCTATTTTAATTATTTAATTTACAAGTAATTATCTTTAGATAGTAGCAATATTGTTTTCTATTTCCTTTATTTTTATATACTTGTTAAGGCACGGCGATTTTATATATATTTTATTATGATTTAGTAATTAATAAAAGGTGTTGATATTATATTTATTTATTTTATATTCTGACTATTCTCTAATGATAGTAATATTTTAATGTAAATATTTTGAAAAATAAGTATAAATATAGTGAATATTTTTATTATATGAAAGTTTCAGTTATTAGTAATATATATTTTTTAAAGAATAATTATTTTATTACTCAAATTTATAATATATTAGTTCAGAATTATTAAAAAAAATCGAAATAATTACAATATGTTGGACAATTTATTATGGTTTAATGAAAAACATCGAAATAATTTTTTTATTTAATGAAATGAGATTCTTCAAATTAGACTATAAAATTTTTTAATTAATTAAAAAAGTTTTTAATAGGAAGGTGAATCTTATTGATCGACCCTAATTAAAAATAATGACATAATTTTAAGGAAGTTAGTAATAGAAAAGTCAATTCTGCTAATTGCCTTGAATTGAAAATAATAGCAAATATTTTTAAATAATGTGTAATTGATTAATAATAATGACAAATTTTATTTCTAAAAATAATTAAACCTAATCTACTACTATAAAAAGGAGTCTTAGATCTCTCAAAAGAAAACGAGATTAAAAAATATCGACCGATTTTGGGCGTTTGAATTTGCCCACCATAAAGCTACTACTGATACTTTGTTGCGTCTTTTTTACAATTTTTTTATAATACTACCTTGTTTTTTTTTTTGTATATATGATGTTATAGTTTAAACAAAATTCATTTTCATACTCTAAAAATAAAATAAAATATTGAATTGAGAAAACACATTCTTCAACAATAAGTGTTATGTAAAAAATCACAAACCTCAAACAAACACTCATTTGTGGTTCTACTCATTCAACTAAACTCTAAAATATTTAGAAAAATGAGATAAGTAAAAAAAAATCATAAATCAAAACAACATATTGTTATCGCTTTTGTCGTATCAAACTTGCCCATTGTTGGACCACCTAGTTGTTTTTCAATGCGTCGTTTGGTATAAGTCTCCCATGATTGTCGCACAAATAAAACATAAATTAAAATTTACCAACACACTAGTATTTTATACCAATAACTACTAGTGTTTTGATTTCCCTATCGCACATGAGGATACGTAGGAGTAAGGTCTTCCCCTTGTCAAACCAAATTAATAAAACAATATTTTTTCTTCTTTTATTAATGTAGATAATTTATTTTCTTTTTTATTATTCTTTTTGGGTCAAATAAATAATTAGATAAATAAATAGTTTGTATAAAATTAATTCTAGGTTAACTGTTTTAACGGACGGTGTAGGGTGGTAATGCTTTCCCTACTCGTAATCGACTCCCGAATCTGAATTTTTGGTTCAAGAGCATCATTTAAGGTTTTATCCAATTTTTCCTTTAGTAAAATAAACTTGATGACCACTCCTTTTTCGTAGATAAATCGGACTCGATAACTGGCGACTCTGCTGGGATTTTGTAGAGTCAAAACCAACTAAATTACTCGTGTATAAATATTTGTTTATTTTATTTATTCTTTAATTGTTTTGTTATATTTTTATTGTGAATATAATTATATGTACTTATGATAATTTATTTTCATTGTGTTGATTCTTTTAGTTATTGATTTCTTTACACACAACACTAACACGATTCACACACTAATGAGTGAACTTTATACCCAGGCTAAGTGCAATCTAAGATAAGTTAGAGATTGTGTAATGATAATCTTTTGTATGTACATCATATTTGTATGTCTTGAAAGTCTCACCTAGAGTTGACTTTTTCTATAATATTTCCATTTTAATAGTTTACCTATATTGGTTTAATATTTTAGAATTGAGTTGTGTGCTATACGAACCGATGTAGAACTATAGAGTCACCCATAATAAATGTTCACATTAAAAAAAACCATAGAAAGATCAAATAAGAAAAGAACCATGTATGACACATGTATATCTGAAGAAAAATCTACCACCTCTATATCGAATTCATCATGTTGCATCGCATAATCATGCATATTTCATCATTTTTATTTTTTTTTAATCATGCTCATTTTTCTTTTCTTTTTTAAAAAAAGAAAAATCATTGTGTATTACCTTCAATTTTTATGAGGTAAACTGTAGTCAACTACATTTTTATACATTCACTTTTTATTACATTCTCATAAAAAATTTATTCAAGAAAAAAAATATAAAAAAGCAAAAAATATTATGATGCCCTTATTGGATATGTTCTCAATCTAGAATCATAAATGACTTAAAACAGACAGAAATAAGAGAAGTATGAATCAACTCAAATGTTAAATAACCAAGATCTTAGAGGTCCTTCAAAACTCGAGATTAGAAATGAGGGAAATTCTTCAGCATAGGATGAAACACCATCTGACAATCATGTTCGTCCGTTGAGCTTCACTCGATAAATTCACAATAATCCTCAAGAAGAAAGTGACAATTCCCACTTTTTGGTTTACCTCCAGGTTATACCCCACCTCAAGCCACTAATCCACCAATTGTGGGTACAAATCAATAGAATGCCACTTACCCCCAAATATTGGGCTATGTTGTTGGAACCAAGATGGTTTTATACTTAGAGATTTGATGTTAACAAAAGTATTTTATGAGAACAATATATTTGACTTCACATAGTATGAAAGAAGATTCATGTTTTTGAAGAAAATCTAAAATAAGATTTGATTCAGATTTATTATTAAAGAAAATCATTGACCAAGTTGAAAAGAAGATATGATCAAGATTTGAAGAAAATTTAATTAAAATTTATCACAAGAACATATGAATTATTTACAAAAACATTTGGTCAAGATTTATCTACAACAAAATATGAACAGTATAAATCTAAAAAATTTACAAACTCAATCTGAACAAAATACGAACATAATTAATCTGAAGAATTTACAAACTCATTCTGAAGAAAATATGAACAAAATCAATTTGAAGAATTTACAAACTTAATCTGAACAAAATACGAAAAAATCAATTTGAAAAAATTTACAAACTCAATATGAAAAAATACGAAAAAAATCAATGTAGAAGAACTGCTCAGATTGGATTCAGAAATAAAGAATTAGCTTAAGAGCATATTATCAATAAACATCTTGTTCATAATTTTTTTGTGACTAACATCATTGTTGACCAAGCTAGGAATGAAGATAGAATTCATTAAACAAGGACTAAATTGAAACCCTAATTTTATCTATAAATAGATACTCGAGGTTGAACAAGAAGATAATCAAAAAATAAAAAGAGTGTAGAATAACTCAAGCTCAAAATTCCAAATTCATCATAGAGTTCAAAGAAAGAAACACTTGTTTGAATGAGAAATATTTTGTAAGTGTTTTTCTTAGAGTGTGATAGTCATTATTATAATCATCTTGTTAGAAGCAACTACTCAAGTTTTAAACCTTTGTATTCAAACCCGATAGTGGTGTTAGTGTACCTTCAACAATTTGGGGTTGTTAGGCTGTGTGGAGAAGACTTGGCTGGTAGAGTCAAGGTGTGTGTGTTCCTCAAAAGTCTGGGATTGTGAGGTTATTCAAGAAGACTGACTTGGAAGGTTAGATGTTTTGTAATTCAAGTTGTTGAATTAGTGGATTAAAACCTTTTGAGTGAAGGGATTGGATGTAGCCAAGTTAGTGGTGAACTAGGATAAATTACTTGTGTCACTTTATTCCTACACTCCATTGTTTTTTTTGTTGTTTCTACTCTAAGTAAACCATCAAGGTTGAACCAGTTTAATCAAATAATGAAAAAGTTATCAACTTAGTCAAACACAAATCAATCCCCTTCTCATGTTTGCACCTTCAACTGAAGTCCTTTTTTTTGCATCACCCATATGTCGCTACAACCTTACAATGCCCACCCACAAGAATATTAAACCAAAATTCCAATGAGTATCGAGGACGTAATACTCGTGGAGAATAGTTTGTATAGCTTGACTCGATTCCCATATCTTATATTGAATTATTGCCACATATTATCCAAAATTATTTGTTTGTGCTTTGTCCAACAAAACCTCTTAAGCCATCATACCCAAGAGGATATGACCCAAATTCTAAATGTAATTATCATGACCCAAATGCTAAATGTAATTATCATGTAGGAGGCACAAGACACTCCATTGATGATTGAACAACTTTAAAATTCAAGGTGTGTGACTTGGTCGAAGCAGGGTGGTTAGATTTTAAAGGAAATGAACTCAACATAAAGAATAATTTACTACCAAATCTTGGAAGTTCTTCAATGAATGCCGTCTCCTACGATTGATCAAACTAATTGGGTCTACCTTTGTGCAAAAAAAAAAAAAACAAAGAAACAACTAGGAGATTATTGAGTTACCTATAATTTGAATGTAATTACTGTAGATCTTACCCTAATTTATCTTTATGGTGGACACACTTTGTTCCTTAGTATTTTGAATATTAATAAATGCATTTTTTTCCTTCTCACAAGTCATATATTTCACAATTTTTACCAAACATTATTTGCCTTTCTCTTCTTTAAACCATATACCATGCACATTTGTAAGTAATCCATTCATAAATAAGTTTGTGAAGATCTCATACATAATTTCAATCAAGTTATTAATTCCACTGAAGGTGAGAATGATAAAAATAAACTGTACTATCTGGATAGGCCTCAATATGTTGGGGTATGGAATTAATGTCACGTTAATCCCTTAAAAATGTCATTTTATCTTTATCATTGTTTAAATGTGTTTTGAATATACCAATCACATGGAGGAATTTGAAGTGTGTACCATGGGCGTTTTAGCCACCTTCGAATCAAAAGTGAAAATGTTGAAAGTATATGACACTTAAATGCAATCCTCAATCAACTAAATCAAGAATGGAAAAATTGGGATAAGAAAATGATCATTTTATTGTACATATTAGAAAAATATCTAAAACAATTTGAAGTCATTTTCCATCACGTCCCTCAATAATATAATCAATTGGTTGCTGTTCTAGCTATTTTATCTTCAATGTTCAAAGTAAGTCATGATGAAGAATAGTTATTGACAAGAATAAAATTAATGACTATCCTAATTACTATCAAATGTATAAGAAAAACTAGATAGAAAGTTCTCATACGAAATATTACCTCCTAGTTATGGAATACCCTCCCTGAGTATTAGACCAAAACCGGGGCACCCTTTATCAAGGAGTAATGATTTGTTTTGAAAAACTAAATTTACTTCAAGAAAAATGTTGATTGCCTGACGTCACAGACAACTCTTTCAAAAGAGCTTAAAAGAAGAACATATGCACTTGAGAACTTCAAGAGAAAGAAGTAGAGCTAAAGAAGATTTCACATGTCTAAAAGGTCTAGCGTGGAAAGTGGACTCCTAAATATATGAGCCTCTATACCTTAATACACACACATAGACATACATATACATTCAAGTGTGAATTTAATCCACACAAATGTTAATTAAGAAGAATTACCACTCCTTACACGTTGACGCTTCCAAAAGTATAACATCTAAATAAAGACCCGCTAGGTCAAAAATACGAAAAGGCGACTTAGGCAAAACTAAATGAAGACCCGTTTGGTCGAAAACCCTAAAGGGCGACCTATGTAAAAATTAGGAAAAAAGCTTGTTAGGTTGAAAATCCGAAAGAGCAACCTAAGCAAAAATTAGTGACACAAATACAGAATGAAGGAAACTCATTAGATTCGGGCAAATCATATCATTCTAAGTGGGTTAAAAACATGATTGGAGTAGTGGCATGAGTTATTAGCACAGTTCTTTTATGAAATACTGCTAACAAATGGGGTCATTTACCCATATGAAATCACCTTATCTTATTTTCTTTCTATAAATCCTACTTTTTTTATATCATACATTTTCTCATTAAATATCATTGTCTGAACCTTCCTTCACTAGTTTCTTGTGTTAAAAATCTTTTTTTTGACAAAATGCATAAGGCGGGGGCAACTAGAGCTCAAGTCGAAGATGTAACAGAAAATTTCTTTAAAGATCAAAAGGACAATCACCATTATTTATTCAAAGTGGTGCACATTTTTCATTTATGAATCCAAGGATCATGTTCATAAGGAGGTGAAAGAAATAGACAAAACTAAATTTAAAAAAATTGAAAAATAGTTGATTGAACAAAAAAGATGAAAATAAAGGAAAATGTTCATTCATCAAATGCATTCATGACATTTTATATTTTCAATAGTGTATAAATTTAAAGTTGGACTACTGACCCGCACCCTCTGATTTAAAAGATGGAACGAATGACCCACACACTCAAATTTAAAGCCGGGATGACTGACCCACAACCTCTAATTTTAAAGGCGGGATGACTCACCCGCACATTTATTTTTCTTTTAAAGTCGGGATGATTAACACGCACCCTTTTGCCTTTTAAATTGGAATGATTGGGCCACACCCTTTATTTTTTTCTTTGAATTTGAGATTTTTGACCCACACCCTTTACTTTTTTTCTTTCAAGTCGAGATTTATGACGTGCACTCTTTACTTTTTCCTTTAAAGTTCGGATTTCTTACCTGCACCATTTAGTTTTTCCTTTGAAGTCGGGATTTCTGAGCGGCACTTTACTTTTTTCCTATAAGTCAGAATTTTTGACCCGCACCATTTATTTTTTCCTTTGATGCTAGAATTTCAGACCCGCGCCCTTTACATTTTCTTTTAAGTCGAAATAACTGACCCACACCCTTTAATTTTCCTTTGAAGTCGGAATTTCTGACTCGTACCCTTTACTTTTTCCTTTGAGGTCGAGATTTTTGACCCGCATCCTTTACTTTTTCCTTTGAATTCGGGATTTCTGACCTACACCCTTTACGTTTTCCTTTGAAGCCGAGAATTTTGACCCGCACCCTTTATTTTTTCTTTAAAGTCGAGATTTATGACCTACATCCTTTATCTTTCCTTTGAAGTCGGCATAACTAACCTGCACCCTTTAATTTTCCTTTGAAGCCAAGAAAAAGATTTGTATCTTAATCCGAAAAATGATTCACACCCCCTAAGCCGACTAAACAACCCACATCTTAAGTCGGAAAAACGACACACCCCAAGTCGCAAAAACCACTCATACACTAAGTAGGGAAAATGACTCACATCTTAAACTTAGAAAATGACTTGCACACTTTTCCATCAACACTATCTTTTTTGGACAAAATTAGAGTCGATGTCTTAACATATCTTTTACTCTAATTCTCTAGTAAATTATAAGTAAAGAGTTGTAGACACCTAATTTTATCTAGAAATATTAAAAAATTTACTACCATAATAAAAGTAAAAAAAAATACAATATGTTGGACATTTTATCATGGTTTACTAGAAAAAATCAAAATTATTATTTTATTTAAAAAACAAAAATAATTTAATAAAATGAGATTTTTGGAATAAGACTATCATATGTTTAATTAATTAAAAAAGTTTGTAATAGGAAGGTCAATCCTATTGATTAACCCTAATTAGCAATGATGACATATTTTTAAGGAAGTTTGTAATAAAAACAAACTAATCTTTTTAATTGCCTTTAATTAGAAATAATAGAAAATATGTTTAAGGAATAAGTAATTGATTAATAATAATGATAAATTTTATTTCTAAAAATAATTAAACCTAATCTACTACTATAAATAGGAGTCTTAGATGTCCCTCAAAAGGAAAAGAGATTAGAAAATATCGCCTGGTTTTAGGTGTTTATATCGATCCACTAGAAAAGAAAAATCCGAGACGAAGATAAAAAGGGAGACAAAAAAATCTTACAAAATAAGTTTGTAAATTTCGTTTCTCTAAAACAACCTAGTATAATAGTTGTTTTTTATTTTTTATTATTTATTTATTATCTTTGTTGCTTTTCATGTATCTTTTTTTATGAACCAATGTCTTAGTTTTTATTTATTGTTTTCATGTTAATTTTGTTTATACAGCAGGACAATTTACAACTTTTTATAATACCTTCATATTTGTCGTTTTGTATATATGATATTATAATTTAAACAAAATTTATTTTCATATTCTAAAAATAAAATAAAATATTGAATTGAGAAAACGGATACTTCAACAATCAATGTTATGTGAAAAATCACAAATCTCACACAAACATTCATTTATGGTACTACTCATTCAAGTAAACTTGAAAATACTTAGAAAAATAAGATAACTAAAAAAAGAAAAAAAAAATGAAAATAACATATTGTTATGTCTTTCACCGCATCGAACTTGTCCATTGTTGGCCACCTAGGGATACGTATGAGTAAGGTTTTCCCCTTGTCAAACCAAATTAATAAAAAAAATTCCTTCTTTTATCAATTAAAAAAAAAACAACCTTCTTTTATTATTCTTTTTGGGGTAAAATACATGATTAAATAAATAAAAAATTTGTGTACAATTATTATAGGGTAACCATTTTTATAGACGGTGTAGGGTGTTACTAATTTTCCTACTCGTAATCGACTCCCGAATCTGAATTTTTGGTTTAATAACATCATTTCAGGTTTTATCCAATTTTTCCTTTAATAAAATACAATTGGTGAAGACTCCTTTTTTGTGGACAAATTGGACGTGAAAATGTGAAAGCATTAAAATATGGTAAAGGGTGAAGCCGTTTGAATTCATGAGTATTGTTAGATAAATGGGCAAATCATATTTCCCAATGATTAATCCGAGGCTTGCTAGGTACGGCAGTAGCTCTTTGAGAGATAAATTAATTAATGTGAAAATATGATAATTGTGAGATTAAAATGTGAAATAGAAATGTTTACAAGATGTTGTTGATTTAACTTTTGATAATTGTATGCTATTTGATATTTATCCTCTAGATTTCCAATTTTCTGTCATCGTGGACTAGGCTGGATTGAAGAAAATTACTTTGGATAGCTAGTTGGAGAAGTATTTGTAGTTAGATATGAAGTGACTAGAATATCACTAGAAAGGGGGTTGAATAGGGATATTTGGCGTTTAAAAATTTTCTTTTAAGTTTTAAAGCTTTATCCTCTTCTAGAGGATGAAGGTAAGAGGTTAGAAATTCAAGTTAAGTAAAAGAACAGATTAATTGTAAAAGAGAGAGAGAGAGAGATTGGAGATTGACACACACAGTTTTATACTGGTTCACCCAAAAGGGTTACGTCCAGTCCTCACCCACTTGTGAGAATTCACTAAAAACAGTCAACCTCTCTCAAAGGTTAATTACAGCCTTTGTGTTTTTAAGCTTCACCAAGCTTACAATATCTTCTCATGAATTTCAACTATTTCTAAGTGTAACTCACTTAGAAATTACTGTAAAGTTTGAAGGTGTTTTGATGTTTCTCTTAACTAGCACTTTCTAATAGGATGATTCAAAAATCTAAAGTAATACAATAGAAAGTGTGAAGAGAGGATTAGAATGACACTTGATAGCTCTTGGCCTTTTTTTCTTTGATTGATGTAGTTGTGTGTATAATGAAGAAGTGCATCAATCCTTTTATAGAGTTGAAGATAGACTAACAATAGTTCTTGATGCTTCATAACCGTTGGGCACAGTGATCAAAAAGGTCAAGGTCTAGTATTATGAATTACAGAAATGCCATCCAGCTGTCTTTTGTCTTGTTTGATTGCAAGAGGATGAGAGTGCAGTTCATCCTCGTATGGCAGATGCAAGCCTTTTGGAAGTCCGTGTCTTGGTTGTCCTTTCTCTTTCTCTTTCTCCAAGGCATGCCAGGTTCTATTTTAGGCTTTTGTTTAGTTTAACCTTTATGTGTAGGTGTAAAGGTAGAACCATTTTTATCATAAGCCTATGTATTAGAGCTAGAGGTCCATTCTACTATATTCCAAATATCTGCACTTATCCTTTGCCTTCCTTTGTTGCTTCAGTTGACTTGTTTGTCTTTCAAACTTTAAATACTGAATTGACTTTGCACAAGGAAGAAAAGTACAGATAACGTGATTCTGGACATAGTCGGTTCATCCTCTTTGAGGGGTTCATCCTCTGGTCCATCCTCTTGTTTGAAACCTTGTTGACTTACATAGTTTTTATCTCATTTGAAGAATAACCTGTTTTCTAATTATAAATCACTCAAGAGCACATATTAGATTTAACAAGAGTCATAATCAATCAATTTTGTTATCATTAAAACCATATGAGAGATTTTGTCTCAACAATCTCCCCCTTTTTGATGATGAAAAAATTCTTTTTAGATTATGATGGATATTAAGAGAATAGAATATAAGCTCCCCCTCAATATTATCAGAAATGTTTTAAACAATTTCTTTTTTCAAATATTTTTCTTAAAAAGAACTTTTGATATTTTTGATAAGAAAAGGACAAATAATTATAAGGAATGAACCACAGAGTAATAACAAATATAAGTCAACGTTATTACAGACCATAAGCAGAATGTTTTTAACAAAATAAAGAAATTGCAAATAAGACACATTAATTAATCTTCAAGCATTCTTCATAATCTTACTCCCCCTGAATTGACGCAGCAACAAAAAGAAGAGGTCAGACGAATGGAGAAAGATTAAGTAGAGGATGATGAGTCATCTGAGGATGTAGAAGGTTGAGATGCAGCATTCGGAGGTGGTTGAGCTTGTGGAATAGGAGGACGGTCTCCAGGGAGAATGGTAGGAATGAAGTGATTTGTGATCCAATTTAGAAGGAGCCCAAAAAGAGTCAGTTGATGTTGAAAATTTGTGAAGCTTTCCAACATCTTCTGGTTCTTACGAATCTTTTTCAGCATTTTCATATGTTTCAGTTCTTTGTGCTCTTTCTTCGAGTGGTTGGAGCCATATTCTTTGGGAACATCAGAGGTTTCCTAGAAGGAGTGAGTGGAGTCAACCGGCTCAGGTACCTCGGTAGGAGGTTTGGAGAACTCACCAGCAAGAGGATTAAAAGATGATGAACCAAAAGTGTGAGGAGTAGGAACAGATGGAGTACCTGTGGGCAATTTTTCATGAAGCGGCAGTGGAGAGGATGAGTCAAGTGTGACTGGTTCAGATAGATCCATGCCAGCAGAGTCTTTTTCACCAGGAACTCGTGGGGAGAACGTATGATGTTGCAGAATTAGATCATGATAGAGTTCGGCCCCATCCTCCATAAGTTGAAGAGGAACATCTTCTGATGGTTCTGGAGTAGTAGTGCCATAGTTGAATGTAGATGGAATTATAGCTAGTGGTGAAGAATAGGTGGGACATGGAATGTCAGAATCTCGTGGAGGAGATGGAGTTGTTTCAGGATTTACCATAGGTTCCAGATTAGGAGATGGAGTCTCATCAATAGGAGGATTTATTTTTTCTAATGAGGGTGGTGAATTGGCAGAAGTAGATTTTTTGAGTTTTTTCGACTTTTTGGCTGGTGGAGTTTTGGATGATTTTCGTTTTGGAGGAATGGATGTTTTGATGGAGGAAGATATATCTAGAGGTTTGAGTTTCATTTGTTTGATGTTACGCATGGAAAAACAGTTGTTGAAGAGGACAGAGGGTTCGTCCTCAAGAGGTAATTTAAAAAATTTAAAAATTTTGGTCAAGAGCATCCCATAGGGGGCAGACCTTCCTAGAACAACAGCATTTAACATGAAATTGAAAATGATATTCCCCAAATGAAGAGGAGTACCTATGGTGAGATGATGAATGAGGAGGAGGTCGAGTTCAGTAACTTTTTCAAAGTTGCTTGCTCTTGGGACAATAGAATGGACACAGATGTTATGGAGAATTCTGCATAAGGGCTGAAGGTTAGAGGCGACTTGAGGCTTAGGCGAATTAAGGAGTGTGTTTTGAAGCACCTCAGTTCTGGAGACATGGCACTGGGAGTACCATTTTTCAGAAAAGCATAGGGAGCCTTCATCTGGAATGTCCAGAATGTGACATAAGGAGATAGGGTTAATCTCCATATGCACACCTTGAAGTACAATGTTGAACCCAGAATCACCTTTGGACCCAGAAGCCGCAGCGTAGAACGCTCGCACAAGGCGAGGATATTGAGGTTCATTAATTTTTAAAACAGAAGTCCAGCCAAGTTGATCAAAAATATCTTCAATATTAAATCCTCCTTTCCTAAGGTCAGAGAAATCAATGAACTTCCCGTTTACAACCGATTTGTCAATCCATTTAGAAAGATACACTTTCTCTAAGGCAGGAGTTTCAAACAAAGAATCAGAGGAAGTAGATTTAGGTTTGGAAGAGGGTTTTTTAATGGATGATTTTTTAGGTGAGGGAGAGGAAGTGTTACTGAGGGGTGGTTGTGGAATGGAGTCAGCAGAAACAGTTTTCTCTGAATCATCAGAGTCAATAACATGAATCGTGTTATCTTGTTGAGTTGGTTTTTTGGATGAGAGGATTCCAGACATGATTCTGGAGGATCGTCGTACAGGAGCAGGAATGGAGTTCTTGGATGAAGAAGAGTGGGTTCGTTTTAGGTGAGGAGGAGTAGAAGCAAGGTTAGGGATAGTGGATGTATGAAGAGGATATTCTGACTTTTCCCTTTTTATGATGTCTTCATTCTTCTTGGAGGAAGTACTTTCAGTTTGGCTAGATTTTAACGCAATCATTTTTCCCTTTTTGGTTGGTTTATCAGCAAGTAGCAACGGTTCATGAGCTCTAGGAGTTCCAACCAGATCTTCTGACCTCATGGTGGCCAAGTTTCTTGCTTCTGTAATAGCCGTCACCATTGGTCTCCATTCTTTTGGTAGACTCCTCAGAATTTTCCTTATCCTCTCTTGTACAGAATATTCCTTTCCAAGAGATCTTAAGTTATTTAAAATGATTGTTAGCCTTGAGAACATTTCATCAATGGTTTCTTCTTCCTTCATTTCGAATAATTCGAATTCTCTAACACCCATGTCAATCCTTGCCTCTTTAACATGACTTGATCCTTCATGATGGATTTTCAGAGTGTCCCATAGTTCTTTAGCACTTTGGCACTCTTCAACTCTGTCATATTCTTCCCTGCTCAAGGCACACGTTAGAAATAAATGAGCTTTAGAGTTTAGAAGTACCTTGCATTTTCTTCGGCTGTCCATTGTGCTTGAGGTTTTTCATCGGAGGATGAATCTGTGTTGTTGATTCTAATGACGTGATTTCCATTCTCAACCACATACCACATGTTGTTGTCTTGTGATATGAGGAACAATCTCATCTTTCCTTTCCAGTGATAGTAATCTGTGCCATCGAAGAAGGGAGGTCTGCTGGATGATCCTTCTTCAGGAATATACTTGGCTTTTGACATTTTTCTTTTGATCTTTTTCTCTTACACTGTTAGGTGTAGTTTTCTAGAGAACCTTGCTCTGATACCAATTGAAGTGACTAGAATATCACTAGAAGGGGGTTGATTAAGGATATTTGGCGTTTAAAAATTTTCTTTTAAGTTTAAAAACTTTATCCTCTTCTAGAGGATGAAGGTAAGAGGTTAGAAATTCAAGTTAAGTGAAAGAACAGATTAATTGTAAAAGAGAGAGAGAGAGATTGGAGATTGACACACACAGTTTTATACTGGTTCACCCAAAAGGGTTACGTCCAGTCCTCACCCACTTGTGAGAATTCACTAAAAACAGTCAACCTCTCTCAGAGGTTAATTACAGCCTTTGTGTTTTTAAGCTTCACCAAGCTTACAATATCTTCTCACGAATTTCAACTATTTCTAAGTGTAACTCACTTAAAAATTACTGTAAAGTTTGAAGGTGTTTTGATGTTTCTCTTAACTAGCACTTTCTAAGAGGATGATTCAAAAATCTAGTGTAATACAATAGAAAGTGTGAAGAAAGGATGAGAATGACACTTGATAGCTCTTGGCCTTTTTTTCTTTGATTGCTGTAGTTGTGTGTATAATGAAGAAGTGCATCAATCCTTTTATAGAGTTGAAGATAGACTAACAATGGTTCTTAATGCTTCATAACCGTTGGGCACAGTGATCAAAAAGGTCAAGGTCTAGTATTCTGAATTACAGAAATGCCATCAAGCTGTCTTTTGTCTTGTTTGATTGCAGGAGGATGAGAGTGCAGTTCATCCTCGTATGGCAGATGCAAGCCTTTTGGAAGTCCGTGTCTTGGTTGTCCTTTCTCTTTCTCTTTCTCCAAGGCATGCCAGGTTCTATTTTAGGCTTTTGTTTAGTTTAACCTTTATGTGTAGGTGTAAAGGTAGAACCATTTTTATCATAAGCCTATGCATTAGAGCTAGAGGTCCATTCTACTATATTCCAAATATCTCCGCTCATCCTCTGCCTTCCTTTGTTGCTTCAGTTGACTTGTTTGTCTTTCAAACTTTAAATACTGAATTGACTTTGCACAAGGAAGAAAAGTACAGATAACGTGATTCTTGACATAGTTGGTTCATCCTCTTTGAGGGGTTCATCCTCTGGTCCATCCTCTTTTTTGAAACCTTGTTGACTTACATAGTTTTTATCTCATTTGAAGAATAACCTGTTTTCTAATTATAAATCACTCAAGAACACAGATTAGATTTAACAAGAGTCATAATCAATCAATTTTGTTATCATTAAAACCATATGAGAGAGATTTTGTCTCAACAAGATAAGCTAAAAGTCATTGGTCGCCGAATCTCGTATGGATAGCTACTCCGACCTAAGATTTGTTCTTGCTGATCGTCTCACATAACAAATTGATTCAAAAATATAAATTCTCATCTCATAGCTACGCCGAATCTCGTATAAGATTTTCACCTCATACGGCTCATCACGAATAAATTGATTCAAAAATATAAATTCTTGGATCGTTAGATAGGAATCAAAAGATGAAAAGAGAAACAAAAAATATCACTATAGTGTAAACAAATAGTTTTAGAGTAAGCATTACAAAATCTCTAAGATAATTAAAAAAAAAGAATAGATTCTCTTTTATTTCATGTTGTGTTTCCTTTGACAGTAAGATTGTAAGTAATGAAGTGATTTCGAAAAGAAAAAAAAATTTAGAGAATTTATTTGTACTAAGAGTATGGTTAGAAAGAGAAATATCTACGAGGATATAACAGCGTATTGAAACTGAATAGACGTAACACACTAATATTTAAAGGAATCTTATTCTAGGGAATCATTATTCATAAGTTCTCGTGTGTAAAAGTTGCCTATTCAAAAGGGCGAAAACCTCTTGCTCTATGTTGCGTCCCTAAACAAGTGATTTCGAAAAAATAAACTTAGGGAATTTATTTGTAGTAGTAGTTGAGACTTTTATTACCATTATCCAAAATTTTCTTTCATATCCACAATCAAGGTCTCTTGTCGATGATTATTATGATAGGACTCCACACAACGTTATACAAAAAACTTGAGACTTGTTCGAATTCTTGAGTGTACCAATGGAAATAGTTTCATATTCTTGTATGTTCTTTTTATTTATATTATACTATCAACATGATTTTAAAACTCACATCCTTTGTTGTTTGTGTTTCTCTATCTTGACCATGCGTTTGCAAAATTGCAGTTATTACAAGTTAACGAGTCTTGAAGTTCAAGTTTGGGAGAAGTCCTGCTTTGTTAGCTTATAACGGGAAAGAAAGTTATAAGTTATATTATACTAATTTAATTACAAATAACTTTTTATATGAAAACCTTGTAAGTACTAGTAAGTTTTTGGAATTAAATTAGAAAATTATAGTTAAATCAAGTTTATTGAAATTGCACTATTTTATAGAAGAAAAAAAAAACTAAAGTGTTCTTTTTGTATTTTGAGAAATGTAATATGCTAAATAACTCATAAGAATTTATTTTTCTTTTGAAAGAGTTTTTATTTATCTGCTGCAAATTTTTATAAAAATATGATATAAATTATTATATATATTACTTTGGGGTTGTGTGGATCACAATTACTTTGTATATTCAACATAGTGTTAACTTTTTTCATATCATCAACATTAATTGTTTAATGATTGATGTTTTTTTGTTTTAAATTTTTAATTTCAAAATAATATTATTTTTTCATTGAGATTATAGTTAAATCTAGTAAGTATATTAAGTTTTTGGAATTAAATTAAGAAATTATAGTTAAATCAAATTAAATTGAGATTGCCTATTTTATAGAAGGAAAAAAATTTAAAGTGTTCCTTTTGTATTTTGAAAAATGTGATATGATAAATAACTTATTATAAAAGTTTCTTTTTATTTTGAAAACGTTTTTATTTATCTGCTGCAAATTTTTATATAAATGTTATAAATTATTATATATATTATTTGAGACTTAAGTTGTGGATCACAATTACTTTGTATATTCAAAATTCATATCATCAATATTAATTGTTTTAATGATTAATGTTTTTTTTTTAATTTTTAATTTAAAATAATATTATTTGTTCATTATTATTAAATGACCCGTGCCATTCACATGTTAGTATTTGCCGGAAAAAAATGGATTAACAAAATATTGTAGTTTTTTAGAGTAAAAAAATGTCGAAGTTCTATTGTGCATAATCAAAAGAATGTTTTAGAAACAAAATTATAAAATCAATTGAACTCATTTTTATTAGAATTGGAATTAAATTTCTTAAAATCTTATAATTTTATATTTAATATTTTACACTACAAAAATTTTCACCACATAAGAAAATTAATGTAATTTTATTTTGTCAAAATATATATTGTGAAGGTTAAAACCACCATGGCTGTATACATGAAGATATACACATAGTTAAATGATTCATGCTAAACACATAAGACGTTGTAAAAATAAAGATACTCTTTTGTAAAAAATATATTACATTGAGTGTTTTTTAATTTTAAATATAAACTAATAAATAGATGTTAAAACATAATTAATATATAAATATCAAATGAGTTGGATCTAACGAAAAACTTAGATTTTCACATCGTGATAAATTCGGTTTCCAATGTCCACCATAAGATGTATCCACATTGATTATCTGACGTGCCTCAAATAAAAATACTTTTATTAATAGATGGAATATACGAGAATAAAATAGTGTATTTAATTTAATTTTTTGATATGCATTGACTTGTAAAAAATCTTTTTAGGTGTCTTTTTGTTGTAAAATGTTAATCATGGTGTCTTTCATGAATCATTAAATTTTCTACGAGAACTTCTATGGTCCGGTATAAATTACCAGAAAATGACCCCATTTTTAAAAAAAAAAATTAAATTATTTTTAGAGTATGAAATGGTCGCAAAGAATCTTGAAAAAAATAAATTGTAAAAACATTTTTTGAAGTATTTTTAATTTTATGATCATATATATAGTATAATTGATGTATTCCAAAAAAACAGATTTCAAATTATAATAAAATCTTATCAATTTGAGAGAAAACAAATATGAAATGATATAAGAAATAATATTTTTATTTTTATTTTTATTATTTACTACTTAATCATAAAAACAAAAATTAAATTAAGAGAAAGGAATTTTTTTTTAATTAACTCATAAACACAATTTTTTTTAACCATTTGGTTCTCGGAGAAATGGGGCCCAAGTAATCTTAGAGTTCGAGTGGAAGGTTAATAAAACCTACTCAAAAATTGTTTCATTTAGAATTCAAACTCAAATTCTCCCGAACTCATAAACACAAATTCCAATCTATTTTTTAGAAAAATGTGTATGTAATTTCAAAAGGTTATATTCAAATTGATTATAAAAATATATCTATTTCTAGAGTCCAATCAAGTTTTTTTTAATTAGCCACCAAATTCAATTATCATACCAATTTTTTAATTATTTTCTTTAACCAATAATGTCATAGGATTTGGCTTGTCTAAAACAATCAAAAAAGGTTCTTTTTAGTTTTCATTGTAAGACACTCTTAACAAAGATATAATTAATAGTATATATATATATATATAATTATATAAATGTTTAAATTATATAATTTTAATATATTAATTTTAATATTATATATATATATATGTATATGACATATTAAATTATTAATTTTTAAGTCATAGTTAGTCTAAATAGTTAATAAAAATCATATGCAAAATGTGTTTTGGGTATATGTGATATGTAGAATTGCTTATGAATATTTTGGTGAATTAGTAACTTTTTGTTGGAGCAAATTGTATAAGCAAAGAGGAATTGAAAAATAGAGAAGAAAGTAAAACATAAAATGTTTAAAACGGAGATTGATTATCATCCTTGACTTAACCAAAAAACGTTCTTGGTTTACAGACTTATTTATAACAGTTTTGAATAATGCTTTGCTTAACAAACTAACTAACTTTTTAACCATCCTAACTGAATTACAAAGATATTACAATCATTTTAGAATTACATCAGACACTCTTCCGTAATTCAAAATGATTATAGTGATGTTAATGCAAGCTTGTTCTTCATCTCTTGGAACTTCACTCTCTTCAAGCCATTTGTTAGGATGTCAGCCTTTTGATCATTGATACTGCAATGCTCTAGCTTTATTTTTCCTTTCATTACTTGATCTCTTAGGAAGTGAAACCTTGTTTCTATGTGCTTACTCCTTCCATAAACACTTGGATGTCTTGCTAGATCTATTGCTGACTTATTGTCTATCTTCATCCTTACTGCATCATTGCTTCTCAATCCCAGTTCTGCCATTAATTATGTCAGCCACATAGCTTGGCATGCTCCCATTGATGCAGCCACATATTCAGCTTCACAACTAGACAATGCCACTATGCTTTGCTTCTTTGAACACCATGAGATTGGTGAATCATTGATCATAAACACATAGTCTGTGGTGCTCTTCCTTTCATCTTTATCTCCACACCAGTCAGCATCACTGAAGCCAATCAACTCAGCTTTGTTTCCATTCTGATTCCTAGCATAAAGTAGTCCAAGCTCACTAGTCTCTTTAATATACATCAAAATCCTTTTGACTTCCAAAAAATGAGGTGTTCTAGGCTTCTCCATATATCTAATAATCAGTCCAACACTATATGCAATGCCTGGCCTTGTATTACACAAATACCTCAAGGATCCTACCATTTGCTTGAATGTTGTAGGATCAACCATCTCCTCATTGCCTTCCTTGGAAAGAATCAGCCCTGCATCTGATGGAGTACTTGTTCCATTGCAATCTTGCATATTAAACCTTTTTAATACATCATTTGCATAGTTCTTTTGATGCATAAAAATATGACAGTATGCCTAGATCAGTCATCTCAAACTCCTTCTCCATTCTGATTTCGAACTCCTTGATTCCTACTTCATCACTGCCAGTAAGTAGTAAATCATCAACATATAGACATATCAATATTGCAGGTACTGCTGCTGCTTTCTTGACATAAACTCCATGCTCATTTGCGCACTTTTCAAACTATTCTTCTATGAGGAATCTGTCAATCCTCTTGTTCCAGGCCCTAGGAGCTTGCTTCAGGCTATATAAACCTTTCTTCAATTTGTATACATGATCTTCTTTGCCTGTTTTCACATATCCTGGTGGCTGCTGAAGGTGCAAACACGAGAAGGGGGGTTGAATTGTGTTTGACTTAACTTGAATACTTTTCCTGTTTTAATACTTTCAAAACAAAACTTGATGTATAATTAAAACAGAGTTAGCAGCAGATAAAAATAAAAATAAAAATAAAAACTCACAGATTTTATACTGGTTCACCGTTAACGAGGCTACGTCCAGTCCCTTCGCCTTGAAGGATTTCACTAATTCAACCTTGCTACTGACCCTCCAAGTCAGTCTTCTCAAATAGTCTAACAATCCTAGACTTCTTTGAGGAAAAACAACTCCTGTTCTTCAGCCAATCTGACACCCCATATTGTAGAAGAATTCACAACACTATGAATTTAATTGCTAAGTACCTTGCTACCCTTTATGAATCCCTCAGTTTATAGACTCTACTTCAACAACTTAGATACAACCCTATCTAATTGCCAAGTAACCTGCTACCTCTACTGACTCCCTCAGATTGTAGACTCTACTTCAACAACTTAGATTTGCCACAGTGGAAAGAAAATAACAGAGTACTTGCTTCTTGAAAGCTGAAACTCACAATTGACTTATATGAAAATTTGAGAGTGGTTGCTTTGGAAGTGTATGACTCTTTTGTGATTTTCGATACTGAGCATTCTGCCTTGAGCCTCCTTTTATAGATGAAAATTAGGGTTTCTTCCATGATCAAATTCGAGCTGAATCTTGCTGGATTCTCTTCCAAAAATAACTTGACCAATTTGGCTTCTTTTAAATAAAACAACATATCTTCAGATTTCTTTCAAAATTAACTGGCCAATCAAATCTTTTAATTGCTTCCCGCCATAGCTCCTGAATTCCACAATACTCCACTTTATTTTAGTAACAAATCTTTTTAATACTTTAATTAAAATAACTTGCAATCTCCATCGTTGATCAATTCTGGACCATCAGAATTTTGAGCGCTAGTCCACATCTGGTACAAGCTAAATGATATGTTGTGATCCTCTGAATTCGGCCATCCCTGGACCACACTTCCTGACCCTCTGATCTTCTGATTTTGGCCAACCTGGATGCGCGCCTGATATGCTGAATTCTTCTAGACTCGGCCATTTCTGGACTTGCACATTATGTCCCTCTGATTTCGGCCAACATTGGGCCATGGTCTGATTTTCTGATCTGGACCATCACTGGACCAAATAATTATTTCTGAACCATTGATCTGGAAGTTTTTACTCTGATCTGGACAGATTCTGGACTTTGGTCTGGAACAAACTGAAATTAACTTGAACAAAAAATATTTCAGTCTGGACATTTTACCTTTGATTTTCGACCAGGTCTGGGTTGATTCTGGAACTCATTTATTTTGTTCTGGACTTAGTTCCATGCCCTGAATCATGCCATCTTATGGTATGGGACAAATATAGATTGATCCTCTTGTTCTGGACTCATAAACATACCTTCTGGTCAAGTCTGGAACAAGTTTGGGCTGTGTAATTTTTCACTGACAGGCCATCTTCTGGTCAGAATAACTTCTCGATTAAAATTGATATTTGATTCCTGTTTGTCTGGAACAACTGTCCTTCTGGCAGGCTTTCCAATGGTAGGATCCATGTTTCATTCTGATTTTTATTCCTTCTGATCTGGGCCATCAAAGATATCTTCTGGTCATGTTTTTGACATTCCTGGATATCTTCTGGTCAATCCAGAATTCATTTTTCTGGAATCCTTTGATCTCTGCTTCCGTTTCCTTCAGTTTCTAGGGCATTTAACTTAATAATTCAAAGTACAAAATAAGTTTACATTGAGTACATTTGTAAGCATCAAAATCCTAAGTACTTAGAACCAACTTGGTTCCAACAATCTCCCCCTTTTTGATGATGACAAAACCTTAACTTATTTTGCTAACTCATAACTCGAAAACTTTGAATTACTCCCCCTCAGACCAATCTCTCCCCCTAAGTCTGATACTCTCCTTTTCAACTCCTTCTTTTCACTCTTTCTTTTCTTCTCTTCTCCTCTCCTTTTCAACTCCTTTATTCTCTCTTTCTTTTTCTCTCTTCATGCTTCCTCTCCTTTTTAACTCCTTCTGTTTTCACTCTTTCTTTTTCTCTCTCCCTGATTCCTCTCTTTTTCAACTTCTTCTAATTTCACTCTTTCTTTTTCTTTCTCCTTTCTTTTTGTCTCTCCTTTTCTACTTATTTCTTCTTTCTCTCTCTCTATCTCTCTCTTTCTCCCCCTTTTTGTCATCAGCCAAAAAGTGGTCCTGCTATTTTTGTATTTTTTTGTTTTTCTCCGTACAAATTGCAGAAAGTAAAAAACAGAAAATAAAAGACAAAAATTAAAATAACAAGAAGTTTAAAAACTCCTAAGATGACTACTTGAGCTAGTTAGATATGGAGGTCATGCTGAGATGCTTCTTAATGAACTCGAACCTATCTTCTGGTAATGCCTTGGTGAAGATATCAGCCCGTTGATGATCAGTGTCCACAAATTGAATGCTTAAGGTTCTTTTCTGAACATGGTCCCTAATGAAATGGTGTTCTATTTCAATGTGTTTGGCTCTAGAGTGTAAGATAGGGTTCTTGGTTAGGTTTATTGCTGAAGTGTTATCACAGAACAAATGGATATTGGTTTCAAAGATGTTGTAATCTTCAAGTTGATGTTTCATCCAAAGTAGCTGTGAACTGCATCCTGCTGCTGATATATATTCAGCTTCTGCTGTTGACATGGCAATGGTGCTTTGTCTTTTGCTTGACCAAGAGATCAAGTTATCACCTAAGAATGTGCAGTTGCCACTGGTACTTTTCCTTTCCAACTTGTCTCCAGCATAGTCAGAATCACAAAAGCCTTTTAATTTGTAGGTGGGGGTTTTCTTGTATAACAAGGTAAGGTTTGTGCTTCCTTTAAGGTATCTTAGAATTCGTTTGACAGCAGTTAAATGGGATTCCCTAGGGTCAGCTTGAAATCGGGCACATACACAAACACTAAACAGAATGTCAGGTCTAGAAGCAGTTAAATAGAGAAGGGATCCAATCATACCTCTGTATGTTTTTTGGTCTACCTTTTGGCTGGTTTCATCTTTCTCAAGTGAGCAGGTTGGGTGCATGGGGGTGGCCATAGGCTTACAGTCACTCATTTTGAACTTTTTGAGAAGTTCTTTAGTATATTTTGATTGGTGAATGAATATACCTGATTTACCTTGGTGAATCTGAATTCCTAGGAAGAACTTAAGTTCTCCCATCATGTTCATTTGAAACTCCTTCTGCATTAGGTCAGAAAACTCTTTGCACAAAGTGCCATTAGTGGATCCAAATATGATATCATCAACATAGACTTGAATAATCAGAATATCATGTTTTATGGATTTCCTAAATAGTGTATTATCAATCTGGCCTCTATTAAAATCATTCTTAAGCAGAAAGTTACTAAGTCTGTCATACCATGCCCTTGGTGCTTGTTTTAAATCATATAAAGATTTTTTAAGTTTGAAAACATGGTCTGGAAAATCAAAATTTTCAAAACCAGGGGGCTGTTTGACATAGACTTCTTCACTTATGTAGCCATTTAAGAATGCACTTTTGACATCCATTTGATACAGCATTATATCATGATTAGCAGCAAATGATAAAAGAATTCTTATTGCTTCTAACCTAGCCACTGGAGCAAAAGTCTCAGTGTAATCTATACCTTCCTGTTGACTGTATCTTTGAGCTACAAGTCTGGCTTTGTTCCTTACCACTTCACCCTTTTCATTGAGTTTATTCCTGAAAACCCACTTGGTTCCAATAATGTTTTGTTTGGTCTGGGTACCAGATCCCAAACATCATTCCTTTGGAATTCATTCAGCTCTTCTTGCATTGCAAGTATCCAGCCTTCCTCTGTCAAAGCCTCATCAACATTGCTGGGTTCAATTGTTGAGAGTAAACCAAACAGACTGGTTTCTCTACTTGATGATCTGGTCTTTAGAGGTTCTGCTGCACTGCCAATAATGAGAGATTCTGGATGTGAAAATTTGTACTTCCATCCATTCTTTCCCTCTGACTTGTTTTCAGAGTCAGCATGTTCTTGGTCGTTCTCAGATTCTGCTTCTGGTTCAGCTTCTGGTTCCTGTGCCTCTGGTTCACCTGCAGTTTTTTCATCTTGCTTTGACTTTTCAGAGTCAAGCTGTTTATCATCAAACTTAATGTGGATTGATTCTTCCACAGTGTTATTTTCCTTGTTAAACACTCTATAAGCTTTTGATCTCTCAGAGTAGCCAATAAAGACACACTTTTGAGATCTAGAATCAAACTTAGCTAGGTTGTCCTTAGTGTTCAACATAAAACAGATGCAACCAAATTGCTTAAAGTAAGAGATATTTGGTTTCTTACCTTTCCATAGTTCATAGGGAGTTTTATTTAGGATGGACCTGATGTAAACTCGATTCTGAATATAGCAGGCTGTGTTGACAGCTTCTGCCCAGAGGTAGGTGGCAACCTTCATGTCATTCAGCATGGTTCTGGCCATCTCCTGCAGTGATCTGTTCTTCCTTTCTACCACTCCATTCTGTTGAGGTGTTCTGGGGGATGAGAAGTTGTGAGAGATGCCATTCTCATCACAGAATTCTTCAAAGTACTTGTTTTCAAATTCACCTCCATGATCACTTCTGATGGTTATGATCTTAGTGCCCTGTTCATTCATAACTTGTTTACAGAATGAGATAAATACTTTGTGAGATTCATCTTTGTTCTTTAAAAATTTTACCCAAGTCCACCTTGAGTAATCATCAACAATCACAAAGCTATATTTCTTACCACTTAGAGAAGCTGTTTGAACAGGACCAAACAGATCTAAATGAAGCAGTTCAAGTGGTTGAGAGGTAGAAACACATTTTTTAGTTTTAAAAGAGCTTTTAGTTTGATTACCTCTTTGACATGCTTCACACAGAATCTCAGTTTTGGAACTTACCTTGGGAAATCCTCTTACCAACTGGAGTTTGCTCAACTCTGATATGAGTCTGGGGTTTGCATTCCCTAGCCTCTTATGCCAAATTAGATTCTGCTCACTTACAGATAATAAGCATTTAACCTGTTGCTTAGCAAGACTAAACAGATCAATTTTATAAACATTATCTTCCCTAGTTCCAGTAAATAAAACAGTTCCATCAATTTGACTAACAGCTTTGCAAGTTTTTTGATTAAATATCACATCATATTTGTAGTCACTTAATTGACTTATGCTCAGAAGATTATGTTTTAAACCTTTAACATACAGAACATTTTTAATAGACAAGGGAGAGGAAGTGTTACCAACAGTTCTTGTACCAATAATCTGACCTTTCTGGTTTCCTCCAAAGGAAACTTTGCATCCATTCTTCATAGTCAAATTCAGAAACATAGGTTTATCTCCTGTCATGTGTTTGGAGCAGCCACTGTCAAGATACCATGTTTTGTGTTGCTGATCAGACTTTGCCTTTTCTCTGTCAGAATCAGAGTTAGAGTCAGACTCAGATTCAGACTTAGCTTCTGTTCTACCCATTAGAGCCAGTTCTTCTTCTGGCCTGTTTGAGCAATTTCCTTGATTCTGCTTTGGTTTATAAACCATGTTCCTCTGATGATTCTGGAACATGTTTTGGTTCTGGTGATTCCAGTGACTTGGGTGAATCTAGAAGTTCTGATGAATTTGGTAATTGTGATGATTTTGGTAACTTCTTATTTGAATCTGGTTCTGGTTCCAGAGTTGATTCTGATTCTGGTACCAGTATTTATTCTGATTCCGATTCCAGAGTTGATTCTGATTCTGGTTCCAGTATCTGTGCTTCTGATACTGATTCCAGTTCCTATTTTGATTCCAGTTCTTGTTTTGGTTCTGGTTCCAGTTTTGGTTCTGATTCTGATTCCGATTCTGGTTGAGATGACCAGACCTTCTTCCATCAGACTCAGATTGCCTTTGTCTTGTTGTAGCAGGAACATAAACTTTCTTTTGCTTGTGCATTGCTAACATCCATTGTCCAGGCACCATTGTTGGTGTCTCCTTCTGGTTGCTCAGAACATCTGCAACATAGACAATTTTATCTTTTGGTACCCAAAACTGATTGGGTCCAGGTTTGTTAGTCTTAATAGCTCTCTGATCTTGTTCAGATTTTACCATTGGACAAGATAATTCAGAGTGACCTTTCTTAGCACAGACAATACATAAAACATCAGAATAAACAGCTTTATTTTCAGTACTTGTTTCTGTAAAACCAAGACCTCTTTTTCCAGAGTTACTGTTTCCATAAATCATAGATGCATACTTACATCTTTCCATTCCATTTGAAATAAAGTTTTGAAAGAATTGCTCATGCATATCAGATTTACAAACAGTCTCAGAAGTGGAACAATTATTACTTTTCACAGTTTGGTTTTCAGACTTGAGTTTTGTAACTTCAGTTTTCAAATCTTGGATTTCAGTTGCATACTCAGAAATTCAATTCTTTGAAACTTGGACCTCTTTGGTTAGATTTTTCTTATCTTCCCTAAGAGTTTTCAGTTTTAAAGATATCTTATTATTTGCATTTAACAAGTCCTTTAAAGTATCAATTAATTCAGGTTTAGAAAGATCAGAAAATACCTCACTGTCTTCATCTTCTGATTCTGTTTCAGAGCAGTATTCAAAACCTGAATTTGTATGAGCCATCAGAGACAGAATTGTTTCCTCTGATGTGCTTCCAGACTTGCCTGAGTGAGTGCTTCTATCACTCTTCCTTCTGCCTGTTTTCCCTCTGGAATTCATGCTTTTATGAAGACCAGAATCAGACCTGATGTGAGCCATCTTTGCTGTTTCTGCCTCTTCTTCATCAGAAGATTCTTCCTCTGATTCTGATACATCCCAGGCAGCCATCAGACCTTTCTTTCTATATCTGGAACTTTTCTTATGTTGTTTGCCTTTTTCCAGATTAGGACATTCTGACTTGATATGTCCAGGTTTATTGCATCCATAACAAACAATATTCTTTTTGTCAGATTCTTCCTTATCCTTGCTGTTATGTTTCTTTCTGAAGTTTCTTTTCTTCCTATTTTCCCAGATCTTAACCATCTTTTTGGTTAAGTATGCCATATCATCACAGTCACTATCACTATCCTCTGATTCTGATTCTGCCTTTGCAGCTTTCTTCTGTTTCGATTTCAGAGCCAGATTTTTCTTCTTCTTAGGTTCATCTTCTTCCAGTTCTATTTCATGAGACCTGAGTGAGCTGATCAGATCTTCCAGCCTCAAGGTACTCAGATCCTTAGCTTCCTGAATTGTAGTAACCTTTGGTCTCCACCTTTTTGGTAGACTTCTCAGAATTTTCAGGACATGATCTTCAGTGGTATAGCTTTTGTTTAATACTTTCAGTCATGATACCAAAGTCTGGAATCTGCAGAACATTGTGTCAATGTCTTCATCCTCTTCCATCTTGAACAGCTCATACTTTCTGACCAATACGTTAGCCTTTGTTTGTTGAACCTGCTTGGTTCCTTCATAGGTCAGAACCAGACTATCGAATATACTCTTTGCCGTTTCTTTATTTGTGCATCTATCAAATTCCTTGAATGTGATTGCACTGACCATCATGGTTCTGGACTTGTCATGAAGTCTGTGTAATCTGATCTGATCTGGTTTCATATCAAACATATCTAGTTTCTTAGTTGGATCTTTTGGATCAGTACGTGCAGTGTATCCTCTGACTATCATTTTCCATAGTTCAGGATCTTGAGATATGACAAAGCTTCTCATTCTGTCCTTCCAATACTCAAACCTTTCTCCATCAAACAGTGGTGGTCTGTTGATGTTGTTTCCCAATTCTTCTGACATATTGAACCCCTTGGACCTTTCCTCAAACACTGTTAAGTGCTCAGCCTTGAGACCGAGCTCTGATGCCAATTGAAGGTGCAAACACGAGAAGGGGGGGTTGAATTGTGTTTGACTTAACTTGAATACTTTTCCTGTTTTAATACTTTCAAAACAAAACTTGATGTATAATTAAAACAGAGTTAGCAGCGGATAAAAATAAAAATAAAAACTCACAGATTTTATACTGGTTCACCGTTAACGAGGCTACGTCCAGTCCCTTCGCCTTGAAGGATTTCACTAATTCAACCTTGAATTACAACCTTGCTACTGACCCTCCAAGTCAGTCTTCTCAAATAGTCTAACAATCCTAGACTTCTTTGAGGAAAAACAACTCCTGTTCTTCAGCCAATCTGACACCCCAGATTGTAGAAGAATTCACAACACTATGAATCTAATTGCTAAGTACCTTGCTACCCTTTATGAATCCCTCAGTTTGTAGACTCTACTTCAACAACTTAGAATTGCCACAGTGGAAAGAAAATAACCGAGTACTTGCTTCTTGAAAGCTGAAACTCACAATTGACTTATATGAAAATTTGAGAGTGGTTGCTTTGGAAGTGTATGACTCTTTTGTGATTTTCGATACTAAGCATTCTGCCTTGAGCCTCCTTTTATAGATGAAAATTAGGGTTTCTTCCATGATCAAATTCGAGCTGAATCTTGTTGGATTCTCTTCCAAAAATAACTTGACCAATTTGGCTTCTTTTAAATAAAAAAACATATCTTCAGATTTCTTTCAAAATTAAGTGGCCAATCAAATCTTTTAATTGCTTCCCGCCACAGCTCCTGAATTCCACAATACTCCACTTTATTTTAGTAACAAATCTTTTTAATACTTTAATTAAAATAACTTGCAATCTCCATCGTTGATCAATTCTGGACCATCAGAATTTTGAGCGCTAGTCCACATCTGGTACAAGCGAAATGATATGCTGTGATCCTCTAAATTCAGCCATCCATGGACCACACTTCCTGACCCTCTGATCTTCTAATTTGGGCCAACCTGGATGCGCGCCTGATATGCTAAATTCTTCTGGACTCAGCCATTTCTGGACTTGCACATTCTGTCCCTCTGATTTCGGCCAACACTGGGCCATGGTATGATTTTCTGATCTGGACCATCACTGGACCAAATAATTATTTCTGAACCATTGATCTGGAAGTTTTTACACTGATCTGGACAGATTCTGGACTTTGGTCTGGAACAAACTGAAATTAACTTGAACAAAAAATATTTCAGTCTGGACATTTTACCTTTGATTTTCGACCAGGTCTGGGTTGATTCTGGAACTCATTTCTTTTGTTCTGGACTTAGTTCCATGCCCTGAATCATGCCATCTTATGGTATGGGACAAATCTAGATTGATCCTCTTGTTCTGGACTCATAAACATACCTTCTGGTCAAGTCTGGAACAAGTCTGGGCTGTGTAATTTTTCACTGCCAGGCCATCTTCTGGTCTGAATAACTTCTGAAATAAAATTGATATTTGATTCCTGTTTGTCTGGAACAACTATCCTTCTGGCAAGCTTTCCAATGGTAGGATCCATGTTTCATTCTGATTTTTATTCCTTCTGATCTGGGCCATCAAAGATATCTTTTGATCATGTTTTTGACATTCCTGGATATCTTCTGGTCAATCCAGAATTCATTTTTCTGGAATCCTTTGATCTCTGCTTCTGTTTCCTTCAGTTTCTGGGGCATTTAACTTAATAATTCAAAGTACAAAATAAGTTTACATTGAGTACATTTGTAAGCATCAAAATCCTAAGTACTTAGAACCAACTTGGTTCCAACAGCTGCTTCACATACATTTCTTCTTCTAGTGATCCATTGAGAAATGTTGATTTTACATCTAGCTGATGCATGGTCCAGCCTTTGTAACTTGCCATTGATACTACCAGCCTCACTGTTTCAATTCTAGCCACTAGGGCAAATACTTCATCATAGTCCAGTCCATGTCTCTACAAGAATCCCTTTGCTACAAGTCTAGCCTTGTACCTGGCAATCTGTGCATCAGGCTTCAATTTCAGTTTATAGACCCACTTGAAATCAATTAGTCTCTTGTTCACTAGCAGGGTCAGCAGCTCCCATGTCTTGTTCTTCTCTATGGCTTTGAGCTCCTCATCTATTACTGATCTCCATCTAGGATTACTTAAAGCTTCTTCATCACTTACTAGCTCTGATTTAGCAATCAAGGAAAAATGAATTAATTCTCCATCTGCGTTGATGGCTGAGTCAAATGTTACTTCATATGGACTCAATCTTACTGAAGGCTGCCTTGCTCTTTCAGATCTTCTCACAGGATCAGAAGCTGACTGGCTTGATGTCCCTACTGGCTGACCCTCATTTGGTTCCACCACTTCTGCCTTGCTGACTGGACTGACTGAGCTGACTGGTCTATCTGGACTGACTTCACTGCTCGAGCTGGCTTCACTCATCTTCCAGTCCCATCCTGTTTATTACTACATTGTTGTTGTTTGGATCATACAACGTGTAAGCCCTAGTTGAATCATAACCCAACAACACCATTTGCTCAGCCCTGTCATCAAGTTTCCTTCTATTTTGCATTGGCAGATGTCTGAAACACAATGAGTCAAACACTCTCAAATGACTCACAACTGGCTTTCTTCCAGTCCAAGCTTCTTCTAGTGTCCTAGTGCCAAGTCTCTTGGTTGGACATCTGTTCAAAATGTACACTGCAGTTGATACTACTTCCACCCAGAATTTGTGAGGCATCTTCTTGCATTTCAGCATGCTCCTAGCCATATTTAATATAGTTCTATTTCTCCTTTCAGCAATGCCATTATGTTGCGAAGTATATGGTGCAATCACTTCATGCAATATCCCTTCTTTTTCACAAAAAACATTGAACTCATGAGAATTATATTCTCCTCCTCCATCTGTCCTAATGATCTTCAGACTCACGCCACTTTTTTTTTCTGCCATCACTTTGAATCTTTTAAGAACTTCAAGCACTTCACTTTTTCTTTTGATTAGGTATATCCAAATTTTCCTTGTAAAATCATCAATGAATGATACAAAGTAGTAATTACCTCCTATAGACAGTTCTTCAAAAGGACCACAAACTTCAGAAAAGGTTACCTCAATCATTCTTGAAGATCTTGTTGGCAGTTCTAATTTAAATATGTTCATGTGCTGTTTGGCCTGGCAGCACTCCTCACATACCTCATTTGACATACGAATTTTTGGAATTCCTAGCACCATTTCTCTGCTCTGCAGCATTTGAAGGCTTTTGAAATTCAAATGTCCAAACCTCTGGTGCCACAGCCAATCTTTACTTCTGACTTTAGCAGCTAGACACTGATTCTGATTAATCTGGATCCCAATCTTGAAGGTTCTATTTTTGGACAGTGGTGCCTTCAAGACAAGCCTCTTTGCACTATCAAATAGACTCATTTGTCCATTCTCCATATTCATAGAGTATCCTTTCTCCAACAATTGTCCAAGGCTTAGCAGATTGTTTTCATATTTGGCACACATAACACATCACATATGAAAGACTGCTTGCCATCCCTTATTTGAATCAAGACCTTGCCAATTCCTTCAGCTGTCACTGTGCTATTGTCTGCATATCTAATCTCCCGTTTTACCTTCTCATCAATGCTTACAAACCAATCTTTATGGCCAGTCATGTGATTTGAACAACCTGTATCAAGATACCACTGCTTTGGGTAGTCATCATCTAATTTTGTTGTAGCCATTAATAACACCTCATCTAAATCTGAATCCTCAGCTGCCATTTGTGCTTCATCATCTTCTCTTTGGACTTTCTTGGATCTGCATTCCTTTGCAAAATGCCCCTATTTTTTACAGTTGTAACATTGAATTCCTTTCTTGTTGAGTTTCTTCTTGCCATATGTATTCTTGCTACTGTTATCACTTCTTTTTTAATTTCTTGAACTTCCATCCCCTTCATCAGAATTGTCAGTCTCTTCATCAGAGTCATGTTTCTTGTACCACTTGAGTTTACTCTTTCCTTTCTTGTGCTTCATATCAGCTTGGTTGGTCTTCTTGCTAACTTGGGCCTGCACTTGAGATGCTGAGGTTGCTGCACACCTTTCTCTCACTCTCAGTTCTTGAGCTTCAAGAGAACCTTACAAATCCTCCACCTTCATCTTATCAAGATCCTTTGATTCTTCAATGGCCACCACTATGTGATCATACCTTTGTGTTAATGTTCTAAGGATCTTTTCAATAACCACCACATCAGTTAATGATTCACCATTTGTCCTCATCTGATTAACAACAACCTGCACACGATTGAAGTAATCTGCCACATCTTCATCTTCTTCCATCTACAATAGTTCGTATTGCCTTCTTAGATTCGCCTTTTCCCCACCTGTATAGTACTTAACCAAGAGCTCCCATGCCTTCTTTGATGTAGATGCCTTCGACATTCTCTCAAATTTGTTTGAATCCATACTTTGTTGGATGTAAAACAATGCCTTGCAATCTCTTTTCTTGCAATCTTTGAAAGTTGTTTGTTGTCTTTCTGTAGGACTTGCACCAAGATGTTCATAGCCATCTTGACCAATCTCAAACACTTCTTGAGCTCCCAACAATGATTTCATTGATGCAGACCACCTCTCCCAATTCTTCCCATCAAGGATTGGAAGATTCGATGGAAAACCTCTTCCATTCATGTCTTCTTTTCTTTTCTTTCACTCACACTTGTGTTTCCCTATTTGTAATCCCCTCACACTTTCACTCGTGTTTCCCAAGATTGGAACCTTGCTCTTGATACCAATTGTTGGAACAAATTGTATAATCAAAGAGGAATTTAAAAATAGAGAAGAAGAAAGTAAAACAGAGAATGTTTAAAACGGAGATTGATTATCAGTCTTGACTTAACCAAAAAACGTTCTTGGTTTATAGACTTATTTATAACAGTTTTGAATAATGCTTTGCTTAACAAACTAACTAACTTTTTAACCATCCTAACTGAATTACAAACATATTACAATAATTTTAGAATTACATCCAACACTTTTGACACCACTTATTAAACAAATAAACGTGACATGCCTTTTGCCCCTTTTGTTGGAGTAAATCATTATGGTCAATATGTTTTGTTGGATTGTGCTCTTGTCGAATGAAGATACTAAAAAAATTTCTTGGTTCAAAATATGGTTAGAGTGTATGCATGGGCACGAACCAAAAGCCATGATTACTAAGCATGATAGAAAAATGAAAAATGTAATTGAGATCGTGTTTCTGAAAGCTCTCCATCGGTAGTGCTTGTGGCATTTAATGAAAAAGATTACAGAACAGTTAGGTAGACCCTCTTATCATGAATCTATCAAAACACTTTTTCTTGATGAAGTATATGATGCACCAAGCATAAGTGATTTCATGGAGAAGTGGGAAAAAGTGATTGGATATTATGAACTGCATGATAATGATAATGTGAGTATATAGTCACTACAAAAAAAATCTATTGCGACACTTAATTTTTAGTGACACTTCCTTATTTGTCACTATAGTTACTTTTAGCTAAAGAAAATAGAGAGTGTCACCTATTCTCATTTAATATCAATATATGAATTTAACCTAAAAGAAATTCTAAGTTATTTATCCAAATATTCATATAAAAAAAATTTCTGATGACCTATCGTGACACTCTAAATTTCTGATTCCCTTCTTGTTTGTCACTAAATATTAGTTTTAGCTACAACTCACTTTTTCTCTTTATACAAATATAACACAAATAATTTTACTAAGTGCAATATTAACTGATGCTGGTTCCTCATATCTGCAAGAAAAGTAAAGGACAAATATTAAACGTTTTATTTGCCGCTGGATCCAAATATTAAACATTTCTTTCTCTAGGTTTCCTTTCTTCACTACAAATAGTATATAAAAAATCGATTTCCTCTTCTTCACTACAAAATCAATTTCCTCTTCTTCATTGCAAATTTGATTTTCCTCTTCTATCATGAATAATATTTTGTCTTAACTGTAAATCGAAGATCGGAACCCTAAATCGGTGAATCTACAGCTAGGAGATACTCTATCGCGTGAACACTCATCTGAACACAGAATTGTGGTATGATATTACACATTTTTGTCAACTGTAACTTCGTTTCATCCTTAAGTTAGTACACATCTTCATTTTTAGGTTATGTTTTTTCAATTCTCAATTGCAATTATCAATTGAGTATCTTCTAAGTGATTTGAAGTTATTGAATATGGTAACCGTGCATTAGTAGATCATAGATTGAAGTCGTATTTTAAAACTGATTTGAAGTTTCAAATATTGCAGCTCATGTGTTTCTTTCATCTATTTTCATATTTAGATCTTGAAAATTTAAACACTCGTAAGTCTTAAGTAAATTCACTAGTGGTAATATCTTATTAATTCCTTTTCTGTTCTTTCCTTTTGCTATTAATTCGTTTGATTGTAATTCTGATTATGATGATGATTTTATTTTCCATATTGTGTGTTATTTGGTTTTAATTTGGCATTAATTGGTCTATGAGTTCATTCGATTATATATATTTCATTTTAGAATCTTTAATTATTTATGGGTTAGTTAATTATCAATGATTCTATGTTCCAGAAAACAATAAACCAAATGTGGAAAAATTTGGAAGTTGGAACTTGAGTTTGGGATGCTTGGTTTAAATTTAGGGTTTTAGTTGCCCTTCTAATTTAAGGGTGATGGACAAAGGAGTAATATATGCATTTAGGAATTATAATTATTATAATTAGAATTTGCGATTTAGGGGCGGGGTAGATTGTGAGTATCTAATGATGCTTGGGCTTGTGTTAATTGGTAATATGAGTAGTGATCCTCTCCATAAGATCCTCTCCATAGTAAGCCGATTTTGGAAGTTAAATACTGAAACTTAATTTCAGAGACATAATCAGATGAACTCATTAGCTCTATACTTCAATTTATTCCTAATGACATGTTGTCGGCTTGTTATGATTTTTTTCTTCTTGAATTGGTTCATTGAGGGGCTATAGTCTCTTGCATTGGTTTTGAACAAAAGAACCATTCTTTGCCACTGCAGTAGAATTAACTTCACTAAAATCTAACCAAAATGTTCAGATTACAAATCAATACATGAATGTAACAAATCAAATCAGCTTTACTTATTTGACAAAGTCCCATATCCAGAACCGTTTTTGTTTTTTCTTGTGTTATATATTTTTCTTAATTTCTAACTGTTTACGCTCAGACGTTTTGTTTAGCTAATGGATTCTGAATCGGAAACTATTCAAGTGGTTGGTTCTATTCATTTTTGCAATTTCAGTATTCAAAGCTTTTTTGTTGTTGTTGTTAATCTTAAGAAAGAGTATTTCTGAGATATCATCTGAAGTAATTGAGAACGTCATGATTGTTAATTTTATAAGTCCTGATTGTGACTGATACCAGAGCACTTCAGATTGAAGTGCACATCTTGTCTTTCACACCGATACATGTAGTTATGATCACATCAATTTTCTTAAATTATTACCTATGTCTACTACATGTCTTTGCCATGTCTGTGTTGGTTCTTCATAGATATTATGTTTTCATTCTATTCATTACACTTTTCAGTATTCTGATTTTTTTGTTGCTAAAAAATAAATATTATGTGTTGCTTATCATGTTTAACGAAATTTGCATGCATATGATCTAGTTGAATGATTTGTGTGTTAGATTTTTTAATTATCTCTGTTTTATTGGTATTGGTATACATGTTATAGTTATGACTTTTTAGTAATTTTATTTTATTGTATTGTTTTGTATTTGCAAGTTTATTTCTATGTGTTTGTTTATCATTTTGGTTTTGTATATGTCATCTTGCAGATTGAACTCGGGCGGGCGTATAATTGCGAAATTATGCTTACAAAAGTCAAAATTCCATTGCCTGATTTAATGGTAAGTTATTCCTGATGGTATTTGTTTACAAGTAAATGATATGAGCAATTTGTTATTTGAGTTTATGTCCCAGAGTCTGATCATAATGAATAGTTCATTCTCAATCGCTATTTAGACCTTCTTAAATGATAAGTCCATTCATAGTGGAAACACGCCGACTAACTAACAAATGTTTTCTCGCATGCTTGCTTTATACCATTGTCCTTTAGGGTGTTGTTCTCGCATTGGACGATTATGTGTTGATGTAGGAAGGTTTACGACCAGAATCGAAAAAGAAACGACTTTGCGGACAAACGCAGCGGGAGATGCGGAAAACGATCGTCCGACGTCAGATTATCTATTATTCAGATCCGTTTTGGGCTCGTCTTGGGCCTCGAAACAACGTTTTATGTTTTTTCTGTAATTTCGGACTTTTACTGTTTTGCCTAATTTTCGCACTAGAGTTTCGTTTAGTTTTTAAAGACGTTCTATGCTGTAACCAAAAATATCTTTTAATTAAATAATTTATATTTGAGAGTTTTCTCTTCTTTGATGGATTTATGAATTTATTTGTTCTTTCGGATTTAGTGCTTGCTAATCCTTTGCGATTCCGACTGCCTCAAGTGTTATACGTTGATCAGGTTGAGAACCTCATAAAGTTCTGTCCGACTAAAGAAGAAACCGATCAGCTCAAGGTATCAAACCCCTTTTTCATGTTGACGAGAACTTTGTGTCGTGAGGGAAGCATCGAGCAATAATATATGTTTAAGCCATAATCACTCTTATACTGGAGATAAAGAAAACTTGGGGAAGTGTGAACAGGTGAATGGATTTTTACCGCATTTTACTCTTTTTCCCTTCTTAAAGAAACTTCTTATGTGTATGTGGCTGGTCATTTTTAACTCTTTCACTTTCACTTTCATTTTCGTTTTTTCATTTTGTGATATTTTTTCTTAGAATTGATGACAGTTCCGCGAGTGGAAAGCAAGCTAAGAGTTTTCTGTTTTAAGATGCAATTCAGTTCACAGGTCAGAGGACAACCGAGCAATACTTTTGGTTATTAAATAATTATGTTTTCCCGCCTTTAGAAATTTAGCTTTCGCGGTGCACTTTTTGCTATATATGTAGGTTATAGAGCTCAGAAGGGACTTGAATATTGTAAACTCTGCATCTGAAGAGGCAAGTCATTTATATTTTTCTTATAAATATTCTATTTACTAAGTCAACGTCATTTTCTCTTCATCTTTCATTGTTATCTGTATCAGATAAGGAATTCAGTCAAATTGAAAAGAATCATGCTAACCATTCTTTCTCTCGGTAATGCTTTGAACCACGAAACTGCAAGAGGTGAATTGAAGCTTTAGCATTTTCTGTTTCACCATTACAGAGCATTCTTTTTATATACACGCACTATACTTTTTTTGGAAAACTAGCATGAACCTTTCAGCTAGTCTAAGTCATGACTCATGATTTATGTGCATTATGTAGTTAGTGTTCCATTTTTGTTTAGTCTTTCAATGACTAGTATTTTATTGGAAAACAGCACCACATTAGTCTAAATTGCTTTCTTAATAGGTAATGTATGTGATTACTGTAGGTTCTGCTGTCGGGTTCCCGATTGGACAGTCTTCTTAAACTTACTGATACACGAGCCCGAAACAGCAACCATGACCCTCATGCATTATCTTTATAAGGTAAACACTCATTATCGCTCATTGTGCATATGAAACCATGAAGGTTGATCAAAGAATTGTGTCTAGTCCAATTGTTTCCAGTTAAGAGATTATATTTCGGCAAGTCACCTTTATGTGAAATAAGTCATATAACAATCGTTTTTATGATCAATAGGTTCTTGCTGAAAAGCTTCCGGAACTTTTAGATTTTCCCAAAGACCTGGTCAATTTAGAGGCTTCAACCAAGGTATCTTTGTTTATTCAGCTGTTACGTCAAATGGTTCCATTTTATTTTCATTTGTGACGCAGTCGGAATCGCAAGGATTAGCAAGCGTTAAATCCGAAAGAACAAACAAACTCTAGAATCCACCAGAAAAGAGAAAACTCTTGAAATCAATTATTTTATTAAAAGATACCCTTTGTTTCAGCATAGAAAGTCTTTAAATAGATAATAGAAACCCTAGTGCAAAAATTAGGTAAAACAGAAAAAGCCCCAAAATTACAGGAAAAAATAAAACGGCTGTTTTGAGGCCCAAGACGAGCCCAAAACGGTTCTGGAGCCCATACATCATGGCAAAGCAATAAGTTGTGTTTGCGGCGCGATTCCCTTTCCAGAAAGGTTTAATAATAGACAATCTGACACCGGACGATCGTTTTCCGCATTTCTTGCTGCGTTTGTCCGCAAAGCCGTTTCTTCCTCGATTCTAGCCGTGAACCTTCCTACATCAGTCTCCTCCACTTCTAAAGAACTCGACCCCAAGTTCATACCAGGATAAAGGTCAGCATTTTCATGGAACTCATAAATACCAGCCACATTAAAGGTATTGGAAATATTCATGGATCCTAACAAGTCGATCACATAAGCGTTGTCATTGATCTTCTTCCGCACCTTGAAAGTCCTGTACATGTGAGGCTGAAGCTTCTTGTAAGTGCCAACTGGGAACCTCTCCTTACGCATGAACACCATCACATCATCTCCCACAGCAAAGACCTTGACTCTTCTGCGCTTGTCATCAGCGACCTTGTTCTTCTGCCCAGTAGCCTCTAACTTCGCCTTGACAGCTTCCTCAACGCCTTGCATATCCTTGGCCATCTCTGGGGAAAACCACTCAGTTTCCTTGAAGGTCTCAGTCAGGTCATGCTCATTCTGCGTCATAACAAGAAAACTGGACTTCTCCTTCCCTGTTTGTCTATTAAAACCAGAAACTGGGGCCATAGCTATCTTGTGCGTTCCCCAGGTGAACATCATCACATTATCTCTGCCTCTATACATGATATCATTGTCATACTGCCAAGGTCGCCCCAGTAGGACATGACACACATCCATATTCAGAACATCACACACTACATCTTCCTTGTAATGCCTTCCGATGGAAATAGGCACCTTGCAAGTCTTCGTCACCTTGACCTGCGAACCCTTACTCACCCAGCCCAAAGCATAAGGCTTGGCATGCGGTTCTATCGGCAACTCTAGTTATTCCACCAGCTTCTAGGAGACCAAGTTCTCTGTACTCCCGTTATCCACGATCAGATTACACACCTTATTCTTAATAGAAAAATGTGTTCTAAAAAGATTCTACCTTTGCCCCTCCTCCTTTGAAGACAACAGAACTCTGCAGCACAAAATTCACCGCTTCTTCAACTTCTTCTTCAGTGAACTCAACACCGTCATACTCGTTGCTTGCTTCCTCTTCCTCAAACTCCTCATTCAAGACTGCAGTCGTTCTCCTGAAAAGGCAAGCATTCGACTTGTAACCCTACCCACCGCAACGGAAACACTTATCTCTCGAAGGTTTCGCGTTTGGGTTGGCTGACTTCTGGTTTGCCCTATTGTTGGGCGTAGCACTACTGGTTCCACTGGTTCCCTTTACCGAGGAGTCAGAATCCTTAGCAGCAACACTCTTATCCTCATCACCCACAACTTCATAGTTACCTTGCGAAGGGAATCTGCGAAAAGATGAGAAATTTCTGGGGGATTTCTCCATCAGTTTCGCTTTCAAGGCTAGCATAGAGGCCACTATCACGGTCCAGACAGTCTGCAGACCCATCTTCTCCTGGATCGATCCCTTCAAGCCATTAATATAGCGAGTCATCTTCTGACTCTCAGTTTCCCCTAGTTCGTTGCGTTCTGAGAAACGCAGGAACTCTACTGTGTACTCGGTCACACTCTTTCTACCCTGAACGCAATTGATATACATCTTGTACAGAATGTGCTCATAATCTTCAGACAAGAAACGCTCCAGCATCAACTGTTTCATTCGCCTCCACGTTCTGATTGGTGCTTTCTGTTGGAACCAAGTTGGTTCTAAGTACTTAGGATTTTGATATTTACAAAAGTACTCCATGTAATCTTATTTTGAACCTTGAATTATTACATTAAATGCCACCAGAAAATGAAGTTTTCATAGGCAGAAGATGAAGACACCAGAAAATGCATCCAGAAGGTACTAGAGGATGCATCCTGGAATTACCAGAGGATATCTTTGCTGGCCTAGATCAAAAGGAAGCAAAGTCAGAAGAAGACCTGGACCAGACCAGAAGGAAGCCTGCCAGAGGGAGACTTGATCCAGACCAGAAGGAATCATAATTCAAACTTAGTCCAGAAGTTATTCTGACCAAAAGATAGCATGGCAGTGAAATGATAAACAGTCCAGACTTGTCCAGACTTAATCAGAGGATAAATTAATGGGTCCAGAACAAGAGATTCAATCCAGATTTGACCCAAACCAGAAGATAGCATGGTTCAGGGTATGAAACTAAGTCCAGACCAGAAGAAATAATTGTTGGAACCAAGTTGGTTCTTAGACTTAGGATTTTGATGTTTACAAAAGCACTCAATGTAAACTTATTTTGTACCTTGAATTATTAAATTAAATACAACCAGAATATGAAGAAATCAGAAGCAGAAGATCAAGGAAAATGAATTCTGGAATTTCCAGATGTTCCAGGATGTCAAAACATCACCAGAAGATATCTTTGCAGGCCTATATCAAAAGGAGGAAAAATCAGAAGGAAACATGGCTCGTACCATTGGAAAGCCTGCCAGAAGGAGAGTTGATCAAGACAAACAGAAATCAAATATCAATTTTATTCTAGCAGGTATTCTGACCAGAAGATGGCCTGGCAGTGAAAAATTACACAGCCCAGACTTGTTCCAGACTTGACCAGAAGGTATGTTTATGAGTCCAGAACAAGAGGATCAATCCAGATTTGGCCCAGACCATAAGATAGCTTGATTCAGGGCATGGAACTAAGTCCAGAACAAAAGAAATGAGTTCCAGAATCAATCCAGACCTGGTCCAAAATCAAAGGTAAAATGTCCAGACTGAAATATTTTTTGTTCAAGTTAATTTCAGTTTGTTCCAGACCAAAATCCAGAATCTGTCCAGATCAAAGTAAAAACTTCCAGATCAATGGTTCAGAAATCATTTTTTGAGTCCAGTGATGGTCCAGATCAGAAAATCAGACCATGGCCCAGTGGTGGCCGAGATCAGAGGGACAGGATGTGCAAATCCAGAAATGACCGAGTGCAGAAGAATTCAGCATATCAGGCGCGCATCCAGGCTGGCCGAAATCAGAAGATCAGAGGGTTAGGGAGTGTGGTCCAGGAATGGCCGAAATCAGAGGATTATAGAATATCAAAAAGGCTAGTCCAGATGTGGACTATCGCATGAAGATCCAATGGTGCAGATTTGATCATGGGAATTAATGGTGAAGACCTCATGATATTTTTATCAAAGTATTGTAAAAGATTTGTTATAAATTAAATTGGAGTAGCATGGAAGTCAGAAGCTGTGGCGGGAAGCAATGCACAGATTTGATTGGCAAGTTATTTTTTGAAAGAAATCTGAAGCTTAAAAAAGATATGTTTTTGATTTAAATGAAGCCCAATTGGTCAAGTTATTTTTGCCAGAGAATCCAGCAAGATTCAGCTCGAATTTAAGCATTGGAAGAGACCCTAATCAGCATCTATAAAAGGAGGCTCAAGACAGATTACTCAGCATCGAAAATCACAAAAGAGTCATACACTTCCAAAGCAACCACTCTCAAATTTTCATATAAGTCAATTGTGAGTTTCAGCTTTCAAGAAGCAAGTACTCGATTATTTTCTTTCCACTGTGGCAAATCTAAGTTGTTGAAGTAGAGTCTACAATCTGAGGGAGTCAGTAGAGGTAGCAGGTTACTTGGCAATTAGATAGGGTTGTATCTAAGTTGTTGAAGTAGAGTCTACAAACTGAGGGATTCATAAAGGGTAGCAAGGTACTTAGCAATTAGATTCATAGTGTTGTGAATTCTTCTACAATCTGGGGTGTCAGATTGGCTGAAGAACAGGAGTTGTTTTTCCTCAAAGAAGTCTAGGATTGTTAGACTATTTGAGAAGACTGACTTGGAGGGTCAGTAGCAAGGTTGTAATTCAAGGTTGAATTAGTGAAATCCTTCAAGGCGAAGGGACTGGACGTAGCCTCGTTAACGGTGAACCAGTATAAAATCTGTGAGTTTTTATTTTTATTTTTATCCGCTGCTAACTCTGTTTTAATTATACATCAAGTTTTGTTTTGAAAGTATTAAAACAGGAAAAGTATTCAAGTTAAGTCAAACACAATTCAACCCCCCCTTCTCGTGTTTGCACCTTCAATTGGCATCAGAGCTCGGTCTCTAGGCTGAGCACTTAACAGTGTTTGAGGAAAGGTCCAAGGGGTTCAATATTTCAGAAGAATTGGGAGGCAACGTCAACAGACCACCAATATTTGATGGAGAAAGGTTTGAGTATTGGAAAGACAGACTGAGAAGTTTTGTCATATCTCAAGATCCTGAATTATGGAAGATGATAGTCAGAGGATACACTGCACCTACTGATCCAGAAGATCCAACTAAGAAACTAGATTTGGATGATATGAAACCAGATCAGATCAGACTACACAGACTTCATCACAAGTCCAGAACCATCATGGTCAGTGCAATCACATTCAAGGAATTTGATAGATGCACAAATAAAGAAACAGCAAAGAGCATATTCGATAGTCTGGTTCTAACCTATGAAGGAACCAAGCAGGTTCAACAAACAAAGGCTAACATATTGGTCAGAAAGTATGAGCTATTCAAGATGGAAGAGGATGAAGACATTAACACAATGTTCTGCAGATTCCAGACTTTGGTATCAGGACTGAAAGTATTAAACAAAAGCTATACCACTGAAGATCATGTCTAGAAAATTCTGAGAAGTCTACCAAAAAGGTGGAGACCAAAGGTTACTGCAATTCAGGAAGCTAAGGATCTGAGTACCTTGAGGCTGGAAGATCTGATCAGCTCACTCAGGTCTCATGAAATAGAACTGGAAGAAGATGAACCTAAGAAGAAGAAGAATCTGGCTTTGAAGTCGAAACAGAAGAAAGCTGCAAAGGCAGTATTAGAATCAGAGGATAGTGATAGTAACAGTGATGATATGGCTTACTTAACCAAAAAGATGGCTAAGATCTGGGAAAACAGGAAGAACAGAAGATTCAATAAGAAACATAACAGCAAAGGAAAGGAAGAATCTGACAAGAAGAACATCATCTGTTATGGATGCAATGAACCTGGACATGTCAAGTCAGAATGTCCAAATCTGGAAAAAGGGAAACAACATAAGAAGAATTCCAGATACAGAAAGAAAGGTCTGATGGCTGCCTGGGATGTATCAAAATTAGAGGAAGAATCTTCTGATGAAGAAGAGGCAGAAACAGCAAAGATAGCTCACATCAAGTCTGTTTTTGGACCTCATAAATGCACGAATTCCAGAAGGAAAACAGGCAGAAGGAAGAATGATCGAAGCAATCATTCTGGCAAATCTGGAAGCACATCAGAGGAAACAATTCTATCTCTGATGGCTCATACCAACTCAAGTTCTGAATATAGCTCAGGCTCTAGAACAGAATCAGAAGATGAAGACAATGAGGTATTTTCTGATTTGTCTAAATCTGAATTAATTGACACTTTAAAAGACTTGTAAAATGAAACAATAAAAGGTCTTTAAAACTGAAAACTCTTAGGGAAGATAAGGCAAATCTAACCAAAGAAGTCCAAGTTTTAAAGAATCGAAATTCTGAGTATGCAACTGAAAACAAAAATTTTAAAACTGATGTTGCAAGACTCAAATATGAAAACCAAACTCTGAAAAGTAATAATTGTTCCACTTTTGAAACTGTTTGTAAATCTGATATGCATGAGCAAGTTTTTCAAAACTTTATTTCCAATGGAATGGAAAGAAGTAAAAATGCATCTATGATTTATGGAAACAGTAACTCTGGAAAGAGAGGTCTTGGTTTTACAGAAACGACTACTGAAAGTAAAGTTGTTCATTCTGATGTTTTATGTATTGTTTGTGCTAAGAAAGGTCACTCTGAATTATCTTGTCCAATGGTAAAATTTGAACAAGATCAGAGAGCTGTTACAACTAACAAACCTGGACCCAATCAGTTCTGGGTACCAAAAGATCAAATTGTCTATGTTGCAGATGTTCTGAGCAACCAGAAGGACACACCAACAATTGTGCCTGGACAATGGATGTTGGCAATGCACAAGCAGAAGAAGGTTTATGTTCCTGCTACAACAAGACAAAGGCAATCTGAGTTTGGTAGAAGAAGAACTGGTCAACACAATCAGAACCAGAACCAGAATTATAGGAGGAATAGAAAATATCATAGATATCACTCGAACCAGAAGCACAGAAACTGGAACGAGAACCAGAACTGGAACTGGAACCAGAACCAGAACTAGAGGCACAGAAACTGGAACCAGAATCAGTACCAGAACCAGAACCTGAACAGGTATCAGTATCCAAGGTTGAGGTATGATCATCAGAATTACTCTAATTATCAGAATCAGTATAATTACCAGAATCACCACATGTTCTAGAATCACCAGAGGAACATGGTATATTAGCCAAAGCAGAAATATCAGAATCAGGAGAGTTCTTCAAACACTCTAGTAAGATTCATCAAGACTACCAACCTGGAAGGGAATTCAAATTCCTTCATCCAAACCATGTAATCTCAGAACATATAGATTAGGAATTTCAAAATCAGAAGCAAGAGGATTTTCAGAGTAAAACTGAGGCTACATCTTGCTGTAAATTTTATTAGTATTTAATATTTACTGTGATAACAAGAAGCTTGATCTTAACAAATCAAAGCTAGATAAGTATTCTGTAGGTTTTCAAAACATCAGAGGAACCAGGTGATTCACATGAATTGAACACTCAGAAGAAACAACATTCCAGTGGTTTCAAAAACAAACAGAAACAACCAGAAGCAGAATTAATGGTTTGGCTGTACTAAGTTCATTTTTAAATTAATTGATTTATATTATGGTATATGACAAACTGCTTGACAAATCAAAGCAAGATAAAGATAGTACAGGTTCATCAGAACCAAAGGGAGCAGAAGCAGAAGTAGAACGAATGGTTTGGCTGTATTGAGTTAAATTTTAACTTATTTGATTTGCATTATGTAAAATGACAAACTGCTTGATCTTAACAAATCAACGCAAGATAAATCTGATCAAGTCAGAAACAGCCAACATAAGTCATAAGAGAAATCTGGATATTTACCAGAATCTAAAGCTGTTACAGATTCACCAGAACCAGAAGCTGATTGATCAGAATCAGAAGCTGTTACAGAACCAGAAGCTGATGCGAACCAAGCATTGTTGATGAAGTTTTGGCAGAGGAAGGTTGGATACTTGCAATGCAAGAAGAGCTGAATGAAATTCAAAGGAATGATGTTTGGGATCTGGTATCCAGACCAAACAGAAGCATTATTGGAACCAAGTAGGTATTCAGAAACAAATTCAATGAAAAGGGTGAAGTTGTAGCTCAAGGATACAGTCAACAGAAAGGTATGGATTACACTGAGACTTTTGTTCCAGTGGCCAGGTTAGAAGCATTTAGAATTCTCTTATCATTCGCTGCTAATCATGATATAATGCTGTATCAAATGGATGTCAAAACTGCATTCTTAAATGGCTACATAAGTGAAGAAGTCTATGTCAAACAGCCCCCTGGTTTTGAAAATTCTGATTTTCCAGACCATGTTTTCAAACTTAAAAAGTCTTTATATGGTTTAAAACAAGCACCAAGGGCATAGTATGACAGACTTAGTAACTTTCTGCTTAAGAATGAATTTAATAGAGGCCAGATTGATAATACACTATTTAGGAAATCGATTAAACATGATATTCTGATTATTCAAGTCTATGTTGATGATATCATATTTGGATCAACTAATGGCACTCTGTGCAAAGAGTTTTCTGACCTAATGCAGAAGGAGTTCCAAATGAGCATGATGGGAGAACTTAAGTTCTTCCTGGGAATTCAGATTCATCAAGGCAAATCAGGTATACTCATTAACCAATCAAAATATACTAAAGAACTTCTCAAAAAGTTCAAGATGAGTGACTATAAGCCAATGGCCACCCCCATGCACCCAACCTGCTCACTTGAGAAAGATGAAACCAGCCAAAAGGCAGACCAGAAAACATACAGAGCTGGAAAGAAAAAGTATAAGTGGCAACTGCACTTTGTTCTGTGATAACACTTCAGCCATAAACCTAACCAAGAACCCTATCTTACACTCTAGAGCCAAACACATTGAAATAAAACACCATTTCATTAGGGACCATGTTCAAAAAGGGACTTTGAGCATCCAGTTTGTGGACACTGATCATCAATGGGCTGATATTTTCACCAAGGCATTACCAGAAGATAGGTTCGAGTTCATTAAGAAGCATCTCAGCATGACCTCCATATCTGACTAGCTCAAGTAGTCATCTTAGGAGTTTTTAAAATTTCTTGCAATTTTATTTTATGTCTTTTAATTTCAGTTTTTACTTTCTGTAATTTGTAAAGAGAAAAACAAAAAATACAAAAATAGTATGACCACTTTTTGGCTGATGACAAAAGGGGGGAGAAAGAGAGAAAGAGAAAGAAATGAGAAATAAGTAGAAAAGGAGAGTAAAAAGAAAGAAGGAGAGAAAAAGAAAGAGAGAAAACAGAAGGAGTTGAAAAGGAGAGGAAACAGGGAGAGAGAAAAACAAAGAAAGAAAAAGAAAGAGTGAAAAAGAGAAGGAGTTGAAAAGGAGAGGAAACGTGAAGAGAGAAAAAGAAAGACAGAATAAAGAAGGAGTTGAAAAGGAGAGGAGAAGAAAAGAAAGAGTGAAAAAGAAGGAGTTGAAAAAGAGAGTATTAGACTTAGGGGGAGAGATTGGTCTGAGGGGGAGTAATTCAAGTTTTTGAATTATAAGTTAGCAAAATAAGTTAAGGTTTTGTCATCATCAAAAAGGGGGAGATTGTTGGAACCAAGTTGGTTCTAAGACTTAGGATTTTGATGTTTACAAAAGCACTCAATGTAAACTTATTTTGTACCTTGAATTATTAAATTAAATACAACCAGAATATGAAGAAATCAAAAGCAGAAGATCAAAGGAAAATGAATTCTGGAATTTCCAGATGTTCCAGGATGTCAAAACATCACCAGAAGATATCTTTGCAGGCCTATATCAGAAGGAGTAAAAATCAGAAGGAAACATGGATCATACCATTGGAAAGCCTGCCAGAAGGAGAGTTGATCAAGACAAATAGGAATCAAATATCAATTTTATTCTAAAAGGTATTCTGACCAGAAGATGGCCTGGCAGTGAAAAATTACACAGCCCAGACTTGTTCCAGACTTGACCAGAAGGTATGTTTATGAGTCCAGAACAAGAGGATCAATCCAGATTTGGCCCAGACCATAAGATAGCATGATTCAGGGCATGGAACTAAGTCCAGAACAAAAGAAATGAGTTCCAGAATCAATCCAGACCTGGTCCAAAATCAAAGGTAAAATGTCCAGACTGAAATATTTTTTGTTCAAGTTAATTTCAGTTTGTTCCAGACCAAAATCCAGAATCTGTCCAGATCAAAGTAAAAACTTCCAGATCAATGGTTCAGAAATCATTTTTTGAGTCCAGTGATGGTCCAGATCAGAAAATCAGACCATGGCCCAGTGGTAGCCGAGATCAGAGGGACAGGATGTGCAAATCCAGAAATGACCGAGTGCAGAAGAATTCAGCATATCAGGCGCGCATCCAGGCTGGCTGAAATCAGAAGATCAGAGGGTTAGGGAGTGTGGTCTAGGAATGGCCGAAATCAGAGGATTACAGAATATCAAAAAGGCTGGTCCAGATGTGGACTATCGCATGAAGATCCAATGGTGCAGATTTGATCATGGGAATTAATAGTGAAGATCTCATGATATTTTTATCAAAGTATTATAAAAGATTTGTTATAAATTAAATTGGAGTAGCATGGAAGTCAGAAGCTGTGGCGGGAAGCAATGCACAGATTTGATTGGCAAGTTATTTTTTGAAAGAAATCTGAAGCTTAAAAAAGATATGTTTTTGATTTAAATGAAGCCCAATTGGTCAAGTTATTTTTGCCAGAGAATCCAGCAAGATTCAGCTCGAATTTAAGCATTGGAAGAGGCCCTAATAAGCATCTATAAAAGGAGGATCAAGGCAGATTACTCAGCATCGAAAATCATAAAAGAGTCATACACTTCCAAAGCAACCACTCTCAAATTTTCATATAAGTCAATTGTGAGTTTCAGCTTTCAAGAAGCAAGTACTCGGTTATTTTCTTTCCACTGTGGCAAATCTAAGTTGTTGAAGTAGAGTCTACAATCTGAGGGAGTCAGTAGAGGTAGCAGGTCACTTGGCAATTAGATAGGGTTGTATCTAAGTTGTTGAAGTAGAGTCTACAAACTGAGGGATTCAGAAAGGGTAGCAAGGTACTTAGCAATTAGATTCATAGTGTTGTGAATTCTTCTACAGTCTGGGGTGTCAGATTGGCTGAAGAACAGGAGTTGTTTTTCGTCAAAGAAGTCTAGGATTGTTAGACTATTTGAGAAGACTGACTTGGAGGGTCAGTAGCAAGGTTATAATTCAAGGTTGAATTAGTGAAATCCTTCAAGGCGAAGAGACTGGACGTAGCCTCGTTAACGGTGAACCAGTATAAAATCTGTGAGTTTTTATTTTTATTTTTATCCGCTGCTAACTCTGTTTTAATTATACATCAAGTTTTGTTTTGAAAGTATTAAAATAGGAAAAGTATTCAAGTTAAGTCAAACACAATTCAACCCCCCTTCTCGTGTTTGCACCTTCAATAATGTCCAAATTAGAAGGTAAAATGTCCAGTCTGAAATATTATTTGTCCAGACTTAATTCCAGTTCAATCCAGACCCAGTTCAGAATTGGTCCAAGTCATAGGGAAGATATCAAGATCAATGGTTCAGATTTAAGTATATGGCCCAGTGTTGGCCGAGATCAGAAGTTCAAACCATGGCCCAGTGTTGGCCGAAATCAGAAGGTCAGAACGTGTGGTCCAGCATTGGCCGATATCAGAGGATCACAGCAGATCAGTTTGCATGTTCAGGATGGCTGAGATCAGAAGATCAGAAAGTATGGTTTAGGGTTGGCCGAAATCAGAGGATCACAGCAGATCACTTAGTATGGTCCAGATGTGGACTAGCGCAGAAGATCAAACGGTTCAGATTTAATCATGAGGATTAACGGTGGAGATTTAATTTAATTTGATCAAAGTATTAAAAGGATTTGTTACAAAAATAAAGTGAAGTCATATGGGAGTTCATAAGCTGTTGGCGGGAAGAAACTAAAGACATGATTGGCCAGTTATTTTTGAAAGCAAATCTGAAGCTTAAAAAGATATGTTTTTTATTTAAGTGAAGCCTGATTGGTCAAGATATTTTTGCAAGAGAATCCAGCAAGATACAGCTCGAAATTAAGCTTGGAAGAGACCCTAATTCGCATCTATAAAAGGAGGCTCAAAGCAGAATACTTAGTATCGAAAATCACAAAAGAGTCATATACTTCCAAAAGCAAACACTCAAGTTTTCAGTGAGGTTAATTGTGAGTTCCAGCTTTCCAGAAGTAAGCACTCATGTTATTTTCTTTCCCTTGTGTTAGATCTAAGTTGTTGAAGTAGAGTCTACAATCTGAGGGAGTCAGAAGGGGTAGCAGATTACTTGGCAATTAGATTCAAGGCATTGTAATTCCTTCTACAATCTGGGGTTGTCAGATTGGTAGGAGAAGACTTGACTTAGGAAGTCAAGGTGCTGTATTCCTCAAGAGTCTAGGATTGTTAGACTGTTTGAGAAGACTGACTTGGAGGGTCAGTGGAACTGTTGTAATTCAAGGTTTGAATTAGTGAAATCCTTCAAGGTGAAGGGACTGGACGTAGCCTCGTTAACGGTGAACTAGTATAAAATTCTGTGTTTTTATTTTTACTTTATATCCGCTGCTAACTCTATTTTATTCATATATCAAGTTTTGTTTTAAAACTGCAAAAATAGAAAAAGTATTCAAGTTAGTCAAACACAATTCAACCCCCCTTCTTGTGTTTGTACCTTCACTTTCCTCTGGCACTGCCTCTGGACAACAAGCTTATCCCACCACACAGCAGCAGTGCTCTTTAATCGAATTGCCACCATCTTCACCTGCTTGTTTTCTGGCACACCCATCACGTTGAAGAACCGATCAATGTCAATCTGTCAATCCAGAAACTCTTCAACCCCCATAGTTCCATAGAACAACAGGATATCAGCCTTGACTCTGTAGTCGTTGCGATTCTGTTGATTATCGAAACCTTGATTCTCCTCCCGGACCTCTTCTTTTGAACTAGAGTCCGATTCAATACGAGCCTGCAAGCCTCCCTGTGGACGCCTGGGCGGTTCGTCTCTCCTGCCTCTGTCCCTCCTATCATTGATGGCGTTCACTCGATCCGTCAAAGTCGCCATCTGCATAGTCAAAGTAGTAAGGGTTGCGGCAAAAGTCGCTGTGATACCCTCGATGTCTGCTCTTGTGACTGGTTGATCTCCCATGGCTGCTCAAGATACGAAAAGAAACAGTAGAAAGCATGCTCTGATGCCACCTGACGCAGTCGGAATCGCAAGGATTAGCAAGCTCTAAATCCGAAAGAACAAACAAACTCTGGAATCCACCAGAAAAGAGAAAGGTATAATAATAGGCAATCTGACACCGGACGATCGTTTTCCGCATTTCCTGCTGCGTTTGTCCGCAAAGCCGTTTCTTTCTCGATTCTGGCCGTGAACCTTCCTACATCAATTTGGATGTATGTGCATGCCAAATTACAAGCAAGTATTCCATTCCACACAGATACAATTGAAATATTTGGCAGAGGAAATGCAAGCTATCAGTAAAGGACTGGAGAAAGTAATTCAAGAACTGTCTGCATCGGAGAATGATGGACTTGTGTCAGAAACATTCTGCCAGGTAAAATCTATACCAGTTCATCTAAATGCTTCAATCAGACTAAACTTCTAAATTCAAATGCATTTGGATCAATATATGTATGTGGAAGCTTGGCTTAGGCTACACAAGCCGCAACAATGAATGTCAATCTTTCTATGCTTAATATTAATGTGCTTAATATATAAATGAATAGTGATGCTTAATATGTAAATAATATTTTTTTTTTTACTTGGTAATGTTCAGATTCTGAAAGAATTTGTTAGTGATGGTGAAGCTGAAGTGAGGTCTTTAGCTCAGCTTTATGCCAATGTGGTATGATTTGGTTCTTTCCTCTTTAGCATAGTTTTGATTTTAAAGGTTGAATTCAAGATATGACAAGAGATGTGTCTGAAATTCTGAATCTGGATGCATCAGGGTAGAAATGCAGATGCATTGGCGCTATACTTTGGAGAAGACCCCGCACGTTGCTCATTTGAACAAGGTAAATATCTATTTGTTATCAGTTTATATTATCATTTATCTGTTCCACTACGTCTGGTGTTTTCTTTTGTTAAATAAATTGTTTTGGAATTGGTTGTGGAACAAGATGAAAATGCCAATTATGATGTAAAGAAAAGCATTATTTCAAATTAAAACTCACCATAGAAACCTTTGTGGATTTCTTATTTTTTCCACACTCTATAGTTGTATCTACTCTTCTCAATTTTGTGAGGATGTTCACCCGAGCACACGAAGAAAACTACAAGCAGATTGAATATGAAAAAAAGAAAGCAGAGAAGGAAGCAGCAGAAAATGAAAAGTTGAAGCTAACTGCTAGAAATGAATCTGAACACATGATGAGGGCCATCAAGAGTGGAGATATTCAATAATCATATTTTTTTTACAAAGAGCCTCAAGCTAATGAAAAGAGATGTTCAACAGTGATAAAATGGCCATCTGGTTGGATGAAGAAAACAAACAATTTTTTTGTTGGTAGCATTGACATTGATGATCACCACCATAGGACTCAAGTTATATATTACAAGAAAGGAATGCTCGCGTCGCTGAGGATTATATTCATTTTTAAGCAGTAAGCATTCTAAAACCTCATTTTATGACTTACTCCCTCCACAACAAAATATAAAAATAAAATAAAATAAATACATGTATTTGATTGACATACATGTATTTTTTGGCTTATACTGTATTTTGCTACGGAGGGACTATTGTTGAGATCTATACAACCACATAGTCACAATGGTGTTTTTTTACCCATAAGATAGAGTAGCATTTAACTTTTATTTTAACTAAGAGCACTTAGAGGCACCAATGCTGAGAATTTTCAGTTAATGCCCTTACGACAATTTACATCACCATGTAGATCACTAGATCTTCCACCATCCTCGTAGAACCTAGCTCATACTGTCATGACCGTTCAACCATTCTCATATTGTTAACATATCTATGTAAAATGTAGAGAAAAAATTAGCACACATCACTGCATAATTTAACAATAAACATGTTCTGTTTCATTAATTGCCATTTGCTTTAAAATTCTAATGATGCTGATGTTGACTTTGATTTCTTTGGTCATATGGCAGGTGGAGCTAATAATGATATTAAGGATTTAAGCAAACTTGAAGGTAAAATAAACTATCAATTTTGTTATTTACAATCTTATCTTACAGAATATTTCCCACAGAAGAAAGCTTGGCTGAGTGTTTATATGAAACTGTGGTCGGAATCGTTTAATAAATAAATTTTGGTTATATTTTGTCTGCAACCAGCTTGCACATTGAGGTTATTTTTTTGAACTTGTAATATCACCTCATAACTTGATATTATTGTCGTAATCTGTAAATATTAACCTCATGTTTGTAGGATCAATTGGTACAAATTTGTTGGCATTTATCGCAAAACTGTTAATTTCAAATTGTGAATATTGAAAATGTTGTTGCAATTAACACAGCTCTAGTGTGTGTTTGCAGGCAATTCATCATGTACATTAGAAGTACTACAAGCATTGTCCATTTTGAAGAAAGCATATGGAGACAATATGCATAAGGTTTTGCATTGTCGGAAATTAATATTTCTCATAAGCAAGTGTTGCAGGACAAAGAATAATGGAAATGATAGAGTTCCAAAGATAGATTTTGAAAACATGGAAGGAGAGATTTTAGAAAAAGTGTTAGGATAAGTTGAATTTAAGAATGTTGACTTTGTGTATCCATCAAGACTAGAAAGTGTGACCAAAGATTTTATGATCTAATCAGTGGAGAAATATTTGTCTATGAGATTTCTATTCATAAGCTTGTAATGCTTATAATTTCATTTCAATATTGCCACAAGGATATGATACTCGTGTTAGTGCTATAATTAAAATGCTAGGAATGCAAGTAACACACGTTTAATAGAATTAGTAAAATTGAATTATATTTTATTGTATGTTTCAATCATATTAGTTAATAAAAATAAATTAGAAATTTAAATTTAATTTATTGGTATTAATAATTTAGAATTACAATTAGTAGAGAGATAAAATAAAATAAATTTAATTTAATAAATAATAATAAATAAGTTTTAGTGACAGACAATACCGTAAGAATATATCAATTCTTTATTTATATATATTTAGTTTTTAGTGACAGACATTACCGTAGGAATAGATTAATTTTTTATTTATATTTATGTAGTTTTTAGTGACAGACAAACCGTAGAAATAGATCAATTCTTTATTTATATTTATGTAGGTTTTAGTGGCAGTCATTGTTGTTGTAGGTAGAAATCAAAAACTTGTAGTGACAGTCCTCATAGTGTAGCAAGACGTCCCCTTAACGTTGACGATGGATTTGAGTGTTACTCAAAGTATTATTGACCTATACCTACAGTTTTTGACTTTTAGTGACAAACTTTGTTTGTCACTAGAAGTCAAATTTCTTGTAGTGGGTTATGCCGTATTATTTAAAATATTTCTTTTGTGAGTATAGAAGAGATGAATGCTTTTCAAAACTAGAAGGGTTGTAAGTATCATTTAAAGAGAATTCATGGGAGATCAATGCAATTTTCCCTAAGTTCTTTGAATCTCTTTATACTTGTACTTCTTCATTTGATGACAATCATCAAGTTCTTCATAGAAGAGTAACTATTGTTTTTGAGTTTCGAAAAACGATTTCAAAATAAATTTATGCCACTTAAGATATTACTAGGTTGAGTTGGGGACTAGGTCACTCTCTTTAAGATGTTTTACGGCATTGCCCAAATGGTGCAAGGCATACTATCAACCAGAAGTCCCCAAGATAAAACAGTCCAGACAAATTGTATCAGAGTTCTACTGCACCGTAGAAAACTATTCTATAATTACACCATCAATATGGTGGTTGAAACCATTCATAATAATATGGAGATTAAAGCCAATTCTAATATGGTACTACCACCACTCATAAATCGAAAAAACTACGACACAAAAACCACTCTAAAAGGATAGTGGTATTAAGACCACTCAAAAATCGAAGGGACTACAACATAAAAGCCACTGTAAAAGGACAGTTGTATAATGACCACTCAAATATCGATGGGACTACGACATAAAAACCACTCTAAAAGAAAGTGGTATTAGAACCACTCAAAATCTAAGGGACAGAAAGAAAGTGGAGAAGTGGCTCGGATATGCATCTAGTAGAAGAGAGAGAAAAGAGAAAGTTGGGAATTGTATCCAACTTTGGTGTACTTTTCACAAGAGTTTGACACTCTTTATATAGTGATGGAAGCAAACCCAAATATGTTAACTATCTAATGTGGGACTTTAGTGTTTATAGAGTTGAAAACTATTCAATATATGAAAGTTTTCCAATGTGGGACTTCAACAATTTTTAAACTCACACACTAACATACTCTATGTTCCAGCAATCCCCCACTTGAATTAAAAAATGTTTTTGAAGTACCGTCAACACTTCTGTAAGATTGTGCATAAGCAGAGGTGTCTCTTAACTTGAAGTACCGTCAAGGCTAGGGTTTTGTTCTTCTTCTTGGGCTCATTAATTCTTCCAGTTTAGAGTATTCAGATCCTTTGCTTCCTGAATAGCAGTGATCTTTGGTCTCCACTTAGTTGGCAGGCTCCTAAGAATTTTCTTCACGTGATCAACAGTAGTGTAACTCTTCTGGAGTACCTTTAATCTTGAGACCAAAGTTTGGAATCTGGAAAACATGGTTTCAATGTCTTTCTTCCATCTTGAACAGCTCATACTTTTTGACTAGGATGTTGGCCTTTGCGTCTTGAACTTGGATGCTTCCTTCATATATCATAGTCAGACTATCATAGTTACTCTTTGTTGTCTCTTTATTGGTGCACTTGTCAAATTCCATGAAGGTGATTGTAATTATCATGAACGTTATGGATTTATGATGCATCTTGTACATCTTCTTTTGATTAGCATTCATGTCCTTTCTTGGAATTTCAACACCATTAGTATCCTCTGGAGCAGTATAACCGTCTTCCACCAAGTACCAAAGTTCAGAATCTTGTGAAATAAAAAAACTTCTCAGCTTGTCTTTCTAATACTCAAAACGTTCTCCATCAAACAGAGGTGGTCTGTTGATGTTTCCTCCGGCAGCTTCTTCACTGAATCCAGACATGTTGAACCCTTGGATTTTTTCTGAAACACTATAAAGTGCTCAGCCTTGAGATCAAGCTTTGATACCAATTAAAGGTGCAAACACGAGAAGGGGGGTTGAATTGTGTTTGCTAAAGTTGAATTCTTTTTGTTGATTTGTTGAAGGTTGATATAAATTATTTGGGGAAGAAACAATCAGACTCAGCAGCAGCGGATAATAACAACATAAGTATTTTTACACAAATATTTGTCCTTGTTCACCATTAACTTGGCTATATAATGTCCCTTCATTCAGAAGGCTTTAATCCACTAATTCAAACACTTTGAATTACACAACACCTGACCCTTCAAGCCAGTCTTCCCAAATAGCCTGACAGCCCCAGACTTTTGAGGAACAACAACACCTTGACCCTAAGCGCAAAGTCTTCTCCTACCAATCTGAAAACCCTAGATTGAAGAAGGAACTTACACCACCTTGACCCTACAAGCCAAGTGTTTCTCTCTTTTGAACTCTCAGATGACTTTGAACTTTAAGCTTGAGTTCTTGTGTTTTTTTGATGATTTCTTGTCTGCCTGAAGCCTCTATTTATAGTTGAGATATGGGCTTCTACTTGGTCCACGTTTAATTTGGAATTGTATCTTGCTCAGATTTCTTTTGAAAATTCTTCAACCCGATTTTGTTCCTTTTTAAATTTAAACCAAATCTTCTTCAAATTGAAATTAAATCTTCTTCAGACTTTTATCAGACCTCCTTCAAATTTCCATCAAGTCTTCTTCGAATTTTGAATCAAATCTTCTACGAATCTAAATCATGTCTTTTATGAATCGGGACCAATGTTTTCTTCGAATCTGGATTGTGTCTTCTTCTGATCTGGACCATGTTTCCTTTTGCTATGGACCATGTTTTCTTCTGATGTTTGCCTCGGATGGTATCCTCTGATGATGTCATCTGATTCTTGCCTCTGATGATATCCTCTGATTTTTGCTTCTGATGATATCCTCTAATTTTTGCTTCTGATGATATCCTTTGGTGACATCTTCTGGCTGTATCTTCTGGAGGTATCCTCTGGTGATATCTGTTGGTGATATCCTCTAGTATCCTCTGGTGACATCTTCTGGTTGTATCTTCTAGAGGTATCCTCTGGTATTATCTTCTGGTGACATCCTCTGGTGACATCCTCTAGTGACGTCATCCTCTAGTGGTATCCTATGGTGACATCATCCTCTGATTTTTGCATTCTTCTTCAAAGTCAAATATATTATTCTCAAAAAATATTTTTGTTAACATCAAAACTTTGAGTATAAAAACCAACTTGGTTCCAACAAATGGTAAAAATATAGGCACTAGTTGCTTTGGAGTCATTTGATAAAGTATTCCAATCACCATCACTGTATCCTTCAAGGATGGCAAAAAATCTTTGATAATGTAATGCCAGACTCATGATCCTTTTAAGGTATTTCATGATTCTTTCGATAGCGTGCCAATGCTCCATACTAGGTCTACTGGTAAGCCTACACAATAGTCCCACGACAAGGTATTATCAGGTCTAATACAGTCTGTGGCATACCTAAGGCTGACATAGTAATCTTGATTCCAAGGATTACACAACAATGATTTCACAAAATTTACAACATGAATAATTGAACCAAATATAAGTAGGTCATCTACATAGAGACATATGATAGTGAAAATGTCATTTTCATCTTTGTAATAAATACATTTGTCACTTTCATTCACTTTAAACTTATTTGATATAATCAAGTGTTGGATTCCACAAATTGTGGCTGAGAATAAGTCATTTATTGACTAGTTATTGTGTAGTTAATTTATTATATTATATAGGACAGCTGTAGTAAATATCAAGGGACTGAAGGTGCAAACACGAGAAGGGGGGTTGAATTGTGTTTGACTAACTTGAATACTTTTTCTGTTTTTGCAGTTTTATAACAAAACCTGATGTATGAATCAAATAGAGTTAGCAGCGGATATAAAGTAAAAATAAAACACAGAATTTTATACTGGTTCACCGTTAACGAGGCTACGTCCAGTCCCTTCACTTTGAAGAATTTCACTAATTCAAAACCTTGAATTACAACAATACCACTAACCCTCCAAGTCAATCTTCTCAAACAGTCTAACAATCCTAGACTTTTGAGGAATACAGCACCTTGACTTCTCAAGTCAATTCTTCTCCTACCAATCTGACAACCCCATATTGTAGAAGGTATTACAACGCCTTGAATCTAATTGCTAAGTAATCTGCTACCTCTTCTGACTCCCTCAGATTGTAGACTCTACTTCAACAACTTAGATCTAACACAAGGGAAAGACAATAACACGAGTGCTTGCTTTTGGAAAGCTGGAACTCACAATTAACCTCACTGAAAACTCGAGTGTTTGCTTTTCGAAGTGTATGACTCTTTTGTGATTTTCGATACTAAGTATTCTGCCGTGAGCCTCCTTTTATAGATGCAGATTATGGTCTCTTCCAAGCTTAAATTTGAGTTGTATCATGCTGGATTCTCTTGCAAAAATAACTTGTCCAATCAGGTTTTACTTTAAATAAAAAACATATCTTTTTCTGCTCCAACTTGCCTTTCAAAAATAACTTTGACCAATTCTGACTTTAATTAATTATGGAACAAATCTTTATTCCCGCCAATAGCTTCTGAATTTCACAAGACTTCAATTTATTTTTGTATCAAATCCTTTTTAATACTTTGATCAAATTTAATCAAATCTCCACCGATTATCATCATGATTAAATCTAAAACCTTTGATCTTCTACTCTCGTCCACATCTGGACCATACTAAGTGATCTGCTGTGATCCTCTGATTTCGGCCAACCCTAGACCACACTTTCTGATCTTCTGATATTTTGATCTCGACCAACCTGGACTTGCAAACTGATCTGTTGTGATCCTCTGATCTCGGCCAATGCTGGACCACACGTTCTGACCTTCTGATTTCGGCCAACACTGGGCCATGGTCCGATCTTCTGAACTCGACCAACACTGGGCCATATACTTAATTCTTGACCATTGATCTGAACCTTTTCCCTCTGATCTGAATCAATTCTGAACTGGGTCTATATCTTAAATTCAAGCTGTATCTTGCTGGATTCTCTTGCAAAAATATCTTATCCAATCGGGTTTTACTTTAAATAAATAACATATCATTTTCTGCTCCAGATTGCCTTTCAAAAATAACTTTGACCAATTCTGACTTTAATTAATTCTGGAACAAATCTTTCTTCCCGCCAATAGCTTCTGAATTCCACAAGACTTCAATTTATTTTTGTATCAAATCCTTTTTAATACTTTGATCAAATTTAATCAAATCTCCACCGATTATCATCATGATTAAATTTGAACCCTTTGATCTTCTGCTCTCGTCCACATCTGGACCATACTAAGTGATCTGTTGTGATCCTCTGATTTCAGCCAACCCTGGACCACACTTTTTGATCTACTGATTTCGACCAACCTGGGCTTGCAAACTGATCTACTGTGATCCTCTTATCTCGACCAATGCTAGACCACACGTTCTGACCTTCTGATTTCGGCCAACATTGGGTCATGGTCTGATCTTCTGATCTCGACCAACATTGGGCCATATACTTAAATCTTGACCATTGATCTGAACCTTTTCCCTCTGATCTGGACCAATTATGAACTGGGTCTAGATTGAACTAAAATTAAATCTAGACAAAGGATATTTAATTATGGACATTTACCTCTTGATCTGGATCAGGTCTGGATTAAATATGGACATCATTTCTTCTTATCTTGAATGAGTTTCATACTCTAAACCATGTTATCTTCTGGTCTGGGTCAAATCTTGATTAAATCTCTTGTTCTGGACTCATTAATTTATCCTCTGAATAAGTCTGGATCAAGTCTGGACTGTTTATCATTTCACTGTCAGGCTATCTTCTAGTCAGAATAACTTCTGGACTAAGTCTGACATATGATATCTTCTAATCTGGAACAAGTCTCCCTCTGGCAGGCTTCCTTCTGGTCTGGTCCAGGTCTCCTTCTAGAATTTGCTTCCTTCTGATCTGGGCCAGTAAATATATCCTCTGGTGGTGTTTTGACATCCTAGTGTATCCTCTGGTAATTTCAGGATGCATTATCTGGTGACTTCTGGAGTTGTATCCTCTTATAACTTCATTTTCTGATGGCATTTTAATATAGTAATTCAAGGTACAAAATAAGATTACATGTAGTGCTTTTGTAAACATCAAAATCCTAAGTACTTAGAACCAACTTGGTTCCAACAGGAACCTTGTACAGTAAGTCTCACCTATTTAATTCTGATTTATTTAATAAGCTAGGGAATGTTGTATAGAATTGTAACCATTCTGATTCAAGAAATGAAAAGATCATTTCTTCAATAATTCACATGGTATTAGAGCAAACCTGGTCCAAGTAAAAAGACACCATTATTCCATAGCTGAAAAAAGCAGTTTAGTCATAGACCCAAACCCTAAAATGGAAGTTGGAACTTCCACAATTACCATCCTGACTTAAAACACCACTATACCTATCATTGGCTACAAATTAAATAGCCAAAACTACAACCAATGAGCAAGATATGTCCAAATCTTCCATTAAGGAAAAGGGAAGCAAGATTACATCTCTAATGATGCTAAAGAGCCAGAGAAAAAGGACCTTGATTACCCAAAGTGGAAGCTAGAGAACAGTTTAGTTATGACATGGCTATTGAACTCAATGACCATTGAAGCAAGCAAAAACTTCATGTATTACTGCACTGCAGATGAGATCTAGAGCGCTGCCAATGAGACATACTCAAATACTGATAATACTTCCGCCATATTCGAGATCAAGAGTCTCCTCAATGACCTGCAACAAGGAGACACAACACTCACTGATTACTACCATACCCTCACCCGTTATTGGCAGCAGCTGAAAATCTATGAGGATATAGTATGGAAATTTCTTGAAAATAGCAAACAGTATGAAAAAGAATTAGATCTACATTTTTTATGAAGACAAAGAAATTATGTGGATTGATCAAAAAGCAAAACTCAAAGGATATTAATTCAACTCATCCTTCAATTCATATTAGGTAACTTAGGTCTTAAGGTACTTGATATTAATTCAAACTACATTTCAAAATACAATATTATGAGAACCCTCTATAGTTAGCATATGCATTAAAATGTTTTCTAAATATTTAAATACATAAACATATGTTGGAAAATAAAGTTTTTTTTTACCAAACTCAAAAATGTATTCGACTACAACCTCTCGTAGCCGAATACAAACAGTAAGTCAGTAGCAAAAACTGAAGATATGTATTCGAATACGAAGTGTTGTAGCCAAATACAGATAGCAAGTCAGTAGCTAAAATTGAAGATCTATATTCGAATACAAGGTGTCGTAGCCGAATACAGATGTCAAGTCAGTAGCTAAAATTGAACTTTTGTATTCGACTACAGCTTCGCGTATTCGAATACAACTCAAGTCAGTGGCAAAAATTATATATTTGAATTCGACTACGAGGTATCGTATTTGAATACGAAGTTCAAATTTTGAATAAAAACTGAACGTTACAGAAGTATATTCGAATACACTGAGGATGTATTCGAATACAACTTCGAAACAATGCAATTTTTCAGTTCTGGATCATTGCATAAGTTAATCAAAACTTATGGGAACAATTGCAACTGATATGAAGTGTTACCTATGGAGTATAAATACTTCATAGCTTCAGTTCTTACGAACAACTTTTGACTTACAAATCTTATAATTTTTTTCTAAAATATCAAACACTTTCAAAGCTTAAGTTTCATATTTTCAAGTACATGCTTTTCAATTTCATATCATTAAGAAAGGTTCTTAGTTGTACTTGGAAGTGTGCTTGATTAAGTATCATTATACTTAGTGTTATAATCTTGTTCTTAGTTAAGAACATAATTACAAAATCAATTGAAGTTATTGTATCATTTGAACAACTTAGTGTAGATTCTTCAAGTATTGTTAACTGAGATAGTGGTGTACTATCTTTGGCTAAGTGTTAAGAATTTGTAACTGAAGTCTTAGTGTTAGACTTGTAACTTATTCAAACAATTAGTGGAAAATCTCTTGTGGTGTGCAAGAGGACTGGATGTACCCTTGGTTGTAAGAGGAACCAGGATAAATTTCTGTGTGATTTACTTTCAGTCTTTTACAAAGTTTTCATAGACTTAAACACAGTCAGTTAAACAAACTCACAAAACTCTAAAAACAGAAAAATCGTCTAACACCTAAGTCACCCCTCATCTTAGGTGCGCCTCTGTTCTTACAATTGGCATCAGAGTAGGTTTTGGTAATTTGCTACTCGATTCATGGCTTCCGCACAACCTGTTTTTAGAGATGGTGGTAGCAGCAACAAACCACCTTGCTTTGTCGGTGAGCATTATGATTTTTCGTATATCCCATTGCAAAACGACAAAAGTAACCCACGAAGGAACAATTGAGGTAAAACGTTCAAAACTAAACACTTTGTCTCAAGAATACGAAATGTTTCGAATGCAACCAGGAGAATCAATTCTAGACATGTAGAAACGATTCTCTCACTTAACAAATCACTTGACAGCACTTGGCAAAAGTTTTACTAATGATGAATTGATCCTAAAGGTTCTGAGATCATTAACTAGAGCATGGCAACCTAAAGTGACAGCAATTTCTGAAAATAAAGTTTATCTAAAATGTCACTCTCAGCACTTTTCGGAAAATTACAAGAGCATGAAATAGAACTCGAAAGATTGGAAAAGAATGAGAGTTTAGAAAAGAAAACAAAGAATATTGCATTAAAAATAGAATCGAAAGAATTGTTGAATGAAGAAAATTCAGATGAAGAGGAAAATATCACTCTCCTTGTTAAAAAGTTCGGTAAATTTCTTCAAAACGATAAAACGTTCAAGAAAAAGAAAAACTTCAGAAAGAAAGATGTTCCCACTACAAATAAAAATTTTACTTACTTTGAATGTGGAAAACAAGGACACATGAAAGCAGAATGTCCTAACATTATCAAGAAGAATGCTACCAAAAGGAAGGAGTTCAAAAAGGCATACATAGCATGGGAAGATAATGAAGTAAGTTCATCTTCAAATTCAGAAAATGACGAATGCGCAAATGTTGCTTTGATGGCATCTCACCATTCTGATGACGAAGAAGAGGTTAGTAGTAAAAATATTTGTTATAATGATGATTCATGTGTTGAAGATAATGATGCACAACAGGCTATAAAAGAACTACTTATAGAATGTAGAAATTTGTACAAAATAGTTTCGAATCAAAATAAACAAATTTTATCTCTTAATGAAAAGATCGACACTATGCAACAAGATTTTGAAAAACAAAAACAGAACTCTACATACAATAAATGTGATTCACTCTCATTTAAAATTGTCCAAATGAATAGAGTTATCGAAAGATACAAAAAAGGACAAATTGGATTGGAAAATTTACTTAACATGCAAAGATATTCAAATGATAAAAGTGGACTTGGTTACTCAAAATTCGATAAACCAAGTACTAGTAAAACTATCTTTGTCAAAGCAAGTAACCAATCCAAAAATGAGAAAGTAATAGCTGTTCAAAAGAATCATCATTATTCTAAAAAGAGTACTATTCAAAAGAAACCATGTTTTCCTAAAAGGATTACAACATGTTTCTATTGTGGTCTTAATGGCCACACACCTAATGCTTGTCACTTTAGGAACATTGGTGTTCCACAATGGCATTATGTGTGGGTCAAGAAAGGTACTAATCTTCAAGGACCCAAAGCACTTTGGGTACCTAATAAACTATAAATATTGTTTTATAAGAATACACACAAAGTACATCAAATATGTGGTACTTAGATAGTGGATGTTCAAAGCACATGACCGGTGACAAAACTAAATTTTCAGCACTAACTCTTGAGTCAAAAGGTTATGTGATCTATGGAGATAACAACAAAAGAAAAATTTTGGGCATTGGAAAGGTTGGTATTACTCCATCTCCTTCAATTGAAGATGTCCTCTATGTTGATGGTTTAAAGCACAATCTCATAAGCCAAGCTTTGTGACAAAGGTTACAAAATCACTTTCAACAAAGATGATTGTATTATCCAAAATGAGGTAACAAGTGAAATTCAGTTTGTTGGTAAGTGTTTCAAAAATATTTTTACAATTAATCTTGATGATTTATCCTTAAAAATGAAATGTCTTATGGTAAGTGACAACAATGATGCATGGCTATGGCATAAAAGAATTGCACATATCCATATGGATCACTTAAACAAGTTAGTCAAGCATGAACTTATTGTAGGCTTACCAAAAATGAAATTTATTAAGGATAAATTATGTGACGCTTGTCAAAAGGGTAAACAAACTAAAGTTTCCTTTAAACCCAAAAATATTATATCAAGTTCAAGACCACTTCAATTAATACATATGGACTTGTTTGGTCCATCAAGAACTAATAGTTGATGATTTTTCAAGGTTCACATGGACCTTATTTTTGGCAAATAAAAATGAAGCTTTTAAAGCATTTAAGAAATATGCCAAACTAGTCCAAAATGAACAAGCAACCAAAATTGTATCAATTAGAAGTGATCATGGAGGTGAATTTCAAAATGCCTCTTTTGTAGAATACTGTGAAGAAAATGGAATCTTCCATAATTTTTCTGCACCAAGAACACCTCAACAAAATGGAGTTGTTGAGAGAAAGAATAGATCATTGGTAGAACTTGCAAGAACTATGCTAAGCGACTCGAGTCTACCAAAATACTTTTGGGCAGATGTTGTAAGTACAACTTGTTACGTATCCAACCATGTAATAATCCGACCAATGCTGAAGAAAACTCCATATGAGCTTTATAAAGGAATAAAGCTGAATATCTCTCACTTTCACATATTTGGATGCAAATGTTTTGTGTTAAATAATGGTAAGGATAATCTCAGAAAATTCGATGAAAAGGCCGATGAAGGTATTTTTATTGGTTATTCCTTAACTAGTAAAGCATTTAGAATTTTTAATAAAAGAACTTTGATAGTTGAAGAATCTATACATGTGTCTTTTAATGAATCTAACCCCCCGAAAGAGGATAAAATTATTTGTGATGATGATGATGTTATAAGTAACGAGATAAGCAAAGACAATCAAGTTGATCAAACAACTCAAAAGGAAGAAAACAATACAGAACAACAAGATCAACAAATTGATATTCCTCAAGAGTGGAGAACCCATCGTGATCACCCGATTGACAACATAATAGGTGATATCAACAAAGGAGTCACTACAAGGCTAAATCTCAAAGATGCTTGCTTAAATATGGCATTTGTTTCTCAAATAGAACCCTCCAAAATAGGTGAAGCCCTCAAAGATGATCAGTGGATAATTTCCATTCACGAAGAACTAAATCAGTTTGAAAGAAACAAAGTTTGGGAACTTGTTCCAAATCCAGGAAACAAACACATCATTGGTACCAAATGGGTGTTTAAGAACAAATTAGATGAAAATCCAAGGCAAGGTTGGTCGCTCAAGGATACAACCAAGAAGAAGGGATTGATTTTGATGAAACATTTGCTCCAGTAGTAAGATCAAAAGCAATCCGATTACTACTTGCTTATGCTTGCTCTATGGATTTTGAATAATTTCAAATGGATGTCAAGAGTGCGTTCCTAAATGGCTATATCAATGAGGAAGTCTATGTCAAACAGCCACCTGGCTTTGAAGACTTCAAAAATCCTTCACATGTCTTCAAATTAAAGAAGGCGCTTAATGGTTTGAAACAAGCTCCAAGAGCTTGGTATGATAGGCTGAGTAAATTTTTATGTAAACATGGATTTGAAAAAGGTAAAGTTGATAAAACCTTATTCATTAAAAGAACAAATGATCATACTTTACTTGTTCAAGTCTACATAGATGATATCATATTTGGTTCAACCAAAAATGAAATATGTGAAGAATTCTCATTAATGATGCAAGGAGAATTTGAAATGTCCATGATGGGAAAATTAAACTATTTCCTGGGACTTCAAATCAAGCAACTTAAGAATGGCATCTTTATTCATCAAGTAACATATTGTAAAGAATTATTAAAAAGATTTGAGATGGACAGCAGCAAAGAAAGTGTGACTCCCATGGGATCCGGAATGTATGTTGATAAAGATGAAACTGGTAAATCAATTGATATATCAAGGTATAGAGGTATGATTGGGTCACTCTTATATCTAACGGCCAGTAGGCCAGATATTATGTTTAGTGTTTGTTTGTGTGCAAGGTTGCAAGCAGATTCGAAGGAATCGCATCTTGTTGCAGTAAAGAGGATAATCAAATAACTAGAAGGAACGACCAATGCTGGCCTATGGTATCCAAAAGGTAGCATATGCAATCTCATTGGTTATTCTGACTCTGATTATGCACTAGTATCATGGTCCTGTAAGAAACAAGCATGCGTGGCTCTAAGTACTGCTGAGGCATAATACATAGCAGCATGTAGTTGTTGTGCTCAAATCCTATGGCTTATGCAACAACTATGTGACTATGGACTTGATCTCGGGTGTATTCCTCTGAAATGTGACAATACTAGTGCTATCAACATCACTAAGAATCCAGTCATGCATTCTCGGACCAAACATATCGACATACGTCATCATTTTCTGAGAGATCATGTGCTCAAGGGCAATGTTGAAGTTACTTTTGTCGACACTCATAATCAACTAGCAGATATTTTTACAAAGCCACTACCTAGAGAATCATTCTACAAAATACAAAGGGAACTGGGCATTCTAAATGAAAGTGATCTCTAAAGGTTTGAATGCTTTGTAAGTCATGTCACTTTTAATTTCAAATTTTTGCATCTTCTCTTACAAAAATATTAATATATGATTCTTTGATATCTATGTGTTTTAATAAATATCAAATACATGTTTAAAAAAAAATTTTGTTAAAATTTTAATTTAAAACGAAATTTTTACTGTCGTATTAGAATACAATCTGTCTATATTCGAATACACGTTCCCAGAAAAATATGTATTCGAATACATCAAACATGTAGTCGAATACAGATTCGAGTTTTTCAGCATATAAAAACGTTTTTAATAGATTTTAGGTTTTTCCCTAATACAAAACTGTTAGTAGCCGAATACAATCAAAATCTCTTGTTTCTTTTCTTCAAAAACATCTAAACTTACATGCAATCATCTCTAAACCTTCACCTCATTAAACAGATTGTTTTAAAATCAAACCCAAACCTATAAAATCCCCAAGAACCGTAAAACTTCATCTTCTCAATATGGATGCACGAAAAAGAGGTCCAATAACGAAGGTTGCTGCAGTAGGTCCTTCAAAGAAAAGAAGAAATGATAATATGGTTGACCTATCCCAGTTACTTCATTCACCGGAAGAAATTGACAGATTCAGAACCCACTTCTCCGAAAAAAAATTGATAACTCCAAAATTGGTACGTTAGATTCCTTTTCTGAGTTTAAATTCCCTGAGTTACTGAAAGCTCAAAAATTAGAAGAGTTCATTGGTTACAATGGTCCCATCTATCCTGACCTTGTTAGGGTTTTCTTCTGCAATCTTGAAAAAGATGGTTCTAGGCTAGTGTCTAAGGTTAAAGGAAAGCTTATTAATTTAGACACTAAAATTATTGGAGAAATTCTGCACATCCCATATGAAGGTCAGAAAATGTGTCCAGGACACTTGTGTGAATGGGTAAACACTACCAAATACGATGCTTATATCTCACTGTGTCGATTTGATAAGGATACTATGGAAAGAAAAAGAACACAGGCTGGTTCGGAGTTCGCTCGACAGAGATATAATGTTGGTAATCTAACAGTTGACAACAGATTACTACATTACTTCTTAAGTTATACTTTGGTACCGAAAGCCGGAAACTACTCACAAATATCTCAGTTTGAACTTCAAATCATGATTTTTATGATAGAAGGGGCTGATCTCAATTGGGCTTACTTTGTCCGCTCAGTTCTGTTTGCTTCCAAAGATTCTATAGGTTTGCTCTACGCAAGAGAAGTTACAAGAATTCTGGAACATTTTAAGGTTGATTTCTCAGGCGAAGTTTTGTACCAAACAACCAAAGACAATCTGCTAGATTTAAGTGTCCTATCTAGCATGAAAATAGTATGGAGTGAACCACTTCAAACTTATGTTCATAAAGGTGATCTTGGCCAAAATCCATCAAATGCCCAAGATGACACTATACAAGAAGCAGAACCAGCAGCAGAACCAGAAGCAGACAACATAGCAGCTACTGAAGACATCAATTGAAATAGAATGATCATGGACAAACTCAACGCAATTCAATCCTTCGTAACAGATCAATTTCAACAAATGAATGATTCTTTCACTAATCAAATTCAAACCATGACCACATCCTTCAACAACAGATTCCAACACATTGAAACAACCATCACTCAACATCATGCCTCTTTTCATTAAGAATTGAGTAACCTATCCGACAAGATTGATCATCTTCATTTCCCACCAGATTTTGATGATTAGATTGGCTATTTGCAAGTTTTTGTTATTTGTTTCCGCTATGTTTAACTTTTCCGTTAAAACTCTTAGTTTCTTTTTAAATGTATTACTGGACATGGTTATTTGAATTCCTTCTTGATTAAAATCCTCCTCAATATCATATGATGCTTATGTTTATTTTCCATATATTATGTATGCTTTGTGTGTTGTATGATATCCTCTTCCTTTTTTATCATGTCAAAAAGGGGAGAAAAAGTGTATATTGTTGGTTGCTAGCATTGAAATTTTTACAGATCTTCCAACACTCCAACACAAAAATTCAAAACCAAAGAGAGAGAAACCATACATCAAGGGGGAGTAAACATATATCAAGGGGGAGAAATTAAGTCTTTAAAAATTTCAAGCAACAAGGTTTTGTCATCATCAAAAAGGGGGAGAATCAAAAAGAATCAGATCTACATTTTTGATGAAGACAAAGAAATTATGTGGATTCATCAAAAAGCAAAACTTAAAGGATATTAATTCAACTCATCCTTCAAACTTGATATTAATTCAAACTACATTTCAAAATACAATATTATGAGAACCCTCTATAGTTAGCATATGCATTAAAATGTTTTCTAAATATTTAAATACATAAATATATGTTGGAAAATAAGGTTTTTTTTTTACAAAACTCAAAAACGTATTCGACTACAGCCTCTCGTAGCTGAATACAAACAGTAAGTCAGTAGCAAAAACTGAAGATATGTATTCGAATATGAAGTGTTGTAGCCGAATACAGATAGCAAGTCAGTAGCTAAAACTGAAGATCTGTATTTAAATACGAGGTGTCGTAGCCGAATACAGATGTCAAGTGAGTAGCTAAAATTGAACTTTTTATTCGACTACTGCTTCGCCTATTCGAATACAACTCAAGTCAGTGGCAAAGATTATATATTTGTATTCGACTACGAGGTATCGTATTTGAATACGAAGTTCAAATTTTGAATAAAAACTGAACGTTACAGAAGTGTATTCGAATACACTGAGGATGTATTCAATTACAACTTCGAAACAATGCAATTTTTCAGTTTTGGATCATTGCATAAGTTCATCAAAACTTATGGGAACATTTGCCAATGATATGAAGTGTTACCTATGGAGTATAAATACTTCATAGCTTCAGTTCTTACGAACAACTTTTGACTTACAAATCTTAGAATTATTTTCTGAAATATCAAACACTTTCAAAGCTTAAGTTTCATATTCAAGTACATTCTTTTCAATTTCATATCATTAAGAAAGGTTATCATTTCTACTTGGAAGTGTGCTTGATTAAGTATCATTATACTTAGTGTTATAATCTTGTTCTTAGTTAAGAACATAATTACAAAATCAATTGAAGTTATTGTATCATTTGAAGAACTTAGTGTAGATTCTTCAAGTATTGTTAACTGAGATAGTGGTGTACTATCTTTGGCTAAGTGTTAAAAATTTGTAACTGAAGTCTTAGTGTTAGACTTGTAACTTATTCAAACAATTAGTGGAAAATCTCTTGTGGTGTGCAAGAGGATTGGTTGTACCCTTGGTTGTAAGGGGAACCAAGATAAATTTATGTGTGATTTACTTTCAATCTTTTACAAAGTTTTCATAGACTTAAACACAGTCAGTTAAACAAACTCACAAAACTCTAAAAACAGAAAAATTGTCTAACACCTAATTCACCCCCCCCTCTTAGGTGCGCATCTGTTCTTACACATTAAAAAAACTGGTGGAGTAAGATCGAATATACCAGTTCCTCTTTGGCCTGAACAAGAATCTAGATGATGTAAGACGAAGAATCCTGGGAACCAAACATCTACCCAACATCAGATAAGTATTTTCAGAAGTGAGAAGAGAAGAGAGTCGAAGGAAAGTCATGCTTGGAAGCACAAATCAAAGCTCCAATAATGAAGGTTCAACCTTGGCTGTGAAAGGAAGTTACAAAAAATCTAGAGGATGGTGTGATCACTGCAAAAAACCAGGTAACAACAAAGAAACATGTTAGGTCATTCATGGAAAACCAGCAGACTAGAAATCATCTAAGAACAGGGACATTCGCGCCCGTGCTACCACATCAGAATGAGGCAAAGTGTTGGCAGCCCCAGCACCTAAACCAAGTCCATTCAAAATGAACAAATGTTGATGTTGCAAAAATTGCTACAACAATCCCTTCAAAACACTAGCACACACTCAACTGTTGCCTTGGCCTAAAAAGTTAATTCTTCATGTGTTTATTTTGTTGACAAGGGAATATCTAACTCATGGATTATAGACTCGGGAGCCTTAGACCATACAATTGAGGATATCACTCTATTCGATGAATATTCCCTATGTAATGACAATTCTATGGTACAAATAACATATGGCATAAAAACAAAAGTGATTGGTAAAGACTTAGTAATAATCTCAAAGGACATTACTCTTAACTCAGTTCTTTTTGTTCCAAAGTTGAATTGTAACCTTTGGTACATAAGTAAATTGACTCAAGATCTAAGTTGTTTCACTATATTCTTGCCTCACCTATGTGAATTTCAGGATCTGGATTCAGGGAGGAAGATTGGCAATGTTAAGGAATGTGTAGGTCTCTACTTCCTTCAAGCTAGTGAGTTCAAGAAGAGAAGAAATAATTCAATCTATGTTGCTGCATCAAGTGGTGAAAACCTAGAGGAAGTTGTCATGCTATGGCACTATCATTTAGGACATCCAAACTTTATGTACCTTGAAAAAATGTCTCATTCTCTATTCAATAAAAATTCAAATTTGTTTTAATGTGAAATCTACCAATTATCCAAACACTCACGCAACTATATCCTGCTCAATCTTATAAACCATCCCAACCTTTCTCATTATGTTTAGGGACCTTCCCATGTTAAAAACATAACTGGTTCAAAATGGTTTGTGACCTTTATAGATGATTATACATGAGTTACTTAGGTGTTCCTTATGAAAGAAAAATCTAAAGTGAGAGAAATCTTTGAGAACTTCAACAATATGATCCAAACCCAATTCTGGACTTAAACTGAAATTAAATCTGGACAAATAATATTTCAATTTGGACATTTTACCTTTTCTTTTGGATCATTTCTCGATCAATTCTGGAGATCATTTCTTCTGGTCTGGACTTATTTTCATACCCTGAACCATGCTATCTTCTAGTCTGGGTCAAATCTGGATTAATTCCTTTGTTCTGGACCCATTAATTTACCCTCTGATCAAATCTGGATCAAGTCTGGGCTGTTTATTATTTCACTACCAGGCCATCTTCTGGTCAAAATAACTTCTGGAATAAATCTAATATTTGATTCCATTTGGTCTGGAACAAGTCTCCCTTTGGCAGGCTTCCTTCTGGTCTAGTCCAGGTCTCCTTCTGACTTTGCTTCCTTCTGACATTGCTTCCTTCTGATCTGGGCCAGCAAAGATATCTTTTGGTGATGTTTTGACATCCTGGAGTATCTTTTGGTACCTTCAGGATTCAATCTCTGGAACCCTTTGATCTTCTGCTCCTAATTACTTCAACTTCTGGTGGCATTTGATTTAATAATTCAAGGTTCAAAAAAAGATTACATGGAGTGCTTTTTGTAAACATCAAAATCCTAAGTACTTAGAACCAACTTGGTTCCAACATGTACTACTTGAATTCTTTTTCTGTTTTTGATGATTAGTTGAAATCTGAAATATAATCAAGTAGAGTTAGCAGTGGATTAAAAAAAATAACACAAGGATCTATCCTGGTTCACCATTAACTAGGCTACATCCAGTCCCTTCACCTCGAAGTATTTTTCCAGTAATTCAAAACCTTTGAATTACAACAACACTACTGACCCTCCAAGTCAGTCTTCCCAAACAGTCTAACAATCCTAGACTTTTGAGGAACACAACACCTTAACTTCACAAGTCAAGTCTTTTCCTATCAATCTGACAACCCCATATTGCAGAAGGAATTACAACACCTTGAATCTAATAGCTAAGTCACCTACTACTTCTTCTGACTCTTCAGATTGTAGACTCTTCAACAATATAGATTTAACAAAAGGGAACGAAAAACACGAGTACTTGCTTCTGGTAAGCTAAAACTCACAATTAACCCCACTGAAAACTCGAGTGTTTGCTTCTGGAAGTGTATGACACTTTTACTGATTTTCGATGCTAAGTCTTCTGCCTTGAGCCTCCTTTTATAGATGAATAATTAAAGTTTCTTCCATGATCAAATTCGAGCTGTATTTGTCCTGATTCTCTTGCAAAAATAACTTGGCCAATTGGGTTCCACTTAAATAAAAAACGTATCTTTTTAGCTCCAGATTGCATTTGAAAATTCTGTTTACCAATCTTGTTCCTTTTAATTTCAAACCATATCTTTTTAGGCTTCAGATTGCATTCGAATTTCTTCAAGTCTTCAGTAATTTTTGAAACAAATCCCCTTAATACTTTGATCGAATTTCTATCAAAATTTAATCAAGTGTTCTTCGAATTTTAATCAAGTTATCACTGAATTTCATCATGATTAAATCTGGACCATATGATCTTCTGATTTCGACAAACTCTAGACTTTATGAACTGGTCTGCCCCAATTATGTAATCCTCTAATTTCGGCCAACACTAGAACATATGATCTGATCTTCTGATCTTGGCCAATCACTGGACCATATGCTCTAATCTTCTGATCTCGGCCAACACTAGGCCAAATGATTTGATCTTCTGAACTCGGCCAACACTGGGCCATGATGCTTAAATCTGGACCATTGATCTGAACATTTTCCCTCTGATCTAAACCAATTCTGGACTGATTATGGATTGAATTAAATCTGGACTAATGATATTTTAATCTAGACATTTACCTTCTGATCTGGATCAAGTCTAGATAAAATCTGGACAATCATTTCTTCTGATCTGGACTTAGTTTTATACTCTGGACCATGCTATATTCTAGTCTGGACCAAGTCATTTGTTCTGGTCAGGATTAATTTTGGACCAAGTCTGACTTATGATTCCTTCTGGTCTGGACCAAGTCTCCCTCTGACAAGCTTCCTTCTAGTCTAGACCAGGTCTCCTTCTGGACTCTACTTCCTTCTGATCTGGTCCAGGAAAGATATCCTCTAATGGTTATTTGACCTTTGATGACATCCTCTGATTTCCTCTGGAATTGTATCCTATGGAGCCTTCAGGATGCATCCTCTGGTACCCTCTAGATGCATTTTCTGGCTGAACCTTCTGGTGGCATTTCTATCTTCTGATTGCTTCCTCTGGATGTATCTTCTGGTGGTGTCATCCTCTGATTTTGCACAGCTTTTGATTTGTTCATAAAATACTTTTGTTAACATCAAAACTAAGTATAGAACAAACTTGGCTCCAACAGTTACTAGGTCCATGATCTTATCAACTAATGTACCAAATCATTTTTAGGGTGAATCCGTCCTTTCAGCATCATATTTAATAAACAGAATGCCTTCTAAAGTCCTCAAGTTCAAAACCCATGCCAAACCCTTATATCCATTTACCCACACAATAAATTCCTTTCATCCATTCCTCCCAAAGTCTTTGGCTCCACTGCATTTGTGCATGACAACCATCCTAACAAAGGAAAATTAGAACCCAAATCCCTGAAAGGCATATTCTTAGGATACCCACCAAATAAGAAAGGATACAGGTGCTACTGCCCCATAAGCAAATAATTCTACCATTCCATGGATGTAACCTTCTTTAAATATTAACCTTACTACCCCAAAGTTGGCCTTCAAGGGGAGACAGAACAAAACATAGCAGAATCCCAACCTTGGGAAAAGGAACAACATTTGCAACATCAAATGAAACAAAATTTGCAGCAATATCAACATAATTTGCAACGATTTTTAGAAAAAGAACATACCTCCATACAGCAGCAAGTTGTAGAACTAGAAATTGACCTTGTGACTGGAGAAATAGCAAAACCTGCAACCAGATCTGAGACATAACCAAAAAAAGAATATTGGTGTACACAAGGAAGAAGAAAACTCAAAGGGAGGAGGAAATCTGCACACCTCCAAGGCCAACCAAAATTCTAAACCTAATACAGATTTAGAAGTTCTACCAGGTAATATTGTTTTTGAGCCTAATGATAATTGCGGTCTAAATGAAAATGATCTTAACTTACCAATTGCTTTGAGAAAAGTAGTGAGATCATACACTTCATCACCATATTGGATAACACAAAACTTCCAAAAAAAAGTTCAACAAGTTGTCCAACATGTTGAATGGAAGGCTGTAGTGGAAGATGAAATTAAAGCACTAAACAAAAATGGAAAATGGAAATTTGTGGAGCTTCCTGAAGAAAAAAAACTAGTTGGGTGTAAATGGATCTTCTCAATAAAGCACAATTTTGATGGGTGTGTGAATACGCACAAAGTCCTCTTGAAGACAAAGGGGTTCACCCAATCATATGGGGTGGAGTATGAAGAAACATTTGCTCCAATGGCAAACTCAAGTTGTTAAGGGTCACAAATTTACTCAATGCCAAACCGACCATACAATGTTTGTCAAGCATTCTAGTGAAAGAAATGTGAAAATATTTATTGTTTATGTGGATGACATCATAATCTCAAGCAATGATGACAAAGAGATAGAAGAACTCAAGAGATTTCTAGCTAAAGAATTTGAGGTTAAAGACCTTGGAAACCTAAAATATTTTCTTGGGATGGAGATTGCTCAATCCAAACATGGAATCTACGTATCCCAAAGAAAATATGTGCTAGACCTATTTAAAGAAACATGAATGTTAGGGTGCAAGCCAACAGATACACCGATGGAACCTAAACTTAAATTGGCAGAACAAGAAGGTAGTCCCTAAGTTGATAAGGAGAGATACCAAATATTGGTAGGAAAGCTAATTTACCTAACTCGCACAAGACCAAATATTGGTTACTCAATCAGTATGGTAAGTCGTTTCATGAATAAGCCAACTGAAGAACACATGAAAGTTCTGACTCAAATTTTGCAATACCTCAAAAAGACACCCGAGAGAGGTCTTCACTTAAAAAATGACTCAATTAGGAGTGTGAAAGTGGTTACAAATGCAGATTGGGCTGCTCATTGACTGATCGCAAGTCAACAAGTGGGTATTGCAAATATGTGTGGGGAAACTTGACTACTTGGAGAAGTTAAAAACAATCAGTGGTGGCAAGAAGTAGTGTAGAGGTTGAGTTCGGAGCAATGGATCGAGGCATTTGTGAGGGAATTTGGTTGTAGAGAATGCTTAAGGAATTAGGAGTACCAACATATTCCACCATGAGCCTTTGGTACGACAACAAGGCAACCATCAATATTGCAAAAAATCCAATCCACCATGATAGAACGAAACATGCGGAGATAGATAGACATTTCATAAAAGAAAAGATAGATGGTGGAATTATCAAGTTGGAATACATCCCATCCAAAAACCAAACTGCAAACATGTCATTGCTTAGGAGTTTGTTTAAGACCATATAGAGATTTATCTAACATACGTACCTTGTTTTCTCATCCATGAATGACAAAACCTTCAGGTTGATCCATATAGATTTATTTTTTCAAGTCCCAATTTAAAAAAGTTTTTTGACATCCATTTGATGTATCACCAAATTATGAATGGTAGCTAGTGAAATGAGTACCCTAATGAATGTAATTCTAGTGATCGGTGAAAAAGTATCAAAGAAATCTATATTTTCTCTTTGTCTACAACCTTTGGCTACAAGGTGAGCCTTCTATTTATCAACAATTCCATCAGATTTTAGTTTCTTTTTCAATATTCATTTACAACCTATCGATTTGCAGCTAGAAGAAAAGTCTACTAAATATCAGGTCCTGTTAGAGTCTAGAGAATCCATCTCCTCATTTATAGCTTCTTGCTACAAAACTTCTTGAAGATTTGCAGGATCCTCTTATAAGGTATAGACCGTATAATTGGGTCTGTAACTTTTTGCAACTCTGGCTCTCATACTTCTTCGAGGTTTTGTTTCGTCTTGTTTGTTGTTTTCAGCGTTCCTCATCACAATAACATGGCTTGTTTCACTGCCCCCATTATTTTTCGATTTAAGAGGGAATTTATTTTCATAGAAACCAACATCATTTGACTTTATGATCACTTTCGTATTTAGGTAATAAAACCTATATGCTTTGTTGTTTATTGCATACCCAATGAATATGCATTCATAAGCTCTACTAACGAGTTTAAATCGCTTGAGATTGGGGATTCGATTGACCTTTCTCCAAAGTCTCATAAGGAGATGTTTTGGTTTTAGATTTAGGAAATCTATACAAAATATAGAAAACAGTCAATAAAGTTTTACCCACCAATGAGATGCAACTCTAGTGTTAAGCATAATAGCAACAACTAGTTAAATAAGAGTTCTATTCTTTCTTTCAGCATTACCATTCATTTCAGACGAATATGGTGCAGCTCTTTCATGTATAATTCCATGCAATTTATACAAACTCATTAAACAAACTAGAATCATACTCGGTTCCTCTATCACTACGAAACCTCTTAATCTTTCTACTAAAATAATTTTCAATTTCATTTACAAATATTCTAAACATGTCAAGCGTTTCACTTATATTGTTCATTAGATTTACGAAAGTATAGTCAAAATAATCGTCAATTAAAGTGATAAAATAATCGTTAGCTATTTGTGACAACTGGAATGTCATCTTTTAGAACATTGACAACCTTTTTCATAGTTAAGAAGAATTACGACTACTCAAAATTGATAGGGACTTTGGCATTAAGACTACTAAAAATTGAAAGGACTAGGGTATAAAAATCACTCTAAAAAGTCACTAGTATTACGATCACTCAAAAATAGAAGAACTACGACATAAAAATCGCTCTAAAAGAAAGTAGTATTAGAACCTTTCAAAATCAAAGGGACGGAAAGAAATGGGAGAAGTGACTTAGAAATGCAACGAGCAAAAGAGGGAGAAAATAGACAGTTAAGAATTGTATTCAACTTTTGTGTGTTTTTCACATGAATTTGACACTCTTTATATAGTGATGGAAGCTAACCCATATATGTTAACAATCCAATATGGAACTTTAGTATTTATAGAGTTGAAAACTATTCAATATATGATAGCTTTTCTATGTAGGACTTCAACAATTTTTAAATTCACACACCAACATACTCTATGTTCCAACAGTAACCACTCACATGCCTTCCACTAAACCAACTTGATGACGAATTTGGAGCACCATAATTAGGGTGAGTATCTGATTGGTTAGTTAGGAAGACGCCACAACCGATTATGGAAGTTTCGATTGATAGATCAAAGATGAGTGACACAGAAAAACCGATAAGTAGGTAATAGTATTCTATTGAAAATTATGTGATCTTTGGTTCTATTTGAAATTGATGTTAGATAATACTATTCTAACAAAACATCTCGTAGGCCATGCACGTGGCTTAACATGGTGCAAATTGTTGGAACCAAGTTGGTTCTAAGTACTTAGGATTTTGATGTTTACAAAAGCACTCAATGTAATCTTATTTTGTACCTTGAATTATTAAATTAAATGCCACAAGAAGCTGAAGTAATCAGAAGCAGAAGATCAAAGGGTTCCAGAGATTGAATCCTAAAGGTACCAGAAGATACTCCAGGATGTCAAAACATCACCAGAAGATATCTTTGCTGGCCCAGATCAGAAGGAAGCAAAGTCAGAAGGAGACCTGGACCAGACCAGAAGGAAGCCTTCCAAAGGGAGACTTGATCCAGACCAAGAGGAATCAAATGTGAGATTTATTCTAGAAGTTATTCTGACCAGAATATGGCCTGACAGTGATATAATAAACAGCCCAGACTTAATCAGAGGGTAAACTAATGGGTCCAGAACAAAGGAATTAATCCAGATTTGACCCAGACCAGAAGATAGCACGGTTCAGGGTATGAAATTAAGTCCAAACCAGAAGAAATGATCTCCATAATTGATCCATAACTGATTCAAAACAGAAGGTAAAAAGTCCATACTGAAATATTATTTGTCCAGATTTAATTTTAGTTTAATCCAGACCAAGTCCAGAATTGATCCATATCAGAGGGAAGATATTCAGATCAATGGTCCAGATTTGAGTATATGGCCCAGTGTTGGCCGAGATCAGAAGATCAGACCATGGCCCAGTGTTGGCCGAAATTAGAAGGTCAGAATGTGTGGTTCAGCAGTGGCCGAGATTAGAGGATCACAATAGATCAGACCATGGCCCAGTGTTAGCCGAGATCAAAAGATCAGAAGATCAGAAAGTGTGGTCCAGGGTTGGCCGAAATCATAGGATCACAACAGATCACTTAGTATGGTCCAGATGTGGACTAGCTCAGAAGATCAAATGATCCAGATTTAATCATGATGATTAACGGTGGAGATTTAATTAAATTTGATCAAAGTATTAAAAGGGATTTGTTACAAAAATAAAGTGAAGTCGCATGGGAATTCAGAAGCTGTTGGCGAGAAAAGAAAGATATGTTCCAGAATTAATTAAAGACAGGATTGGCCAGTTATTTTTGAAAGGAAATCTAAAGCTTAAAAAGATATGTTTTTTATTTAAGTGAAGCCCGATTGGTCAAGATATTTTTGCAAGAGAATCCAGCAAGATACAGCTCGCAATTAAGCTTGGAAGAGGCCCTAATTCGCATCTATAAAAGGAGGCTCAAGGCAGAATACTTAGTATCGAAAATTACAAAAGAGTCATACACTTCCAAAGCAAACACTCAAGTTTTCAGTGAGGTTAATTGTGAGTTCCATCTTTCAAGAAGCAAGCACTCGTGTTATTTTCTTTCCCTTGTGTTAGATCTAAGTTGTTGAAGTAGAGTCTACAATCTGAGAGAGTCAGAAGGGGTAGCAGATTACTTGGCAATTAGATTCAAGGCGTTGTAATTCCTTCTACAATCTGGGGTTGTCAGATTGGCAGGAGAAGACTTGACTTAGGAAGTCAAGGTGCTGTATTCCTCAAGAGTCTAGGATTGTTAGACTGTTTGAGAAGACTGACTTGGAGGGTCAATGGAATTGTTGTAATTCAAGGTTTGAATTAGTAAAATCCTTCAAGGTGAAGGGACTGGACGTAACCTCGTTAACGGTGAACCAGTATAAAAATTCTGTGTTTTTATTTTTACTTTATATCCGCTGCTAACTCTGTTTTTATTCATACATCAAGTTTTGTTTTAAAAGTGTAAAAACAGGAAAAGTATTCAAGTTAGTCAAACACAATTCAACCCCCCCTTCTCGTGTTTGCACCTTCACAAATCAAAATCCCATTCTTTAGTGAATTCTTTATAAAATCCCTTCTACATAGTTAATGAATCTATAATCTCTTCACCTGTACCTATCAAATTTGAACCTTTTACAATTGCTGAACGATTGTATATGTTGAGTCCCTCTCAATTGTTGAACCTTAAGAAGTTGAATCTTCTGATTCAGGGCTCAAGCTTGTTGTCGTAAAGAATTCCACGGAAAAAAAAAAAAAAAGGTTGAGTTCAAAGTTGAGACCATAGCCTATATGGCATTGTCTACCGAAATGCATATCAAGATATTACCAAGGAATTAACCGCCATCTTAAACAAGCTATCTTTGCCCTTAAGAGCCGACTTGTAGGAGGAAGACTGTTGATCACCACTTATAAATACTTTGTCAGAGTCGACATTGGTGACTTGATAATAAGTTGTCAAATGAATATTAGATATATTTTGATACCATCTTTAAATTTGAGTCGGACTCTACACAACCCTACAATACTGGCTTTTAGGGTGAAACTATCCATCACTTATAAACATTTTGTCAGACTTTATCTCATCTAATGTGAAACTTTTAACATTAAACAAAATTTTCACGTGTTTTTCTTTCCCATTACCTTTTTGTCCGGTGACAAACGAGGATGGAAATGAAGAATTTATGATGAATTATTAAAGAAAGCTTAATGTAATGAATTTCAAGCAGCTAACTAAACCACAAACATACATATATGTACTCTATCTCCTGCCGTACAAAAAATATTGTGTACTATAATTGTTGCAATTAATTCTTGTTCAATTGGAAGTTAAGAATTACTTTTATATTTTTCTTTCAAACCAGCTCTCACATTCATTTTCATTTTGATGGAACATGGAAAATTACATGTAATCTATGACTACGGAAACATTAATTCTTGTTAGGGTGGAACATGAAAATTTATTTCTCAAGATATAAAACAAACTCTTACATGAATTTTTCATCCTATTGATAATTTAAAGTTTTATGTCATTAAATTTTGCATTAAAATGAATATGAGATTGCTTGATACATGGAAATTATTTTTACATGATGAAATGCAGGGGAGTCTATGATATTTCCATAAAAGTAATTCCTTTAGAAACATGAAAAATATTCATCAAAATATATACTTGTCATGATTAAAAAAAGGGACAATATATTGTTGCAATCGATCAAGATAGCTCAAAAATAATGACCCATAATTTATTTTAATGATAATAAACGTTTATTTTGTAAGAACTAAATTGATTCTAGAACAATGTAACCTTTGATGTTTTGAATCAGAAGTTCACCATCAACCAACACAGGTGAAACACAAAATGGTACACAACATCAATACATCATCTATCCAAGTTGAATCGTTATCTAATAATCTCACAATAGGAAGACACCATCAACAATAGCTTCTATCAAATCGAACAAAGTCACTAGACGCAAAAGCACGACTATGTAGCTCCAACTACTAGAGGACTACGCTATGAGATTTGTTAGGCCACCCATAGAGGCTGATCATTTCACTATATGTAACATTCATTAAATAATTTATTTAAATGATTTGTATCTATTTTTATATTTATTAGTATTTTGTGTGTAATAATTTATTTGTTTTGCTTGATTTATTTTAATTGATGAAATTTTTAGTTGAATTATTTAATTAAATTAGAACTAATAGAAATTATTTTTGGTTGTTGTTTTGGGCCAAAGAATAAATTAAGCTAGGAGGTTTTAAATTGGTGTGACCCAAACTTATATGCATGTTACATGAAGATGTTTTTAATCCATTTGTTGTTAGAAGAAAAAAAAAAGTGTTTTGATCGACTCCTTTCTATCTCTTCCACGTCTATTTTCCCCTTCAAGACACAATTTGATGACAAATTATTGTCACCTTAACATAATGGGACTCATTGATGGTCTTGTCTTCTTGCCTCTACCACAATTAAGAGAAGAAACAATGAATCTTTCTCTCTTATGATTTACTTTCATCCCTTTATTTGTCCCCCATACTATCTTCATTCCAATTTTTAATGGGATGGGAGGTTACAAATTTAATTGGTGTTTCATTGTTTTTTTTTTTTTAATGCAATCAGGAGAGAGAACAAAAATATTCTCCTCTATGGACATATCTCGCCTACCTCTTTCTCTTGATTTGGAAGATAATTTTATTTTAATACAGAAAAGAATCTTAGGAAATATTTTTTGTTTAAGGACAATTAACAAAAATAAATAAATAAATAAATAAATAAATAAAGGGGGACGATCTACATATATGGGCCTTACTATTCTTTTCCACATCAATTCTTGTTTTTTCCTAAGTCCCACAAACTTCCCTTCACCATCAAAAGAAAAAAAGAGAGAAACACAGTTTTCTTCTCTTGCTTCCTCACACCATCATCATCATACCCAAGTTGAATCTCAATTTGCTTCTTCCTCTTAGTATCATCTCAATGTAATTTCCTTCCATCACTTTCTTTTGACTTTGCTCATCGAAGAAAGACTACTAATACAATGTCTTCATCAATAAAGCTTGGACCCTTCTCTTAATCTTTGATCCGTGAGGTTTAGAATGTATTACTAGGAAGGAAAACACCTAGAAAAAGGATTTTTCTTCTTGCACAATAAAAGTTATACGATAATTTTGTGAATGAGTAATCTAATATATTTGTTCTTGTAATTTTGGTGTTGTTAGTTAATATGTGTTAAAAATTGTCCGTAAAAATGGGTGATTTGGAAATAGGAAGACAATTGTAACGTTAATATAATTACCTAAGTGAGTATATAACTTTAAAAAAATTAAAGTTGTTGTGTTACTGTTTAACTATCGTGTGATGTATATATAAAAAAAAAATTATTAGATGATAATGTATGTATGAAAGGAATAAATTTCATATGGTGTTTTATTTAATATAGACCTATTTAAGACTCTATTTTTAATATAACATGGAGTGTTAATTGCTTCATTCCAAAAGTGTTTTGCAACGTTCATCTTATTTAACATGGTTCTGGCCATTTCTTGAAGTGATCTATTATTTCTTTCTACAACTCGATTTTGTTGGGGTGTTCTAGGAGATGAGAAGTTACAAGAGATTTTATTCTCATCATAAAAAATTTCAAAGAACTTGTTTTCAAATTCTCTTCCATGATTGCTTCTAATTGTTACAATCTTAAGACCATTTTTATTCATTATTTGTTTGCAAAATGTGATAAACACTTTGTGGGATTCATTCTTACTTCTTAAGAACTTTACCCATGTCCACCTAGTGTAATGATCTACTATAACAAGGCCATATTTCTTTCCACTTAGATATGCTATTTTCACTGGCCCAAAGAGATCTATATGTAAGAGCTCATGGAGCTTTAAGGTAGACACTGAGTTCTTAAGGGTAAATGAGTTCTTTGTTTGTTTTCCTTTTTTTTCAAGCATCACACATAATTTCAGTTTTGTAACTAAGGTTAGGTAAACCTCGGAATATTTGAAGTTTATTTAGTTTTGAAATTGATCTAAGGTTTGCATGACCTAATCTTTTGTGCCAAATTAGTTTCTCTTCATTTATTGACATAAGACACTTAACCTCTTGTTTCTCTAGACTAAACAGATTTATCTTATAAATGTTATTTTGCCTCTGACCTGTAAAGAGTACACATCCAACATATGTATGTCAAAGTGTGTGTTAGTTTGCTTATATTGGTCTAAATGAAAAATGAAATTGGTACAAGACTTGAAGATGGATAAACTAAAGTCTTTATGACATATTCATTTGTTTGATACCATAAAGAATTTTATTTCATTATTTTTCATATAAGCTTGTTTGTGCAATATGTCTTAAATGTATTATTCTTGAAATGACTTCAATTACAAAGTTGATCCTTGTCTATTTCTGTATTGACTTAAAAACATTTAAGATGATGAAAATTGCTTCAATATGAGAAAAACGATTTTGTTATATGGACCTAACAAAAAGAACGCTCTTATGCATCAGTAAGAACGTTATTTTCCATGTATTTTTTAGCGTGCTTTGTGAAGGTGAAAACACGAGAAGGGGGGTTAATTGTGTTTGTAATAATTGAATTATTTTTCTGCTTTTGATGATTATTTGAAATCTGATATATATATATATATATATATATATATATATATATATATATATATATATATATATATATATATAATCAAGCAGAGTTAGCAGCGGATAAAGTAAAATAATCAACATAAAGATTTATCCTGATTCACCATTAACTAGGCTACATTCAGTCCCTTCACCTTGAAGGATTTTTCACTAATTCAAAACCTCTGAATTACAACAGCACTACTGACCCTCCAAGTCATTCTTCCCAAACAGTCTAACAATCCTAGACTTTTGAGGAACACAGCACCTTGACTTCACAAGTCAAGTCTTCTCCTACCAATCTGACAACCCCAGATTGCAGAAGGGATTTCAACACCTTGAATCTAATTGCTAAGTCACCTGCTACTTCTTCTGACTCTTCAGATTGTAGACTCTACTTCAACAATATAGATCTAACAAAAGGGAACGAAAAACAAGAGTGCTTGCTTCTGGAAAGCTGATACTCACAATTAACCTCACTGAAAACTCGAGTGTTTGCCTCTGGAAGTTTATGACTCTTTTACTGATTTTCGATACTAAGTCTTTTGTCTTGAGCCTCCTTTTATATATGAAAATTAGGGTTTCTTCCATGATCAATTTCGAGCTGTATCTGTCCAGATTCTCTTGCAAAAATAACTTGGCTAATCGGGTTTGAGCTTTATGATTGATCTGAACCTTTTTGCTTCAGATTTGTTCTGAAAATAACTTTGGCCAATCCTGTTCTTGTTTAATTCTGGACAGTATCTTTCTTCCTTCCAATTGATTTTAAATTCTCCCCAAGACTTCTATTTATTTTTGTATCAAATCCCCTTAATAATTTGATCAAGTTTCTATCAAAATTTAATCAAGTCTTTTTCAAATTTTAATCAAGTCTTCACTGATTTTCATCATGATTAAAATCTGGTCCGAATGATCTTCTAATCTCGGCCAACTGTGGACCATGTAACCTGATCTGCACCAATTTTGCGATCCTCTGATTTCGGCCAACAGTGGACCATATGATCTGATCTTTACCAGTTCTGTGATCCTCTAATCTCGACCAACAGTGGACCATATGAGCTGATCTTTACCAATTATGTGATCCTCTGATCTCGGCCAACACTGGACCATGATACTTTAATCTGGACTATTGAACATTTACCCTCTGAAATTGAACTTTTAAACTGGACATTTATCCTCTGAAATTGAACTTTTAATCTAGACATTTATCCTCTGATCTGGACCAAGTCTAGACTGAGTCTGGATTGAATCTGAATTAAATCTGGACTAAGTCTTATGTTCTGGATAATTGTATCTTCTGATCTGGATCAAGTCTGGACTAAGTCATTTGTTCTGGATAATTGTATCTTCTGATCTAGATCAAGTCTGGATTAAGTCTGGACTGATTCTTATATTCACGACCAAGCTATCTTCTGGTCAAGTGTTAAGTCTGGACCAAGTCTAACTTATGTTTCCTTCTAGTTTGGACCAAGTATCCCTTTGACAAGCTTCCTTCTGGTCTGGACCAGGTCTCCTTCTAGACTCTACTTCCTTCTGATCTGGGCCAAGGAAGATATCCTATGATGAGGTTATTTGTCCTTTGATGACATCCTCGGATATCCTCTGGAGGTGTATCCTCTGGTGCCTTCTTAATGCATCCTCTGGTACTTATTGTAGGTGTATCCTCTGGTGTCATTCTCTAATTTTATCTTCTGGTGACGTCATCTTTTGCCTCTGGTGACGTCATCTTCTGGTGGCATTTTTCATTATTATTCTAAGTCAAAAATAAGATTACATAAAAGTACTTTTGTAAACATCAAAATTCTAAGTATAGAACCAACTTGGTTCCAATACTTTGTTCTTTTGTGAGTGAGATGTTAGAACAACTAATTTTAAAAACACTCAAAAGCACATGTTAGAACACAATAATTACAATCCTAAAAGTGTAATTTAATATGTTTGTTATCTTTAAAAGATTAAATTGAGATTTTGTCTCAACACATAAAACAACTAATTTGGAACAAAAGGTTGGGGCATTGTAACTTGAGAATGATCTCAAAGTTAAACAAGTTCTGGTTAAAACTTGGTTAGTTCTAGGGTTTAGGGTTTAGGTTAGTTCTAACAACAATTTGAAGGTGCAAAAACAAGAAGGGGGTTGAATTGTGTTTGACTAAGTTGGATTCTTTTTGCCAATTTATTTAAAACTGGTTTAGGTTTAGTGACTTACTTAGAATAAAAGTAGTAACAAACGAGTTAAGTGATCAGAGATAGAAGTAAAACAAGAATTGTAAAATTAAAGTGATACGAGAATTTATCCTAGTTTACCACCAACTCGGTAGAAACATTCAGTCCCCTCATTCAAAAAGATTTAATCGACTAATTCAAAACTTGAATTACACAACATCTGACCCTACAAGACAAGTCTTCTCAACACAACCTGAAAACCTACAGATTTCTTGAGGAACACAAAAGCCACTATCGGACTGGGTTGCAAGAGTTTGGAACAAATTGGTTTGCTTTTAACAAGGTGATTGTAATAATAACTCTCACACTAGAAAACACTTAAAAAATATTTCCTTTGAATATATAGTGTTAAAATAAATTGTTATATTTAGTTAAAATATAACTTTGAATATATATAGTTAAAATAAATTGTTTTTCCACTAAATTAATTAGCCCATGTTAATTGCTTTTCATGAAAAGTGGTCATATGAAGGGAAAAATGGTTTTCCTAAAATTAACATGAGTTAATTGCTTTTCATAGATAGTGACCATTTGAAAGAAAAACTATTTTCCAATAATATGTGTACGTTAATAGTTTCTATTAGACGAGAGGAGGTGCGCATATAAATAAACATCAAATAATCTCTTCTTAGAGATTTTGTTTTTGGAAGCACATAATATAGAGCTTAATTTTTTTTCCTACTATTCTATGGTTAAAAGTAAAAATTGGTCTCACAATTATAACATTATTCGAATAAAATATATATATATATATATATATATATATATATATATATATATATATAAAAGTCATTCCACGATATTCATCAAATTTATATCTATATATATCAATCAATCTTAATGCTAAAAATCATAACTTCATTCAAGTAAATAAGAATACTTAAATACACAACGTCCATACAATATCAATTAACATAGGATTTTATAAAAATCAAATATCATTTAATCTTGACTTAAATTAATTCACAACAGTTCTATAGTTTTCTAGATCATATTTTAATCTTCATTGTCACCATTCATATGTTTTTAATCAATGTTACTCAATAGGACTCTACTATATGTAATAAGTTCCTACACGCTTATATTATACTCATAAAATTATTCTCTCACTCTTTGTCTTGATTTAAGCTTTCGCACAAAGAACTCGAGCAACTTAATGAAGACTTGACGGCAGTAAAATAAATGCAACAAAGAACTGCAAATAAGTTATTTACTATTCATAATAAAATCTAAAATACATTTAATATAATTAATAATATACATACCTATATATGTATCAAACATAATCAAATATATTTAAAGTTAAAAATAGAATCCTAAAATATTAAATAAATAGAACATCAAATTTTATGTTATAATTAAAATTAAACAAATGTTTTGAATTGAAAACAAAATTATATATTTTTTTATATAAAATAGAAAGTACAATTGCACATGTTCATATAAAAGAGAATTTAAACGCAAATAAATAAAAACTTAGCCTTTAACTTTGGAAATGTCCAAATGAATTGTATTCTACGAGAACCTAATATTATTTGACTTTGATATCTATTTGATTTAATTTAATTAATTTTATAAAATAATTCTATTTTTAATGCTATCTATACTATTACAACATAGTAAATAGGTGCGTGTGCCTTTGGATTTCTTCCTCTGGAGCATGATGTTGCTAACCAAGTTTTATAAGTCATGTTCGGTTAAAAAAAATTATTTCACTTACTAGAAATTCATAAGGTACATGATGTTATTCGAACAAAATATAAATAATAAGTAAAACATATTTCGAATTTTATTTTAATCATGATTATGAACAATCAAATGAAACAGTAAAATGACTATAAAGAGACTATAAGAAAACACAAATAATAGTGACTTGCCATCTCCTTGGATTTTGACTACAACAAACTGATGATGATGAATTCCAAGCCTTTTGTCACACAAATCTGTGACATTTTCTTTGATTTAAAAAACAATTTGTTCCTCCTCCAATGAGTCTATAGTAAAACATTTTCCTATCATTTGTACTCTGAAAATGTCTTTGCCACTAACATAGTTAATCAAGCAACCTTCATTCATTTTCAAAGAGAATTTTATAATTCCTTTCAACTAATTGTCCAACAATTAACAAATTTTGATCAATTTCAAGGACGTACAACACATCAAAAATTAACTTTATACCCGAACAAGTTGAGATTGCTATTGTTACTTTTCCTTTCCCAACAATTTAGAAATTAACTTTGTAATTGCCGTACATGGAAGATGTTTGACGATAATTTACAAATAATGAGAAATTAATTGGAGAAAATATTATAGCATATTCTTTTCTTTGGCACATCGACTCAACTACGTCAATTTAATTTGATGTATTTTTTTCTTCTATTTAATGTATTTTATTTGATTTTATCAATATAATTTATCTTTTTATTATATTTTATTTAGACTTAATTGTAGTTTTAGTCCATCTATTTTTATTGATTCACGAAATTTGTCCATCAATTTTAAAAGTCGACAGTTTTAGTTCATCCATCTAACTTTTTAACTAAAAAAATGAAGACATATGATGTTTTAAACAACGTGACATATGATATAGTAACATATGATACGGTGACATAAAATGATTTACACCCATGAAATTGAAATAAAACACCGTAAAAACTTAACTTTCAACTTCGGAAATTTTTCATATTTTTAATTTAATTAATAATATACGAATAATAAATTCATCACTACTAGAAAAACAGGATTTAGCGTCGACCAAAAGCCGACGCTAACGTCGTTTCAGCGTCGGATTAGCGTCGGATTAGCGTCGGAGTCGGACCTAGGCTAAAACGGTCGAAGCTATTGCATAGTGTCGGTCATGTAGCGTCAGATGATATATTAGTGTCGGTCTGGCACACGCTAACCGACGCTAGTAAAATAAAAAAGCCATCCGACGCTAAAGAAGCCTTTTGCTACGTCATTTTAAAAAATATGTAGCGTAGGATGGCCGACGTTAAGAGTCAACAAAGAAAAAGTCAATGAACTGTTAGAGTCGGATTGGCTGACGCTACGGTCAACTAAAAGTCAATTTTTTATTTTGTAGCATCGGTGTGGCCGACGCTAATTTGTAACTTTTTTTTTTTTGCAACTGCTCATTTCTCAACTCATTTCTGTCGCGTCTCCACTCATTTCTCAACTCTAATCTATCAAAGCAAAAAGAATAAGAAAACAGAAGGGAAATTAGGCAACAAGTATAAAACAATCGACGATCAACAAGGTCGTCTTAAAGAAATAACACTACATAATATCATAACAATAAACCAACAACTCCAGGAGTAGATTTATTATGTTTTGGCTCAAAGCCCCTATCAGTTCACAAGGTTTTTTATAACAAACAAAAAATCAATCAAGATTAATGAAGATTAAAGGATAGTGCCCATTCTTAAGCATGACTGTTGTTGAAGTTGTAGAGTTTATAATAAGGAAGGAAAAAAGGGAAAGAAAACAAAGACTTTTTATCATTGTTGTGGAGCATTTTGACCTTTCTGTCTTCAATTTTTTACATATCTAGCAATAACAAAAAAAGTTGCTTGTCCAAGAGAGTTTACAATAACTCAAGCAAATTTGGATCACCCGTGGCCAAGGACTCAAATAAAGATGATAGGCTTTCTAGCATTAAATGGATTAGTCTTTGTAGCTGGAAATAAGAGTGGAATGGATTAGACAATCTTTGTAAATAAAAATGAATAATTAGCTAACTAACTGTATAGACTTACCTGTAAAGTCTCGTCTGCAGCTATGTCATCTAGGAGAAGTATATCCCTTGCCATTCTAGAGAAAACTGACTCTAAGACTGTCCACATGCTTTTCCTGTAAGTTGAAGGAAGCAAAAGTGGCTCCCATATGATATGCACCTTTTCCAGAATGAAAACAACCTGATCAAGTAAACTCAGCTTATTTCATTTGTCAAACTAAAAAGGCATCAATTACTACTAGTAACCTATTGCAACAAATGCTCTATATAATGTAGCTCTCTTGCAGAAAAAGAAACAGGAAATAAGAGATAATGCAACCTATGGGACAACAAATGTAATGTGCACACATTATATTAACAAGAAAATAACCTGGTCAATGCTGAATTTAACTGACTCAAATTGTTGCATCTGATGAGTATTCTGAAATCCATCGGCACTATCTATAGCCTATAAAACATGGGCAAATATGGGAATTACCAGATCAGGAAGGCAAGTGTCAACCCCAATTAAGTCATATCCTACAGATGCTGCATGCATTTTAAAAAAGAAAGTACCTCCTTCAAGTTATAAATAACAAGTTGAACTTGTCTCTGCAATATATCTTCTGCTAAAAGCTGAAATCTTGGAGCTAAATCAGCAAACACAGCATGCTCCTTCATCGAACTTGGAAAATCTGTTCGATACTAAGGCCAAAGTATCCAAATGTATAAGGCAAGAAAAATAAAACATATAAAACTAACAAGGTTTATATTGAATATTTTCCTTGACTTCCCAATTGATAGACTAAAAGATAAAATTGAGGCTTTGAGCAATATAACATTAAATAATCCACGATAAAGATGACACCAGGAAGGGGGAAAAAAACAGAATTTTGTTTAAAATAAAAAGTAATGTACTCAAATATTGTGAATTCACTCCATGCTTAGTTATTCAAGTATGTATACCTCAAATGCAAATCCAAGTATCTCTTGGGAAAGATAGAGACAGTCATTATGCATCAAGACAGCTACTTGATTGATGCCATTAAGCTGCCTCTCTAGCTTCACAAGTCAAAAACAGAAGCAATTACTATAAGCTGAAAGCAAGCATATAGACAAGAACAAGCACACAAATACAGTGTTCACTTTGACGGATAATACAGATGAATTCTCCAAATAATTTAAGTACTGAATATCATTTATATCTCATGTCATCCAAAGATCAGAAAAAGTATACAAATCAGCAAAAGGACACGATTCTAGAATATCTAACATTGATGTTTGCGATAACCTTGCGTTACTACATAAGATTTGACCCTAAAGCCAATCCCCAATGAAAGAAATAGTAAAAAAGTAAGGCTTTTCCAGTAAGTCACTGCCTTACATGAACTAACCTTGACAGGGACTACTACTTCATAAAGAAGTATAGCGTCTCTAGCTGCATGATAAAATTCCAAAGCAACCCTTGTAGATGACAGGCAGACATCCTGCACCAATTATTCATCATTTATAAAGATCAGTTTCACTGTTAGCAAAAAATAGTATTGTGGGTCTATTAAAGTAACAGTTAGATTTGGACATGTGTCGGTTTAGTGGAAAATTTATCTTCTTAGTTGTACAGATAGTTGATAACTGTAATAAGTAATAACATATTATGCTGACCCAGAACATTCTGTTAACTGTTATAACAAAACAAGTATTCTTACAGTATTACTATTAGTGACACGAAAGAAGAGGAAAATAATTAAAAAATGCACCTTGTCAACTACTGCCAAGTTTTCGAGTAAGATCGTAAGCTTAGACAACATAACTTCAATACCATACAAATTATTTATTAGAGCTGATCCCACCAGAAACTGTCTCATACATTTATTTATTTTCACTTGCTCCTGCATGCATAAGCAAGTCCGGCTTCTATTCTACTATATTAACTATATTTCATTCAACCATCTTAATTTTTTTCTTTGTTTGAAAGTCGCATTCTATATTTCAATATACTAGATATTAATAATAAATTGTATTTTAGTCAATAAGATAATCAGCAATTGCATAAATAAAATATATAGTCAATGGAAAGAATACTAACATTCAAAAGAACTTAAGCAGCGTTACCTTGAATTCCTTCAACCCTTGAGCAGCAAATTGAAACTTCCCACTCTTCAAAGCTTCCTTTACACTCTCTAACCTTCGATTCAAACTCACAATTGTTCCCACTAAGCCTAACATATCATTCCAAGACTAGGGGATGAGATCCAAGAAACATTACTTTTAACAATGATTAAGCTTGCAAGAGGATGTTCTGAGATTAAGAAGAGAACAGTTCGAGTGGCTTACCTTAAGGGCGACGGTTGACAGTGGGTTCGCGAGCTAGCTACGGTTCAGATTGCCTGAGCTTCACGGCGGCGATAGGCTGAGCTTCGTTGGCGATGGTTCACGGACTCGACAGCTTCAATGGCGAGGATTCACACGGGTTCCATAGCTTCGACGGCGAGGGTTCACAGGGCTCGACAGCTTCGATGGCGAGGGTTCCCTTCAGAGTTGACAGCTTCGACGGCGAGGGTTCACTACAGATTTAAGAGGGTTTGAGTGAGAGGTTTGATGTTCGAGGGTTTTGAGATTTGAGATTTCGAGGGTTTGATGTTCGATGGCGGATGGAGGATGGCGTTTGGTGAGAGGAAATCAAATTTTCCTATCTGTTTTGTTTTATTTTCAGTTCACAGATACAGCTATTAAAAATTTTAATTTTAAACAATTTATAATTTAGCGTCAGCCAGACCGACGCTAATCCTACGCTAACTAGCGTCGGAGTCATGGCCGACGCTAAATATGGCAGCTAAAATAAGTTTTTCTAGTAGTGCATCTAGATAATTCTATATTATAGAATTGTAATTCACGTATTTAAAATATGTCAAATCGTCATTTTTTAGTTCCAAATTCTGAGGGAGGAACATAAACTGTCGACTTTTAAAATAGGAGGACTAATTATGTGAATTGATAATAATAAATGAATCAAAAATGTAATTAATTAAAATCTTTTATTTATTAATTTAATATTTTTTCATTTGTTAAAAAAATATGAACAATACATAGTCACGTCCCCAGGATGCGACCTAAAATTTCTTTCAGATTGTCGTATCCTGCATTGCAATTTTTTTGAAGGTTAAAATAAAGTACGATGTTTTTGTATATTAGTTTTAAAGTAGTGTATATTGAAATTTTTTTTTTGAAAAATGGATATAGATGAAAAACATCCTCATTGTCACATGTTTAATAATATATTTTTAAAAAAAATAAGAAATCAAATTTATAAAAATATAATATTATTTTGTTATTAAATTCAGATTTTATTTCAACAATACCACTAGATAGTTAGTATAATTTTGTCGTTTTTAATAAATAATAATAATAATAATAATAATAATAATAATAATAATAATAATAATAATATCTCAACTAATAATTGATTCAATTAATTGTTGAATATGTAAAATAACAAAAGGTAGACTATTCGAATTTATATTTAATTACTTGATGATATGAAAAATTTGAATTTTTTTATAAAAATAAATATTTATGAAAAAAGTAAATAATCATAGAATAAAAATAAATATTTATGAAAAAATAAATTTGAATAAATATTTATGAAAAAGTTTGCATATATTTATAAAAATATAAATAAATATTATGAATTTTTTTATACGATAAATATTTTTTAACAATTTATATAGAATTAAGTCAAGAGTATATAATCAATTACTATAAACTAGATATATTTAAATAATATAAAATAAGCATTATCAATACATAATTTAACAAACTATTTTAAAATAATAATATCAAATAATTTTATAAAATAGTTTACTAAACAATCGATTATAACTAAATTGTATAAAGGAAATACCAAGTTTTGTTGGCGTTTTTTCCCTTCCAATTTGACCGTCTTCTAGAATAATTTATTTACAATTAAATCCTAGTTTACTTAATTCAATAATTAATATTTCTAAAGTATTTATACCGTTATATAAAAGGATACTAAGTATTGGTGTAACTTTTTATACCAATCAAATAATAAACAATTATTTTTAACTTTTTACTATTTTTGTCAATAAAAGCGGACATGTTTAAGAGAAATATTTTGGTGTGAATTTGTTTTTCCAGAGTTGCTCTTCACGTAAAGTGTTTTCATGACCATTTTATTGTTTCTTATTCAATTAAACAACTGAATTTAAAAAAATATTTATACACACGTGTAAGAAAATGTGAATCAAGAGGAAAATTGGAAAGACAATGGTGAATCAAGAGGAAAATTGGAAAGACAATGTGAATCAAGAGGAAAATTGGAAATCATAAATGTTATGAAATAAGAAACAAAATATTCACATGAGAACTTCGTTTTGGATAATAAACATAACGGTGCATATAAATGATTTGGTTTTTTTATATAAAAAACATCAGAAGAAAATTTTAAAAAAGAAATGAAGATGAAACTCACAATTCGAAATGGTTAATATATGATATTTAAATATAGCAAAATTAAACTATATTGTTTTATAATTTTATTGTTCAATCAACATAAATTCCAAAGAAAAATATGTTGTTCATGTTATACAAGAGTATAACCTAGTTTTCTCTTTCCTATTACATCATTATTCCAATGAAAGCATTCGATAGATCCATTTCTAATCTTACATGGTCCCGATTCTTTTACAAACCAATGACATTCATGTTTGCAATCATTTAGATCTCGAGTTTGAACATAAATGTCAAAGTAGTGAAATGCATTAATCCACGAAAATTTACAAAAATATAAAGATCTTGGTATTAAGTATGTAGGCCTAAAAGTGAAGGAGTAACTTTCTCCAACTTTTAGTGATCGAAACCCAAAATCAGAATTTTTGTCTTTGCAATCTACTCCGAGTTGGGAATTGGTTAGATTGTTACTGATGTATACGGTTGTTTTGTAATTGGGCAAGCTTTCACCGCACTGGAATTGCACAGAAACGAGAATTGTAAGTAACATAAAAACTAAAAACAAAAATTTGGAGATTATAACCATCTTGCTTGCCCAGTGGATAAATTGGTAAAGTGGTTTTGAATCATGCGCCCACTTTCTTGTTATATATAGTGTCGAGTCAGGTGAAGGGGTACTGTTGTTTCCACGATTACTAATATTTTATTTAATTAATCATGTGACTATATAAGGATATTTTTCACATATATTTTAATTTTATTTAAAATTATTTATTATATTTACATGAAAATTTATATATTTATTTTATTTTTATCTTCAAGAGATCACAAAGCAGGGATTTGACCAATTTTTTTTCCTCCAATAGTAGGTGGCATCCCATGATGCGACCACTTATTTTCATTTAGATTTTTTATAACAAATGATTGATTTAATAAATAAAAAATAAATAAATAAATTTAATTATATTAATAAAATCAAACAAAATACATATAATGTAAAAAAATACATCTAAGTTTACGCGGTTGAATGATGTGTTAAGTGGTATATTATTTTAACAACTCCTTCTTATTGTTGCAGATAAATTAACATAGCATGTTCACATCTACTCAAACCCATAAACTTTGATGTATTTTTTCCATGAAATGTATTTTTGATTTTATTAATGTAATTTGGTTTTTTTTTATTATTTTAATTATTTTTTATTTATTAAATTAATAATTAATCATTTATTATAAAAAAAAATAAATGGCAATAGATTATCAAATCCTGGGGATGCGCCCTCCTATTGTGCGAAAAAAATGGTGGTGGCATCCCCAACTTGCGACCTCTAGAAGGTCAAAAAGTATGACATTTTGGTGTATAAATTTTAACGTAGAGTATAATGGAGTGTTTTTATAAAAAAAATAATATAAATGAAAAATATCTCATACAAGGGATACAATAAATATAAAATTCAAATAAGTGATACCGTACTCTAAAAAAAGAGTATTTATCGATATTATAAACTTTTTTTTTCTTAAATTTCTCCATGTGACATTACTATATTATATATTAAAGTTGATTAAATTAAATACATTTATGTATTCAATTTTGACATTAATAATTAGATAAATTATTTTCATTATTGAAATTAAAGTTAAAATTTTAATTAAAATCATAACAAAAACGTCATTTCAAAATAGACCTAAAAGATAAAACTTTAAAATTTGATGATGTTAAATATAAAGTATGATCAAACTCATTTATAGATTATATGTCATTCAACTATTTGTGGTTTAATTTGATAGTACCAACACATGCTAATTTTTAAATGTACCATAGAAGTCTCCTAAAAATAATATTGTATCACTATTTCTTTTATAAAATAGTCATTATTGTCATCGTTTTTAATAATAATTTCTCTTGCTTCAATTTAAAAAATATACGAGTTATAATTAATGTAAAACAAATATTATGTTGCTATCTATTACTATAACATCTTAAATTTTATAATAAACTATTTTATTAATGAAATATGATTTTAAATAATGAAATTGATGTTCAAATTATTTTAGAATATATGTTCATTAATTTTATGATTAATTTTCTTTATATACATGCCTACTATGATGTGCTAATTTTATACGTATTTGAGTAAATGAATAATATAAATAACTAATATTATATTTTATTATTTTATATGTTTTTCTAAAGATAATAGTATTTTAGTGTAAATATTTTAAATAACAAGATTTTATGCAATTTTACATGTATATGTGTGTTTGTAATTAATGTAATATTTTCTTGTATGTTTGAGTAATATTAGGTGTGCATATATTTCCTATTTTAGTTATTTAGTTTACATGTAATTATCTTGAGATAGTAGTAATATTGTTTTTTATTTCCTTTATTTTTATATACTTGTTAAGGCACGACGATTTTATATATATGTTATTATGATTTAGTAATTAATAAAAGGTGTTGATATTATATTTATTTATTTATTTTATATTCTGACTATTCTCTAATGATAGTAATATTTTAATATGAATATTTTGAAAAATAAGTATAAATATAGTGAATATTTTTAATATGAAAGTTTCAGTTATTAGTAATATATATTTTTTAAAGATTAATTATTTTAATTACTCAAATTTATAATATATTAGTTCAGAATTATTAGTAATATTGTGAAAATGAAATGGTGTTTCAAGGAGAATTAAAATGAGATTAAATAATTATTAATTTTATTTTAGTAAAATAAAAATAGTAATAGTAAAACATAAAATAAATAAGGGACCAATGAGCTTGGCACATGTGTGTGAAGAGATTTAAATCCCTAATTGCGTTAGTAAAGAAAATGTTTAATTGTAGTTTTAGTCCCTCCTATTTTTATTTACTCACGAAATTGGTTCTCCTATTTTAAAAGTCTACAAATTTGGTTCCTCCATGTGACTTTTTAACTAAAAAATAGTGACGTGTCATGCTTTAAATAGGGTGTCATATGATACAATGACGTAGAATGATTAATATCCATAAAATTTGAATAAAACACCTTAAAAATTTAACTTTCAACTTCATAAATTTTTTATGTATAATTTAATCAATGACATATGAATAATTAATGCATCTAGATGGTTATATATCATGAAATTGAATCTCACGTTATTTAAAATATGACAAATTGTCATTTTTTAGTTCAAAAATCTAAGAGATATACCAAAATTGTCGACTTTTTAAATAGAATTATCTATTTTGTGAATTGATAAAAATAGTGGGACCAAAAGTGCAATTAAGCCTAAAAAAACAAAAAAGGGAGCTGGACTATTGTTGGCACCGATGACCGATAACTATCCTAGAAAACTTCTTATGTTTTTATTCAAATTTCAATATGTTGTTTCCTTTATTGAGTTAGTTAATTTAATATACTTTTCAAAATTCTAGCCTTCACAATTACTCACGAAAATCCTCAAGTTTTCCATTTATGGAATATACTATTTTGCACTATTCTTCTTCATCGTAATTCCGATTAAAGAGAAATCAATGTCAAAACGACCATATGGGGACTGACTACATTCTCCACTAATTAGATTTCTGAGTTGAGGTAATTTTCCTTAACCATTTTCGAAATTAATCTTTTAGAGTGTGTTCTCACAATTTATTTTTGACGTTTACCCATAATCTGTTGAATTGGATCGATTGGAGGTAGATGAGTCAAAGAAATAAAGGCTTCTCACTTGTGGACTTGGACTATCATGTATGCAAACACCTAATTTTGTCTAAAAATATTAAAAAAAATTACTAAAATAATAAAAGTAAAAACAAATTACAATATGTTGGACAATTTATTATGGTTTAATGAAAAAAATCGAAATAATTTTTTTATTTATTGAAATGAGATTCTTCGAATTAGACTATCAAATTTTTTAATTAATTAAAAAAGTTTTTAATAGGAAGGTCAATCTTATTGATTGACCCTAATTAAAAATAATGACATGTTTTTAAGGAAGTTAGTAATAGAAAAGTCAATCCTATTAATTGCCTTGAATTGGAAATAATAGCAAATATTTTTAAATAATGTGTAATTGATTAATAATAATGACAAATTTTATTATTAAAAATAATTAAACCTAATCTACTACTATAAAAAGGAGTCTTAGATGACTCTCAAAAGAAAACGAGATTAAAAAATATCGACCGATTTTGGGTGCTTGAATTTGTCCACCAGAAAGCTACTAATGATACTTTGATACTTTGTTGCGTCTTTCTTACAATTTTTTTTTATAATACTACCATGTTTGTTTTTTGTATATATGATGTTATAGTTTAAACAAAATTCATATTCATACTCTAAAAATAAAATAGAATATTGAATTGAGAAAACACATTCTTCAACAATAAGTGTTATGTGAAAAATCACAAACCTCAAACAAATACTCATTTATGGTTCTACTCATTAAACTAAACTCTAAAATATTTAGAAAAATGAGATAAGTAAAAAAAAATCATAAATCAAAACAACATATTGTTATCGCTTTTGTCGAACTTGCCCATTGTTGGACCACCTAGTTGTTTTTCAATGCGCCGTTTGGTATAAGACTCCCATGATTGTCACACAAATAAAACATAAATTAAAATTTACCAACACACAAATATTTTATACCAATAACTACTAGTGTTTTGATTTCCCAATCGCACATGAGGATAGTAGAAGCAAGGTCTTCCCCTTGTCAAACAAAATTAATAAAACAATATTTTTCCTTCTTTTATTAATGTAGATAATTTATTTTCTTTTTTATTATTCTTTTTTGGGTCAAATAAATAATTAGATAAATAAATAGTTTGTATAAAATTAATTCTAGGGTAACCATTTTAACGGACAGTGTAGGGTGGTAATGCTTTCCCTACTCGTAATTGACTTCCGAATCTGAATTTTTGGTTCAAGAGCATCATTTAAGGTTTTATCCAATTTTTCCTTTAATAAAATAAACTCGATGGCCACTCATTTTTCGTGGATAAACCGGACTCGATAACTGGTGACTCTGCTAGAGATTTTTTAGAGTCAAAACCAACTGAATTACTCGTGTATAAATATTTGTTTATTTTATTTATTCTTTAATTGTTTTGTTATATTTTTATTGTGAATATAATTATATGTACTTATGATAATTTATTTTCATTGTGTTGATTCTTTTATTTTATTGATTTCTCTACACACAACACTAACACAATTCACACACTAATGAGTGAACTTTATACCCGGGCTGAGTGCAACCTAAGATAAGTTAAAGATTGTGTAATGATAATCTTTTGTATGTACATCCTATTTGTATGTCATGAAAGTCTCAACTAGAGTTGACTTTTTCTATAATATTTCCATTTTAATAGTTTACCTATATTGATTTAATATTTTAGAATTGAGTTGTGTGCTATAGGAACCGATGTAGAACTATAGAGCCACCCATCATAAATGTTCACATTAAAAAACACCATAGAAAGATCAAATAAGAAAAGAAACATCTATATCAAATTCATCATGTTGCATCGCATAATCATGCATATTTCATCATTTTTGTTTTGTTTTAAATCATGCTCATTTTTCTTTTCTTTTTTAAAAAAAGAAAAATCATTGTGTATTACCTTCAATTTTTATGAGGTAAACTGTAGTCAACTACATTTTTATACATTCACTTTTTTTTTTTACATTCTCATAAAAAATTTATTCGAGAAAAAAATATAAAAAAGCAAAAAATATTATGATACCCTTATTGGATATGTTCTCAATCTAGAATCATAAATGAATTAAAACAGACACAAATAAGAGAGGTATGAATCAACTCAAATGTTAAATAACTAAGATCTTAGAGGTCATTCAAAACTCGAGATTAGAAATGAGGGAAATTCTTTAGCAGAGTATGAAACACCATCTGACAATCATGTTCGTCCATTGAGCTTCACTCGATAAATTCACAATAATCCTCAAGAAGAAAGTGACAATTCCCACTTTTTGGTTTACCTCCAGGTTATACCCCACCACAAGCCACTAATCCACCAATTGTGGGTACAAATCAATAGAATGCGACTTACCCCCAAATATTGGGCTATGCTGTTGGAACCAAGTTGGTTTTATACTTAGAGTTTTGATGTTAACAAAAGTATTTTATGAGAACAATATATTTGACTTCACATAGCATGAAAGAAGATTCATGTTTTTGAAGAAAATCTAAAATAAGATTTGATTCAGATTTATGATTGAAGAAAATCATTGACAAAGTTGAAAAGAAGATATGGTCAAATGTATTTGAAGAAAATCAAAATAAAATTTGATTATGATTTATGATTGAAGAAATGTTTTGACCAAGTTGAAAAGAAGATATGATCAAGATTTGAAGAAAATTTAATCAAAATTTATCACAATAACATATGAATTATTTATAAAAATATTTGGTTAAGATTTATCTACAACAAAATATGAACAATATAAATCTAAAAAATTTACAAACTCAATCTGAACAAAATACGAACATAATCAATCTGAAGAATTTACAAACTCATTCTGAAGAAAATATGAACAAACTGAATTTTAAGAATTTACAAACTTAATCTGAACAAAATCTGAACAAAATACGAACAAAATCAATTTGAAAAATTTACAAACTCGATATGAGAAAATACGAACAAAATCAATCTAGAAGAACTGCTCAGATTGGATTAAGAAATAAAGAATTAGCTTAAGAGCATATTATCAAAAAACATCTTGTTCATAATTTTTTTTCTTACTAACATCATTGTTGACCAAGCTAGGAATGAAGATACTATTCAATAAACAAGAACTAAATTGAAACCCTAATTTTATCTATAAATAGATACTCGAGGTTGAACAAGAAGATAATCGAAAAATAAAAAAAGAGTAGAATAACTCAAGCTGAAATTTCCAAATTCATCATAGAGTTCAAAGAAAGAAACACTTGTTTGAATGAGAAATATTTTCTAAGTGTTTTTCTTAGAGTGTGATAGTCATTATTATAATCATCTTGTTAGAAGCAACTACTCAAGTTTCAAACCTTTGTATTCAAACCCGATAGTGGTGTTAGTGTGCCTTCAACAATTTGGGGTTGTCAGGTTGTGTGGAGAAGACTTGGCTGGTAGAGTGAAGGTGTGTGTGTTCCTCAAAAGTCTTGGGTTGTGAGGCTATTCGAGAAGGCTGACTTGGAGGGTCAGATGTTTTGTAATTCAAGTTGTTGAATTAGTGGATTAAAACCTTTTGAGTGAAAGGATTGGATGTAGCCAAGTTAGTGGTGAACCAGGATAAATTACTTGTGTCACTTTATTCCTGCACTCTTTTGTTTTTATTTTGGTTGCTTTAACTCAAAGTAAATCATCAAGGTTGAACCAGTTTAATAAAATAATGAAAAAGTTATCAACTTAGTGAAACACCATTCAATCCCCTTCTCGTGTTTGCACCTTCGACTAAAGTCCTTTTTTTCTGCATCACCCATATGTCGCTACAACCTTACAATGACCACCCACAAGAATATCAAACAAAAATTCCAATGAGTATCGAGGATGTAATACTCGGGGAGAATAGTTTGTATAGCTTGACTTCATTCCCATATCTTATACTTAATTATTGCAACATATTATCCAAAATTCTTTGTTTGTGCCTTGTCCAACAAAACCTCTTAAGCCATCATACCCAAGAGGATATGACCCAAATGCTAAATGTAATTATCATGTAGGAGGCACAATACACTCCATTGATGATTGAACAACTTTAAAATTCAAGGTGTGTGACTTGGTCGAAGCAGGGTGGTTAGATTTTAAAGGAAATGAACTCAACATAAAGAATAATTTCCTACCAAATCTTGGAAGTGAAGGTACAAACACGAGAAGGGGGGGTTGAATTGTGTTTGACTTAACTTGAATACTTTTCCTGTTTTAATACCTTCAAAACAAAACTTGATGTATAATTAAAACAGAGTTAGCAACGGATAAAAATAAAAATAAAACTCACAGATTTTATACTGGTTCACCGTTAACGAGGCTACGTCCAGTTCCTTCGCCTTGAAGGATTTCACTAATTCAAACCTTGAATTACTACCTTTATACTGACCCTCTAAGTCAGTCTTCTCAAACAGTCTAACAATCCTAGACTTCTTTGAGGAATGCAACTCCTGTCTTCAGCCAATCTGACAATCCCAGATTGTAGAAGAAATCACAACACTATAAATCTAATTGCCAAGTAACATGCTACCCTTTCTGGCTCCCTCAGATTGTAGATTCTACTTCAACAACTGAGATTTAACACACAACACTATGAATCTAATTGCCAAGTAACCTGCTACCCCTACTGACTCCCTCAGCTTGTAGACTCTACTTCAACAACTTAGATTTGACACAGTGGAACGAAAACAACAAGAGTACTTGCTTCTTGAAAGCTGAAACTCACAATTGACTTCTATGAAAATTTGGGTGTTTGCTTTGGAAGTGTATAACTCTTTTGTGATTTTCGATTCTAAGTATTCTGCCTTGAGCCTCCTTTTATAGATGCAGATTTGGGCCTCTTCCAAGCTTAATTTCGAACTGAATCTTGCTGGATTCTCTTGCAAAAATAACTTGACCAATTGGGCTTCATATAAATAAAAAACATATCTTCAGATTTCCTTTCAAAATAACTGGCCAATTAAATCTGTTGGTTCCTTCCCGCCACAGCTCCTGAATTCCACAACACCTCACTTTATTTTTGTAATAAATCTTTTTAATCCTTTGATCAAAATAAATTAAATTCTCCACCGTATAAATTTCCTAATTAAATTTGGACCAATGGATCTTCATGCACTAGTCCACATCTGGACCATACTGATTGTTATGCTGTGATCCTCTGATTTCGGCCTTCCCTGGACCACACTTCCTGACCCTCTGATCTTCTAATTTCGGCCATCTTGGATGCGCACCTGATATGCTATAATCCTCTGAATTCGGCCTTTGCTGGACTATACATTCTGTCCCTCTGATTTCGGCCAACACTGGGCCATGGTCTGATTTTCTGATCTGGACCATCACTGGACCAAATAATTAATTCTGAACCACTGATCTGGAAATCTTCCCTCTGATCTGGACTAATTCTGGACTTTCGTCTGGATTAAATTGAAATTAAATATAGACAACAAATATTTCAGTCTGGGCAGTTTCCCTTTGATTTTAGATTAGGTTTGGATCATTCTGGAAATCATTTCTTCTTGTCTTGACTTAGTTTCATGCCCTGAATCATGCTCTCTTATTGTCTGGGTCAAATCTGGATTGATTCTCTTGTTCTGGACTCATAAACTTAGTTTCTGGTTGAGTTTGGAACAAGTCTGGGCAGTTTAATATTTCACTGCCAGGCCATCTTCTGGTCAGAATAACTTCTGGAATAAATTTGATATTTGATTGCTTTTTGTCTGGAACAACTCTCCTTCTGGCAGGCTTTCCAATGGTATGATCCATTTTTCATTCTGATTTTTATTCCTTCTGATCTGGGCCATCAAAGATATCTTCTGATTATGTTTTGACATTTCTGGAGTATCTTCTGGTCATTCCAGAATTCATTTTTCTGGAATCCTTTGATCACTACTTCTGATTCCTTCAGTTTCTAGGGCATTTAACTTAATAATTCAAAGTACAAAATAAGTTTACATAGAGTACATTTGTAAGCATCAAAATCCTAGGTACTTAGAACCAACTTGGTTCCAACAATCTCCCCCTTTTTGATGATGACAAAACCTTAACTTATTTTGCTAACCTATGACACGAAGACTTTGAATTACTCCCCCTCAGACCAATCTCTCCCCCTAAGTTTGATACTCTCCTTTTCAACTCTTTCTTTTTCTCTCTTCACATTTCCTCTCCTTTTCAACTCCTTCTTTTTCTCTCTCCCTGTTTCCTCTCCTTTTCAACTCCTTTTCTTTTTCACTCTTTCTTTTTCTCTCTCCCTGATTCCTCTCCTTTTCTACTTATTTCTCCTCTTTTCATCTATTTCTTTTATGCTCCTCCCTTTCTTTTTGTCTCTCCTTTTCCACTTATTTCTCCTTTTTCTCTCTCTCTCTCTCTCTCTTCCCCTTTTTGTCATCAGCCAAAAAGTGGTCCTACTATTTTTGTATTTTTTTTTGTTTTTCTCTTTACAAAGTACAGAAAGTAAAAACAGAAAATAAAAGACAGAAAATAAATTAACATGAAATTTAAAAACTCCTAAGATGACTACTTGAGCTAGTCAGATATGGAGGTCATGCTGAGATGCTTCTTGATGAACTCGAACCTACCTTCTGGTAATGCCTTAGTGAAGATATCAGCCCATTGATGTGTCCACAAACTGTGAACTGCATCCTGCTGCTGATATATACTTAGCTTCAGCTGTTGACATGGCAATGGTGCTTTGTCTTTTGCTTGACCAAGAGATCTAAGAAAGTGCAGTTGCCCCTTGTACTTTTCCTTTCCAAGTTGTCTCCAGCATAGTCAGAATCACAAAAACCTCTGAGTTTGTAGGTGGGGGTTTTCTTGTATAACAGGGTAAGGTTGGTGGTTCCTTTAAGGTATCTCTGTAGGTCTATCTTTTGGCTGGTTTTATCTTTCTCAATTGAGCAGGTTGGGTGCATGGGGGTCTATTTTGATTTGTGAATGAGTATACCTGATTTACCTTGATGAATCTGAATTCTCAGGAAGAACTTAAGTTCTCCCATCATGCTCATTTGGAACTCTTTCTGCATTAGGTCAGAAAACTCTTTGCACAAAGTGCCATCAGTTGATCCAAATATGATATCATCAACATAAACTTGGATAATCAGAATATCATAGTGTATTATCAATCTGGCCTCTATTAAATTCATTCTTAAGCAGAAAGTTACTAAGTATGTCATACCATGCCCTTGGTGCTTGTTTTAAACCATATAAAGAATTTTTTGAGTTTAAAAATATGGTTTGGAAAATCAGAGTTTTCAAATCCAGGGGGCTGTTTGACATAGACTTCCTCACTTATGTAGCCATTTAAGAATGCACTTATAACATCCATTTGATACAGCATTATATCATGATTAGCAGCAAATGATAAGAGAATTCTAATTGCTTCTAACCTGGCCACTGGAACAAAAGTCTCAGTGTAATCTATACCTTTCTGTTGACTGTATCCTTGAGCTACAACTTCACCCTTTTCATTGAATTTGTTTATGAACACCTACTTGGTTCCAATAATGTTTTTGTTTGGTCTGGATACCAGATCCCAAACATCATTCCTTTGGAATTCATTCAGCTCTTCTTGCATAGCAGGTATCCAACCTTCCTCTGCCAAAACTTCATCAACATTGCTTGGTTCGCATCAGCTTCTGGTTCTGTAACAGCTTCTGATTCTGATAAATCAGCTTCTGGTTCTAGTGAATCTGTAACAGCTTCAGATTCTGGTAAATATCCAGATTTCTCTTCTGACTTATCTTGGCTGTTTCTGACTTGATCAGATTTATCTTTTGAAGATTTGTCATGTGTTGCTGACTTGCTTGTATCCTTTACCTTCCCAGGTACTTCTGTTTCTTGTGCTTCTGCTCCCTTTGGTGAACCTGCACTATTTTTATCTTGCTTTGTTTTGTCAAGATCAAGCAGTTTGTCATATATAATAATATAAATCAATTAATTTAAAATTTAACTTAATACACTCAAACCATTAATTCTGCTTCTGGTGGTTTCTGTTTGTTTTTGAAACCATTGGAATGTTGTTTCTGCTGAGGTGTTCAATTCGTGTGAATCACCTGGTTCCTCTGACAGTTTGAAAACCTCTATGTCAACTCTGAAAATCCTCTTGCTTCTGATTTTCAGATTCTTAATCTGTATGTTCTGTGATTACATGGTTTGGACGAGGGAATTTGAATTCCCTTCCAGGTTTGTAGTATTGATAAATCTCACTGGATTGTTTGAGGAACTTTCCTGATTCTGATTCCTTAATTTCTGCTTTGACTCATACACCATGTTCCTCTGGTGATTTTGGGACTGATGGTGATTCTGGTAATTATACTGATTCTGATAATTAGAGTAGTTCTGATGATCATACCTCAACCTTTGATACTGATACCTGTTCAGGTTCTGGTACTGATTTTGATTCTGATTCTGGTTCCAGTGTTGATTCTGGTTCCAGTTTCTGTGCCTCCAATTCTGGTTATGGTTCCAGTTCCTGTACCTCTGATACTGGTTCCAGTTCTGGTTCTGGTTCCAGTTCCTGTTCCTCTGATACTGGTTCCAGTTCTGATTCTGGTTCCAGTTCTTGTTCTGATTCGTGTGATATCTTTGATATTTCCTGTTCCTCTTATGATTCTGGTTCTGGTTGCGTTGACCAGACCTTCTTCCATCGGACTCATATTGCTTTTGTCTTGTGGTAGCAGGAACATAAACCTTCTTCTGCTTGTGCATTGCCAACATCCATTGTCCAGGCACCATTGTTGGTGTCTCCTTCTGGTTGCTCAAAACATCTGCAACATAGACAATTTGATCTTTTGGTACCCTGAACTGATTGGGTCCAGGTTTGTTAGTCTTAACAGCTCTCTGATCTTGTTCATATTTTACCATTGGACAAGATAGTTCAGAGTGACCTTTCTTGGCACAAACACTACATAAAACATCAGAATGAACAACTTTATTTTCAGTAATTGTTTTTGTAAAACCAAGACCTCTTTTTCCAGAATTACTGTTTCCATAAATCATTGATGCATTTTTACTTCTTTCCATTCCATTGGAAATAAAGTTTTGAAAAACTTGATCATGCATATCAGATTTACAAATAGTTTCAAAAGTGGAACAATTATTACTTTTCAGAGTTTCGTTTTCAGATTTGAGTCTTGCAACATCAGTTTTAAAATTTTTGTTTTCAATTGCATACTCAGAATTTCGATTTTTTAAAACTTGGACTTCTTTGGTTAGATTTTCCTTATCTTCCCTAAGAGTTTTCAGTTTTAAAGACCTTTTATTGTTTGCATTTAACAAGTCTTTTAAAGTCTCAATTAATTCAGATTTAGACAGATCAGAAAATACCTCATTGTCTTCATCTTCTGATTCTGTTCCAGAGCCCGAGCTATATTCAGAACTTGAGTTGGAATGAGCCATCAGAGACAAAATTGTTTCCTCTGATGTGCTTCCAGATTTGCCAGAATGATTGCTTCGATCATTCTTCCTTCTGCCTGTTTTCCTTCTGGAATTCGTGCCTTTATGAGGTCCAGAAGCAGACTTGATGTGAGCTATCTTTGCTGTTTCTGCCTCTTCTTCATTAGAAGATTCTTCCTCTGATTCTGATAAATCCCAGGCAGCCATCAGACCTTTCTTTCTGTATCTGAAACTCTTCTTGTGCTGTTTTCCTTTTTCCAGATTTGGACATTCTGACTTGATATGTCCAGGTTCATTGCATCCATAACAGATGATATTCTTCTTGTCAGATTCTTCCTTGCTATTATGTTTCTTCTTGGAACCTCTCCTCTTTATGTTTTCCCAGATCTTAACGATCTTTTTGGTTAAGTAAGCCATATCATCACAGTCACTGTCACTATCCTCTGATTCTGATACTGCCTTTGCAGTTTTCTTCTGTTTCGACTTCAGAGCCAGCTTCTTTTTCTTCTTTGGTTCATCTTCTTCCAGTTCTATTTCATGAGACCTGAGTGAGCTGATCAGGTCTTCAAGCCTTAAGGTTTTCAGATCTTTGGCTTGCTGAACTGCAGTAACCATTGGTCTCCACCTTTTTGGTAAACATCTTTGAATCTTACTGACATGATCTGCAGTGGTATAGCTTTTGTTTAATACTTTTAAACCTGATACCATAGTCTGGAATCTGCTGAACATTGTTTCAATGTCTTCATCCTCTTCCATCTTGAACAGCTCATACTTTCTGACTAATATGTTAGCCCTTGCTTCTTGAACCTGCTGGGTTCCTTCATTGGCCAGAACGAGACTGTCGAATATGCTCTTTGCTGTTTCCTTATTTGTGCATCTATCAAATTCCTTGAATGTGACTGCATTGACCATGATGTTTCTGGACTTGTAATGAAGTTTGTGTAATCTTCTCTGATCTGGTGTCATATCATCCATGTCTAATTCTTTAGTTGGATCTTCCGAATCAATTGGTGCAGTGTATCCTCTGACTATCATCTTCGATAGTTCAGGATCTTGAGATATGACAAAACATCTCATTCTGTCCTTCCAATACTCAAACCTTTCTCCATCAAACAGTGGTGGTCTGTTGATGTAGTTTCCCAATTCTTCTGACATATTGAACCCCTTGGACCTTTCATCAACCACTGTTAAGTGCTCAGCCTTGAAACCAGGCTTTGATACCAATTGAAGGTGCAAACACGAGAAGGGGGGGTTGAATTGTGTTTGACTTAACTTGAATACTTTTCCTGTTTTAATACTTTCAAAACAAAACTTGATGTATAATTAAAACAGAGTTAGCAGCGGATAAAAATAAAAATAAAACTCACAGATTTTATACTGGTTCACCGTTAACGAGGCTACGTCCAGACCTTTCGCCTTAAAGGATTTCACTAATTCAAACCTTGAATTACAACCTTTATACTGACCCTCCAAGTCAGTCTTCTCAAACAGTCTAACAATCCTAGACTTCTTTGAGGAATGCAACTCCTGTCTTCAGTCAATCTGACAATCCCAGATTGTAGAAGAAATCACAACACTATAAATCTAATTGCCATGTAACCTGCTACCCCTTCTGACTCCCTCAGATTGTAGACTCTACTTCAACAACTTAGATTTAACACACAACACTATGAATCTAATTGCCAAGTAACCTGCTACCCCTACTGACTCCCTCAGCTTGTAGACTCTACTTCAACAACTTAGATTTGACATAGTGGAACGAAAACAACAAGAGTACTTGCTTCTTGAAAGCTGAAACTCACAATTGCCTTCTATGAAAATTTGGGTGTTTGCTTTGGAAGTGTATGACTCTTTTTTGATTTTCGATTCTAAGTATTCTACCTTGAGCCTCCTTTTATAGATGCAGATTTGGGCCTCTTCCAAGCTTAATTTCGAACTGAATCTTGCTGGATTCTCTTGCAAAAATAACTTGACCAATTGGGCTTCATATAAATAACAAACATATCTCCAGATTTCCTTTCAAAATAATTGGCCAATTAAATCTGTTGGTTCCTTCCCTCCACAGCTCCTGAATTCCACAACAACTGACTTTATTTTTGTAATAAATCTTTTTAATCCTTTGATCAAAATAAATTCAATTCTCCACCGTATAAATTTCCTGATTAAATCTGGACCATTGGATCCTCATGCGCTAGTCCACATCTTGACCATACTGCTTGTTATGCTGTGATCCTCTGATTTCGGCCTTCCCTGGACCACACTTCCTGACCCTCTGATCTTCTGATTTCAGCCATCTTGGATGCGCACCTGATATGCTATAATCCTCTGAATTCGGCCTTTGGTGGACTATACATTATGTCCCTCTGATTTCGGCGAACACTGGGCCATGGTCTGATTTTCTGATCTGGACCATCATTGGACCAAATAATTAATTCTAAACCACTGATCTGGAAATCTTCCCTCTGATCTGGACTAATTCTGGACTTTGGTCTGGATTAAATTAAAATTAAATCTGGACAATAAATATTTCAGTCTAGGCATTTTCCCTTTGATTTTAGATTAGGTTTGGATCATTCTGGAAATCATTTCTTCTTGTGTTGACTTAGTTTCATGCCCTGAATCATGCTCTCTTATTGTCTGGGTCAAATTTGGATTGATTCTCTTGTTCTGGACTCATAAACTTAGCTTCTGGTTGAGTCTGGAACAAGTCTGGGCAGTTTAATATTTCACTGCCAGACCATCTTCTGGTCAGAATAACTTCTGGAATAAATTTGATATTTGATTGCTTTTTGTCTGGAACAACTCTCCTTCTGGCAGGCTTTCCAATGGTATGATCCATTTTTCATTCTGATTTTTATTCCTTCTGATCTGGGCCATCAAAGATATCTTCTGATTATGTTTTGACATTTCTGGAGTATCTTTTGGTCATTCCAGAATTCATTTTTCTTGAATCCTTTGATCACTGCTTCTGATTCCTTCAGTTTCTAGGGCATTTAACTTAATAATTCAAAGTACAAAATAAGTTTATATAGAGTACATTTGTAAGCATCAAAATCCTAGGTACTTAGAACCAACTTGGTTCCAACAATCTCCCCCTTTTTGATGATGACAAAACCTTAACTTATTTTGCTAACCTATGACACGAAGACTTTGAATTACTCCCCCTCAGACCAATCTCTCCTCCTAAGTCTGATACTCTCCTTTTCAACTCCTTCTTTGTTCTCTCTTTCTTTTCTTCTCTTCTTCTCTCCTTTTCAACTCCTTTATTCTCTATTTCTTTTTTCTCTTCACATTTCCTCTCCTTTTCAACTCGTTCTTTTCACTCTTTCTTTTTCTCTCTTTGTTTTTCTCTCTCCCTGTTTCCTCTCCTTTTCAACTCCTTTTCTTTTTCACTCTTTCTTTTTCTCTCTCCTTGATTCCTCTCCTTTTCTACGTATTTCTCCTCTTTTCATCTCTTTCTTTTATGCTCATCCCTTTCTTTTTATCTCTCTTTTTCTACTTATTTCTCCTTTTTTTCTATCTCTCTCTCTCTCCCCCTTTTTGTCATCAGCCAAAAAGTGGTCCTACTATTTTTATATTTTTGTTTTTGTTTTTCTCTTTACAAAGTACAGAAAGTAAAAACAGAAAATAAAAGACAAAAAATAAATTAACATGAAATTTAAAAACTCCTAAGATGACTACTTGAGCTAGTCAGATATGGAGGTCATGCTGAGATGCTTCTTGATGAACTCGAACCTATCTTCTGGTAATGCCTTGGTGAAGATATTAGCCCATTGATGTGTCCACAAACTGTGAACTGCATCCTGCTGCTGATATATACTCAGCTTCAGCTGTTGACATGGCAATGGTGCTTTGTCTTTTGCTTGACCAAGAGATCTAAGAAAGTGCAGTTGCCACTTGTACTTTTCCTGTCCAAGTTGTCTCCAACATAGTCAGAATCACAAAAACCTCTAAGTTTGTAGGTGGGGGTTTTCTTGTATAACAGGGTAAGATTGGTGGTTCCTTTAAGGTATCTCTGTAGGTCTATCTTTTGGCTTGTTTTATCTTTCTCAATTGGGCAGGTTGGGTGCATGGGGGTGTATTTAGATTTGTGAATGAGTATACCTGATTTACCTTGATGAATCTGAATTCCCAGGAAGAACTTAAGTTCTCCCATCATGCTCATTTGGAACTCTTTCTGCATTAGGTCAGAAAACTCTTTGCACAAAGTGCCATTAGTTGATCCAAATATGATATCATCAACATAAACTTGGATAATCAGAATATCATAGTGTATTATCAATCTGGCCTCTATTAAATTCATTCTTAAGCAAAAAGTTACTAAGTCTGTCATACCATGCCCTTGGTGCTTGTTTTAAACCATATAAAGAATTTTTTGAGTTTAAAAACATGGTCTGGAAATTCAGAGTTTTCAAATCCAGGGGGCTGTTTGACATAGACTTCCTCACTTATGTAGCCATTTAAGAATGCACTTTTAACATCCATTTGATACAGCATTATATCATGATTAGCAGCAAATGATAAGAGAATTCTAATTGCATCTAACCTGGCCACTGGAACAAAAGTCTCATTGTAATCTATACCTTTCTGTTGATTGTATCCTTGAGCTACAACTTCACCCTTTTCATTGAATTTGTTTATGAACACCTACTTGGTTCCAATAATGTTTTTGTTTGGTCTGGATACCAGATCCCAAACATCATTCCTTTGGAATTCATTCAGCTCTTCTTGCATAGTAGGTATCCAACCTTCCTCTGCCAAAACTTCATCAACATTGCTTGGTTCGCCTCAGCTTCTGGTTCTGTAACAGCTTCTGATTCTGATAAATCAGCTTCTGGTTCTGGTGAATCTGTAACAGCTTCAGATTCTGGTAAATATCCAGATTTCTCTTCTGACTTATCTTGGCTGTTTCTGACTTGATCAGATTTATCTTTTGAAGATTTGTCATGTGTTGCTGACTTGCTTGTATCCTTTACCTTCCCAGGTACTTCTGTTTCTTGTGCTTCTGCTCCATTTGGTGAACATGCACTATTTTTATCTTGCTTTGATTTGTCAAGATCAAGCAGTTTGTCATATATAATAATATAAATCAATTAATTTAAAATTTAACTCAATACACTCAAACCATTAATTCTGCTTCTGGTGGTTTCTGTTTGTTTTTGAAACCACTGGAATGTTGTTTCTGCTGAGGTGTTCAATTCGTGTGAATCACCTGGTTCCTCTGACAGTTTGAAAACCTTTATGTCAACTTTGAAAATTCTCTTGCTTCTGATTTTCAGATTCTTAATCTGTATGTTCTGTGATTACATGGTTTGGATGAGGGAATTTGAATTCCCTTCCAGGTTTGTAGTATTGATAAATCTCACTGGATTGTTTGAAGAACTTTCCTGATTCTGATTCCTTAATTTCTGCTTTGACTCATACACCATGTTCCTCTGGTGATTCTGGAACTTATGGTGATTCTGGTAATTATACTGATTCTGATAATTAGAGTAGTTCTGATGATCATACCTCAACCTTTGATACTGATACCTGTTCAGGTTCTAGTTCTGGTACTGATTTTGATTATGATTGTGGTTCCAGTGTTGATTCTGGTTCAAGTTTCTGTGCCTCCAGTTCTGGTTCTGGTTCCAGTGTTGGTTCTGGTTCCAGTTCCTGTACCTCTGATACTGGTTCCAGTTCTGGTTCTGGTTTTAGTTTCTGTGCTTCTGGTACTGGTTCCAGTTCTGGTTCTGGTTCTAGTGTTGGTTCTGATTCCAGTTCCTGTACCTCTGATACTGGTTCCAGTTTTGGTTCTGGTTCCAGTTTCTGTGCTTCTGGTACTGGTTCCAATTCTGGTTCTGGTTCCAGTTCATGTTCCTCTGATATTGGTTCTAGTTCTTGTTCTGATTCGTGTGATATCTTTGATATTTCCTGTTCCTCCTATGATTCTGGTTCTAGTTGCGTTGACCAGACCTTCTTCCATCAAAATCATATTGCTTTTGTCTTGTTGTAGCAGGAACATAAACCTTCTTCTGCTTGTGCATTGCCAACATCCATTGTCCAGGCACCATTGTTGGTGTCTCCTTCTGGTTGCTCAAAACATCTGCAACATAGACAATTTGATCTTTTGGTACTCAGAACTGATTGGGTCCAGGTTTGGTAGTCTTAACAGCTCTTTGATCTTGTTCATATTTTACCATTGGACAAGATAGTTCAGAGTGACCTTTCTTGGCACAAACATTACATAAAACATCAGAATGAACAGCTTTATTTTCAGTAATTGTTTCTGTAAAACCAAGACCTCTTTTTCCAGAATTACTGTTTCCATAAATCATAGATGCATTTTTACTTCTTTCCATTCCATTGGAAATAATGTTTTAAAAAACTTGATCATGCATATCTGATTTACAAACAGTTTTAGAAGTGGAACAATTATTACTTTTCAGAGTTTGGTTTTCAGATTTGAGTCTTGCAACATCAGTTTTAAAATTTTTGTTTTCAGTTACATACTCAGAATTTTGATTCTTTAAAACTTGGACTTCTTTGGTTAGATTTTCCTTATCTTCCCTAAGAGTTTTCAGTTTTAAAGACCTTTTATTGTTTGCATTTAACAAGTCTTTGAAAGTCTCAATTAATTCAAATTTAGACAGATCAGAAAATACCTCATTGTCTTCATCTTCTGATTTTGTTCCAGAGCCTGAGCTATATTCAGAACTTGAGTTGGTATGAGCCATCAGAGACAGAATTGTTTCCTCTAATGTGCTTCTAGATTTGCCAGAATGATTGCTTCAATAATTCTTCCTTCTGCTTGTTTTCCTTCTGGAATTCGTGCCTTTATGAGGTCTAGAAGCAGACTTGATGTGAGCTATCTTTGCTATTTCTGCCTCTTCTTCATTAGAAGATTCTTCCTCTGATTCTGATAAATCCCAGGCAGCCAACATAACTTTCTTTCTGTATCTGGAACTCTTCTTGTGCTGTTTTCCTTTTTCCAGATTTGGACATTCTAACTTGATATGTCCAGGTTCATTGCATCCATAACAGATGATGTTCTTCTTGTTAGATTCTTCCTTGCTGTTATGTTTCTTCTTGGAACCTGTCCTCTTTCTGTTTTCCCAGATCTTAACCATCTTTTTGGTTAAGTAAGCCATATCATCACAGTCACTGTCACTATCCTCTGATTCTGATACTGCCTTTGCAGCTTTCTTCTGTTTCGACTTCAGAGCCAGATTCTTCTTCTTCTTTGGTTCATCTTCTTCCAGTTCTATTTCATGAGACCTGAGTGAGCTGATCAGGTCTTCAAGCCTTAAGGTTTTCAGATCTTTGGCTTGCTGAACTGCAGTAACCATTGGTCTCCACCTTTTTGGTAAACTTCTTAGAATCTTACTGACATGATCTGCAGTGGTATAGCTTTTGTTTAATACTTTTAAACTTGATACCAGAGTCTTGAATCTGCTGAACATTGTTTCAATGTCTTCATCCTCTTCCATCTTGAACAGCTCATACTTTCTGACTAATATGTTAGCCCTTGCCTCTTGAACCTGCTGGGTTCCTTCATAGGTCAGAACGAGACTGTCGAATATGCTCTTTGCTGTTTCTTTATTTGTGCATCTATCAAATTCCTTGAATGTGATTGCATTGACCATGATGTTTCTGGACTTGTGATGAAGTTTGTGTAATCTTCTCTGATCTGGTGTCATATCATCCATGTCTAATTCTTTAGTTGGATCTTCTGGATCAGTTGGTGCAGTGTATCCTCTGACTATCATCTTCCATAGTTCAGGATCTTGAGATATGACAAAACTTCTCATTCTGTCCTTCCAATACTCAAACCTTTCTCCATCAAACAGCGGTGGTCTGTTGATGTTGTTTCCCAATTCTTCTGACATATTGAACCCCTTGGACCTTTCCGCAAACACTGTTAAGTGCTCAGCCTTGAAACCAGGCTTTGATACCAATTGAAGGTGCAAACACGAGAAGGGGGGTTGAATTGTGTTTGACTTAACTTGAATACTTTTCCTGTTTTAATACTTTCAAAACAAAACTTGATGTATAATTAAAACAGAGTTAGCAGCCGATAAAAATAAAAATAAAACTCACAGATTTTATACTAGTTCACCGTTAACGAGGCTACGTCCATTCCCTTCGCCTTGAAGGATTTGACTAATTCAAACCTTGAATTACAAACTTTATACTGACCCTCCAAGTCAGTCTTCTCAAATAGTCTAACAATCCTAGACTTCTTTGAGGAATGCAACTCCTGTCTTCAGCCAATCTGACAATCCCAGATTGTAGAAGAAATCACAACAGTATAAATCTAATTGCCAAGTAACCTGCTACCCCTTCTGACTCCCTCAGATTGTAGACTCTACTTCAACAACTTAGATTTAACACACAACACTATGAATCTAATTGCCAAGTAACCTGCTACCCCTACTGACTCCCTCAGCTTGTAGACTCTACTTCAACAACTTAGATTTGACATAGTGGAACGAAAACAACAAGAGTACTTGCTTCTTGAAAGCTGAAACTCACAATTGCCTTCTATGAAAATTTGGGTGTTTGCTTTGGAAGTGTATGACTCTTTTTTGATTTTCGATTCTAAGTATTCTACCTTGAGCCTCCTTTTATAGATGCAGATTTGGGCCTCTTCCAAGCTTAATTTCGAACTGAATCTTGCTGGATTCTCTTGCAAAAATAACTTGACCAATTGGGCTTCATATAAATAAAAAACATATCTTCAGTTTTCCTTTCAAATTAATTGGCCAATTAAATCTGTTGGTTCCTTCCCGCCACAGCTCCTGAATTCCACAACACCTCACTTTATTTTTATAATAAATCTTTTTAATCCTTTGATCAAAATAAATTAAATTCTCCACCTTATAAATTTCCTGATTGAATCTGGACCATTGGATCTTCATGCGCTAGTCCACATCTGGACCATACTGATTGTTATGTTGTGATCATCTGATTTCGGCCTTCCCTGGACCACACTTCCTGACCCTCTGATCTTCTGATTTTGGCCATCTTGGATGCGCACCTGATATGCTATAATCCTCTGAATTTGGCCTTTGCTAGACTATACATTTTGTCCCTCTGATTTCGGCCAACACTGGGCCATGGTCTGATTTTCTGATCTGGACCATCACTAGACATAATAATTAATTCTGAACCACTGATCTGGATATCTTTCCTTTGATCTGGACTAATTCTGGACTTTGGTCTAGATTAAATTGAAATTAAATCTGGACAATAAATATTTCAGTCTGGGCATTTTCCCTTTGATTTTAGATCAGGTCTGGATCATTCTGGAAATCATTTCTTCTTGTCTTGACTTAGTTTCATGCCCTGAATCATGCTCTCTTATTGTTTGGGTCGAATCTGGATTGATTCTCTTGTTCTAGACTCATAAACTTAGCTTCTGGTTGAGTCTGGAACAAGTCTGGGCAGTTTATTATTTCACTGCCAGGCAATCTTCTGGTCAGAATAACTTCTGGAATAAATTTGATATTTGATTGCTTTTTGTCTGGAACAACTCTCCTTCTGGCAGGCTTTCCAATGGTATGATCCATGTTTCATTCTGATTTTTCTTCCTTCTGATATGGGCCATCAAAGATATCTTCTGATCATGTTTTGACATTCCTGGAGTATCTTCTGGTCATTCCAGAATTCATTTTTCTGGAATCCTTTGATCACTGCTTTTGATTCCTTCAGTTTCTAGGGCATTTAACTTAATAATTCAAAGTACAAAATAAGTTTACATAGAGTACATTTGTAAGCATCAAAATCCTAGGTACTTAGAACCAACTTGGTTCCAACAGGAAGTTCTTCAATGAATGTCGTCTTCTACGATTGATCAAACTAATTGGGTCTACCTTTGTGCAAAAAAAAAAAAACAAAGAAACAACTAGGAGATTATTGAGTTACCTATAATTTGAATGTAATTACTCTAGATCTTACCCTAATTTATCTTTACGGTGGACACACTTTGTTCCTTAGTAGTTTGAATATTAATAAATGCATTTTTTTTCCTTCTCACCAGTCATATACTTCACAATTTCTTACCAAACATTATTTGTCTTTCTCTTCTTTAAATCATATACCATGCACATTTGTAAATAATCCATTCATAAATAAGTTTGTGAAGATCTCATACATAATTTCAATCAAGTTATTAATTCCACTGAAGGTTAGAATGATAAAAATAAACTCCACTATTTGGATAGACCTCAATATGTTGGGGTATGGAATTAACGTCACGTTAATCCCCTAAAAATGTCATTTTATCTTTATCATTGTCTAAATGTGTTTTGAATATACCAATCACATGGAGGAATTTGAAGTTTGTACCATGGGCGTTCTAACCACCTTGGAATCGATAGTGAAAATGTTGAAAGTATATGACACTTAAATGTAATCCTCAATCAACTAAATCAAGAATGGAAAAATTGGGATAAGAAAATGATCATTTTATTGTACATATTAGAAAAATATCTAAAACAATTTGAAGTCATTTTTCATCACGTCCCTCAACAATATAATCAATTGGCTGCTGTTCTAGCTATTTTATCTTCAATGTTCAAAGTAAGTCATGATGAAGAATAGTTATTCACAAGAATGAAATTCACGACTATCCTGATTACTATCAAATGTATAAGAAAAGCTAGATTTCTCATACGAAATATTACCTCCTAATTATGGAATACCCTCCCTGAGTATCAAACCAAAATTGGGGCACCCTTTATCAAGGAGTAATGATTTGTTTTGAAAAACTGAATTTACTTCAAGAAAAATGTTGATTGCCTGACGTCACAGACAACTCTTTCAAAAGAGCTTAAAAGAAGAACAAATGCGCCTGAGAACTTCAAGAGAAAGAAGTAGAGCTCAAGAAGATTTCACATGTCTAAAAGGTCTAGCATGGAAAGTGGACTCCTAACTATATGAGCCTCTATACCTTAATACACACACACATACATACATATACATTCAAGTGTGAATTTGATCCACACAAATGTTAATTGAGAAGAATTACCACTCCTTACACGTCGATGCTTCCAAAAGCATAACATCTAAATAAAGACCTGTTAGGTCAAAAATACGAAAAGACTGCCTAGGAAAAACTGAATGAAGACCCGTTTGGTCGAAAACCCTAAAGAGTGACCTATGCAAAAGTTAGGAAAAAAGCTTGTTAGGTTGAAAATCTGAAAGAGCAACCTAAGTAATCCAGCAGATTATCTTTGGTGGTCTGGTACAGCAACCTCGCCTGAGAAATCAACCTTAAAATGATCCAGAATTCTTGTGACTTCTCTTGCATAGGGTAAAGCTATAGAATCTTTTGAAGCATATAGAACTGAACGAACAAAGTATGCCCAATTTAAATCAGCCCCTTCTATCATAAAGATCATAACTTGAAGTTCAAATTCAGAGATCTGTGAGTAGTTCCTTGCTTTTGGTATCAATATATAACTTAAGAAATAATGTAGTAATCTGTTGTCAACATTCAGATTACCAACACCATATCTTTGTCTAGCATATTCCGAACCAGATTGTGTGCGTTTTCTTTCCATAGTGTCTTTGTCAAAACGGCACAATAAAATATAAGCATCATATTTAGTAGTGTTTACTCATTCACATAGATGTCCTGGACACATCTTCTGACCTCCACAAGGTATGTGCAGAACTTCCCCAATAAGTTTAGTGCCTAAATTGATAATCTTTCCTTTAACTTTAGACACTAATCTATTCCCATCCTTTTCTAGGTTACAGAAGAAAACCCTAACTAGGTCAGGATAAATAGGACCATTGTATCCAATAAATTCTTCCAATTTTTGAGCCTTCAGCAACTTAGGAAATTTAAACTTAGAAAAGGAATCAAGCGTATCAATTTTGGGGGTTACCAGCTTTTTGTCAGAGAAGTGTGTTCTGAATCTGTCCAGTTCTTCTGGGGAATGAAGTAATCTGGATAGGTCAGCCACGTTGTCATTTCTTCATTTCTTTGAAGGACCCACAGAAGCAACCTTGGTTCTTGGTCCTCTTTTGCGTGCATTCATTTTTGAGAAGATGAAGTTTACGGTATTTTGGGGAATTTAAGGTTTTGATTTTGATTTCACAGTAATCTCAGATGCAATGGATGATGAGGGGAAGGTTTAGATATGATTGTATGAAGGTTTAGGGATAGGTTTGGATGAAGATTTTGAAGAGAAAAAAATCAGAGACTTTGATTGTAATCGGCTACCAATTTTTTGTATTCGTAACCTAAAACTGTTAACAATCCCTTTTATATAAAAAAATTTCGAAACTGTATTCGACTACAGACTTGGTGTATTCGAATACAGATTTTTCTGGAAACGTGTATTCGACTACAACCTGTCTGTATTCGAATACGACAGTAAAGATTTCGTTTCAAAGTGAGATTTTTAACACTAAGCAGACCAAAAATATTTTAAACATGTAGAAAAACATACAAAGATGTCAAAGAATCATATATTAAATAAAAGAAGATGGAAAAATTTTAGAATTAAAATTGCTATGACTTACAGAGCTTTCAAACCTTTTTGAGATCATTCTTATTTAGAATTCTTAGTTCCTTCTAGATATTGTAGAATGAATCTCTAGGTAATGGCTTTGTAAACATATCCGTTATCTGAGTACCACATTTTTGAGGTTCTTTGTGTGTATTCCTACAAAAACAAGTTTATGGTTTTATTTGGTACCCAGAGTGCTTTGGGTCCTTGAATGTTAGTACCTTTCTTGACCCACACATAATGCCCTTGTGGAACACCAATGTTCCTAAAGTAACAAGCATTAGGTGTGTGACCATTAAGACCACAATAAAGACATTTTGGACTTGTTTTAGGAAAGCAAGGTTTCTTTTGAATAATATTTTTCTTAGAACAATGATGATTCTTTTGAACAGCGATTACTTTCTTATTTTGGATTGGTATCCTTGTACAAACTGTTATATCCTGTTGTTCTTAATTAAGAACATTGTTGGAAAAATCATTAAAGTTATTGTTTGAAGAAAGTGGTGTATTTTCTTCAAGTGTTGTAAACTAAGATAGTGGTGTGCTATCTTAGGCAGGGTGTTAGGAATTTGTAATTGAAGTCTTAGGGTTAGACTTGTACTTATTCTAACAGATATTGGAAAATCTCTTGTGGGGTGCAAGAGGACTGGATGTACCCTTGGTTGTAAGGGGAACCAGGATAAATTTTTGTGTGTTTTTACCTTATGTCATTTACAGTTTTCATTTACTAACACAGCAAGATTAAACAAACTTCAAACAGTCACTTAAATAATCTCCAAAATTCTAAAAACAGAAAAATTGTCCAACACCTAATTCACCCCCTCTCTTAGGTGCAACTATGTTCTTACAATTGGTATCAGAGAAGGTTTTTGGTAATTTTCTCCTAGCTTCATGGATTTCGCTCAAACCTGTTTTTAGAGATGGTGGTAGCAGTAACAAACCACCCTTCTTTGTCGGTGAACATTATGATTTCTGGAAAATACGTATGCAAGCATACCTTGAGGCTCAAGGTGATGACATATGGGAGGCAGTAGAAAACGGTCCATATGTTCCAACAACAGTTATCAATAATAAAGAGGAAACAAAAATAAAAGCCTCATGGACAGATGATGAAAAGAGAAAAGTACTGTGTGATAAGAAAGCAAAAAATGTTACAATCAGCATTGGGTATGGATGAATTCTTTCGCATATCCCACTGCAAAACAGCAAAAGAGATATGGGATACTCTGGAAGTAACCCATGAAGGAACAATTGAGGTAAAACGTTCAAAACTGAACACTTTATCTCAAGAATACGAAATGTTTAAAATGCAACCAGGAGAAGCAATCCTGGACATGCAGAAACGTTTTTCTCACCTAACAAATCACTTAACAGCACTTGGCAAAAACTTTACTAATGATGAATTGAACCTAAAGGTTCTAAGATCATTGACCAGAGCATGGCAGCCCAATGTGACAGCAATTTCTGAAAAGAAAAGTTTGTCAAAAATGTCACTCTCAGCACTTTTTGGAAAGTTACAAGAACATGAAATAGAATTAGAAAGATTGGAAAAGAATGAGAATTCAGAAAAGAAAACAAAGAATATAGCCTTGAAAATAGAATCAAAAGAAATGATAAATAAAGAAGATTCAGATGAAGATGAAAACATCACTTCCCTGGTTAAAAAGTTCGGTAAGTTTCTTCAAAATGATAAAACATTTAAGAAGAAGAAAACCTTCAGGAAGAAAGATGTCTTCACTACAAATCAGAATGTCACTACAAAGAATATAGCCTTAAGAAGGACATATGAAAGCAGAATGTCCAAACCTTATCAAGAAAAATGCTAACAGAAGGAAGGAACTCAAAAAGGCATACATAGCGTGGGAAGATAATAAAGTAAGTTCTTCATCAAATTCAGATAATGACGAATGCGCTAATGTTGCTTTGATGGCTTCTCATCATTCTGATAATGAAGAAGAGGTTAGTAATAATACTATTTGTTATGATAATGATGATTCTTGTGTTAAAGATAATGATGCACAACAAGCCATTAAAGAACTACTTAATGAATGTAAAAATCTGTACAAAGTAGTGTCAAATCAAAAGAAACAGATTTTATCCCTAAATGAAAAGATTGACACTATGGAACAAAATTCTGAAAAATAAAAACAGATTTCTACATGCATTAAATGTGATTCACTTTCTTTTAAAATTGTCCAAATGAATAGAGTTATAGAAAGGTACGAAAAGGGACAATTTGGATTGGAAAATATACTTAGCATGCAGAGATATTCAAATGACAAAAGTGGACTTGGTTACTCAAAATTTGATAAACCAAGTATTGGTAAAACTATCTTTGTAAAAGCAAATAACCAATCTAAAACTAAGAAAGTAATCGCTGTTCAAAAGAATCATCATTGTTCTAAGAAAAATATTATTCAAAAGAAACCTTGCTTTCCTAAAACAAGTCAAAAATGTCTTTATTGTGGTCTTAATGGTCACACACCTAATGCTTGTTACTTTAGGAACATTGGTGTTCCACAAGGGCATTATGTGTGGGTCAAGAAAGGTACTAACATAGAAGGACCCAAAGCACTCTGGGTACCAAATAAAACCAAACTACGTAGATGATATCATATTTGGATAAACCAAAAATGAAATATGTGAAGAATTCTCATTAATGATGCAAGGAGAATTTGAAATGTCCATGATGGGAAAATTAAATTATTTCCTAGGACTTCAAATCAAGCAACTTAAGAATGGCATCTTTATTCATCAGACAAAATATTGTAAAGAATTATTAAAAAGATTTGAGATGGACAACAGCAAAGAAAGTGCGACTCCCATGGGATCTGGAATGTATGTTGATAAAGACGAAACTGGTAAATCAATTGATATATCAAGGTATAGAGGTATGATTGGGTCTCTCTTATATCTAACGGCCAGTAGGCCATATATTATGTTTAGTGTGTGTTTGTGTGCAAGGTTTCAAGCAGATCCGAAGGAATCCCATCTTGTAGCAGTAAAGAGGATAATGAAATATCTAAAAGGAACAACCAATGCTGGCCTATGGTATCCAAAAGGTAGCATATGCAATCTCATTGGTTATTCTGACTCTGACTATTCAGGATGTAAGAAGGACCGAAAAAGCACAAGCGACACCTGTCACATTCTAGGAAATGCACTAGTATCATGGTCTTGTAAGAAACAAGCATGCGTGGCCTTAAGTACTGCAGAGGCAGAATACATAGCAGCAGACAGTTGCTGTGCTCAAATCCTTTGGCTGAAGCAACAACTATGTGACAATGGACTTGATCTGGGGTGTATTCCTCTGAAATGTGACAATACTAGTGCCATCAACATCACTAAGAATCCAGTCATGCACTCTCGAACCAAACATATCGACATACATCATCATTTTTTGAGGGATCATGTGCTCAAAGGAAATGTTGAAGTTACCTTCGTGGACACTGATAATCAACTGGCAGATATTTTTACAAAGCCACTACCTAGAGAATCATTTTACAAGATACGGAGGGAACTAGGCATTCTAAATGAGAATGATCTCTAAAAGGTTTGAAAGATTTATAAGTCATATCACTTTTAATTTTAAACTCTTCATCTTTTCTTACTTGATATATGATTCTTTGACATCTATGTATGTTTTTTACTACATGTTTAAAATGTTTTTGGTTTATTTATTGTTAAAAATTTTACTTTGGAAACGATATTTTTACTGTCGTATTCGAATACATGTTCCCAGAAAAACCTGTATTCGAATACACCAAGTCTGTAGTCGAATACAGATTCGAATTTTTTTTATATAAAAGGGTTGTTAAACAGTTTTTAGGTTACGAATACAAAAACTGGTAGCCGATTACAATCAAAATCTTTGATTTCATTTCTTCAAAAACTTCATCCAAACCTACATACAATCATCTCTAAACCTTCCCCTCATCATCCATTACATCTAAGATTACTTTGAAATGAAACCCAAAACCCTGATTTCCCCAAAAACCGTAAACTTCATCTTCTCAAGAATGGATGCACGCAAAAGAGGACCAAGAACCAAGGTTGCTATTGTGGGTCCCTCAAAGAAACGAAGAAACGACAATATGGCTGACTTATCTAGACTACTTCACTTCCCAGAAGAACTGGACAGATTCAGAATCCATTTTTCTGACAAAAAGCTGATAACTCCAAAAATTGGTACGCTTGATTCCTTTTATGAATTTAAATTTCCTGAGTTTCTGAATGCTAAAAAATTAGAAGAATTTATTGGATACAATGGTCCTATTTATCCTGACTTAGTTAGGGTATTCTTCTGTAACCTTGAAAAAGATGGGTCCAAATTAGTGTCTAAGGTTAAAGGAAAGTTTATTAATTTAGACACTAAACTTATTGGAGAAATTCTACACATACCTTATGAAGGTCAAAAGATGTGTCCAAGACATCTATGTGAATGGGTAAACACTACAAAATATGATGCTTATATTTCGTTGTGCCGTTTTGACAAAAATACTATGGAAAGAAAATGCACACAAGCTGGTACGGAGTTTGCTAGACAAAGATATGGTGTTGGCAATCTGACTGTTGACAACAGATTACTGCATTATTTCTTAAGCTATATATTGATACCAAAAGCAGGGAACTACTCACAGATCTCTGAATTTGAACTTCAAATTATGATCTTTATGATAGAAGGGGCTGATCTAAACTGGGCATACTTCATCCGCTCAGTTCTATATGCTTCAAAAGATTCTATAGCTTTACCCTACGCAAGAGAAGTCACAAGAATTCTGGATCATTTTAAAGTTGATTTCTCAGGCGAGGTGCTGTACCAGACCACCAAAGATAATCTGCTGGATTTAAGTGTTTTGCCTAGTATGAAAATAGTTTGGAGTGAATCACTTCAAATTTATGTCCATAAGGGTGATCTTGGACAAAGTTCATCAACTGCCCAAGATGAAAATGCAGAAGAAGCAGAACCAACAACAGGCCCAGCAGTAGCACCAGAAGCAGCACTAGAAGATGTACCAGAAGCAGCAATATCAGTAGCACCAGAACCAGACAACATAGCCCATGATGAAGACATCATCTCAAACAGAATGATCATGGACAAACTTAACTTCATTCAATCTTTTGTCCCAGATCAATTCCAACACTTGAATGAATCTTTCAGTAATCAAATTCAAAACATGACTGCTTCCTTCAACAACCAATTCCAAGATCTTGAATCAACCATCACTAAACATCATACATTCTTCCATCAAGAACTCAGTGACCTATCAGACAAAATTGACAATCTGCATCTCCCACTAGACTCAGATGATTAAATTGGCTATTTGCAGTTTTTGTTATTTGTGTCTGCTAAGTTTTTTGTTATTTACAAGTTTTTGTTCTTTGTTTCTGCTATGTTTGACTTTCCCAGTTAAACTCTTAGTTTCTTTTAATATATATTACTAGACATGGTTTTGTTAAAAATTTCATTTGATTGCAAATCCTTCTATATATCATGTGATGCTTCTATTTCTATTTGTGTATGTTCTGTTGATAGTATCCTCTTCCTTTTTGATAATGTCAAAAGGGGGAGAAAAAATGTATATATATTGTTGTTGCTAGTTATTTTGTACAGATCCTCCAACACTTAAGAAGGAGAAAAACATATATCAAGGGGGAGTAAGCTCACATATAGGGGGAGAAATCAAGACGTTGAAAAATTCAAGCAACAAGATTTTTGTCATCATCAAAAAGGGGGAGAATGAAAATTAAAGATCTACATTTTTTATGAAGACAAAAAGTTCATTGATAAAAAAGCAAAAGGATATTAAGCAACTCATTCTTCAAATTTATGTTTAGGTAAAGTATTTAATATTAAATCAAAAATACATTTCAAGTACAATATTATGAGAACCATCTTGATAGCATATGCATTAAAATGTTTTATAAAAATATTTAAAAACATAAACATATGTTTGAAAATATAATTTTTACAAAATCTGAAAATCTGTATTCAAATACGAAGTGTCGTAGCCGAATACAGACTACAAGTCAGAAGCTAAAACTGAAGATCTGTATTCGAATACGAAGTGTCTTAGCCGAATACGGATTGCAAGTCAATAGCCAAAACCAAAGATCTGTATTTGAATACGAAGTGTCGTAGCCGAATATAGATTGCAAGTCAGTAGCTAAATTTAAACTTTTGTATTCGACTACAGCTTTGTGTATTCGAATACAACTCAAGTTAGTGGCAAAAATCTCATACTTGTATTCGACTACGAGGTATCGTATTCGAATACGAAGTTCAAATTTTAAATTTAAATTGAACGTTATAGAAGTGTATTCGAATACATTGAGGCTGTATTCGAATACAACTTCGAAACAATGCAACTTTTCAGTTTTGAAACATTGCATAAGTTCATCAAAACTTTTGGGAACCATTGCCATTGATCTGAAGTGTTGCCTTGGAATATAAATACTTCAAAACTTCAATTTTTACTTAGAACTTTCGTCTTACCTTTTTAGAATCAATTTTCTGAAATATCAAACACTTCAAAACTTAAATTTCATATTTTCAAGTACATGCTTTTCATTTTCATATCATTAAGAAAGGTTCTCAGTTGTACTTGGAAGTGTGATTGATTAAGTATGAAATACTTAGTGTTATAACCTTGTTCTTAGTCAAGAACATCATTACAAAATCAATTAAAGTCATTGTATCACTTGAAGAACTTAGTGTAGATTCTTCAAGTATTGTTAACTGAGATAGTGGTGTATTATCTTCTGTTAAGTGTTATAGAATTTGTAACTGAATTCTTAGGGTTAGACTTGTAACATATTCGAATAAAGTGAAAATCTCTTGTGGTGTGCAAGAGGACTGGATGTACCCTTGGTTGTAAGGGGAACCAGGATAAATTCTTGTGTGTTTTACTTTCTGCCATTTACAAGCTTTCATTAACTAACACAGCAAATTAAACAAATTCAAAACAGTCACTTGAACAATCTCACAGAAACTCTAAAAATAGAAAAATCGTCTAACACCTAATTCACCCCCCTCTTAGGTGTACCTCTGTTCTAACAAACTCAATGACCACAGAAGCAAGCGAAAACTTCCTGTATTACTGCCTTGCAGCTGAGCACTGGAGCGCTGCCAAGGAGACATACTCAAATACTGATAATACTTCTGCCATATTTGAGATCAAGAGTCTCCTCCATGACCTGCGACAAGGAGACACAACACTCACTGATTACTACCATACCCTCACCCGTTATTGGCAGCAGCTGAAAATCTATGAGCATATAGTATGGTAATTTCCTGAAAATAGCAAACAATACAAAAAACTGGTGGAGAAAGATCGAATATACTAGTTCCTCCTTGGCCTGAACAAGAATCTAGATGATGTAAGACGAAGAATCCTTGGAACCAAACCTCTACCCAACATCAGAGAAGTATTTTCAGAAGTGAGAAGAGAAGAGAGCCGAAGGAAAGTCATGCTTGGAAGCACAAATCAAAGCTACATTAATGAAGGTTCAACCTTGGCTGTGAAAGGAAGCTACAAAAAATCTAGAGGATGGTGTGATCACTGCAAAAAATCAAGCAACAACAAAGAAACATTTTGGGTCATTCATGGAAAACCAGCAGACTAGAAACCATCTAGGAACACGGACATTCGCACCCATGCTGCCACATCAGAATGAGGCAAAGTGTTGGCAGCCCTAGCACCTAAACCAAGTCCATTCAAAAATGAAAAAATGGAGATGTTGCAAAAATTGCTACAACAATCCCTACAAAACACTACCACACACTCAACTGCTGCCTTGGCCTAAAAAGTTAATTCTTCATGTGTTTATTTTATTGACAAGGGAATATCTAACTCTAGATTATAGACTTTGGAGCCTCAGACCATGCGACTGGGGATATCACTCTATTTGATGAATATTCCCTATGTAATGACAATTCTATGGTACGAATAACATATGGCATAAAAACAAAAGTTATTGGTAAAGACTTAGTAATAATCTCCAAGAACATTACTCTTAACTCAGTTCTTTATGTTCCAAAGTTGAATTGCAACCTTTGGTCCATAAGTAAATTGACTCAAAATCTAAGTTGTTTTACTAAATTGTTGCCTCACCTATGTGAATTTCAGGATCTGGATTCAGGGAGGAAGATTGGCAATGTTGAGGAATGTGCAGGTCTCTACTTCCTTCAAGCTAGTGAGTTCAAGAAGAGAATAAATAATTTAGCCTATGTTGCTGCATCAAGTGGTGAAAACCTAGAGGAAGTTGTCATGCTATGGCACTATCGTTTAGGACATCCAAACTTTATTTACCTTGAAAAAATGTCTCATTCTCTATTTAATAAAAATTCAAATTTGTTTCAATGTGAAATATGTCAATTATCAAAACACTCACGCAACTATTATCCTGCTCAACCTTATAAACCATCCCAACCTTTCTCATTAATCAATAGAAATGTTTGGGGACCTTCCCATGTTAAAAACATATCTGGTTCAAAATGGTTTGTGACCTATATAGATGATTATACACGAGTTACTTGGGTGTTCCTTATGAAAGAAAAATCTAAAGTGGAAGAAATCTATGAGAACTTCACCAATATGATCCAATCCCAATGACAAACCAAATTTCAAGTCCTATGAACTGACAATGGTCGTGAGTATTATCACCATTCCCTCAAATGTCACATTCACTAGCATGGAATAATTCACCAAACCAGCTGTGTGAACACACCACAACAAAATGGTGTTGCCGAGAGGAAAGATAGGCACCTCATGGAGGTTACTAGGTCCCTGATCTTATCGACTAATGTACCAAATCATTTTTATGGTGAAGCCGTCCTTTCAACATCATATTTAATAAACATAATGCCTTCTAAAGCCCTCAAGTTCAAAACCCATGCCAAACCCTTATATCCATTTACCCACACATTAAAATCCTTTCACCCATTCCTCCCAAAGTCTTTGGCTCCACTGCATTTGTGCATGATAACCAACCTAACAAAGGAAAATTAGAGCCCAAATCCCTGGAATGCATATTCTTAGGATACCCACCAAATAAGAAAGGATACAGGTGCTATTGCCCCATGAGCAAATAATTCTACCATTCCATGGATGTAACCTTCTTTAAAAATCAACCTTACTACCCCAAAGTTGGCCTTTAGGGGGAGACAAAACAAAATATAGCAAAATCCCAACCTTGGGAAAAGGAACAACATTTGCAACATGAAATATAGCACAATTTGCAACAATATCAGCAGAATTTGCAACATTTTTTAGAAAGTGAACAGACCTCCATACAGCAGCAAGTTGTAGAACAAAATATTAACCTTATGACTGGAGAAACAGCAAAACCTGCAACCAGATCTAACACATAATCGGAAAAAGAACTATTGATGTACACAAGGAAGAAGAAAACTCAAAGGGAGGAGGAATTCTACACACCTCCAAGGCCAACCCAAAATTCTAAACCTAATACATATTTAGAGTTCTACCAGGTAATATTGTTTTTGAGCCTAATGATAATTGCGGTCTAAATGAAAATGATCTTAACTTCCCAATTGCTTTGAGGAAAGTAGTGAGATCATACACTTCATCACCATATTGGATAACATAAAACTTCCAAAAAATGTTCAAGAAGTTGTCCAACATGTTGAATGGAAGGATCCAGTGGAAGATGAAATTAAAGCACTAAACAACAATGGAAAATGGAAATTTTTGGAGCTTTCTGAAGAAAAAAAACTACTTGGGTGTAAATGGATCTTCTCAATAAAGCTCAATTTTTAGGGGTGTGTGAATAGGTACAAAGCCCGCTTGATGACAAAGGGGTTCACCCAATCATATGGGGTGGAGTATGAAGAAACATTTGCTCCAGTGGCAAACTCAAGTTGTTAAGGGTCACAAATTTACTCAATGCCAAACCGACCATACAATGTTTGTCAAGCATTCTAGTGAAGGAAAAGTGAAAATATTTATTGTTTATGTGGATGACATCATAATCTCATGTCTTCAAATTTTGCAATACCTCAAAAAGACACCTGAGAGAGGTCTTCACTTCAAAAAGGACTCAACTAGGAGTCTGAAAGTGGTTACAAATTCAGATTGGGCTGGTTTATTGACTGATCACAAGTCAACAAGTGGGTATTGCAAATATGTGTTGGGAAACTTGACTACTTGGAGAAGTAAAAAAAAAAATCGGTGGTGGCAAGAAGTAGTGCAGAGGTTGAGTTCAGAGCAATGACTCATGGCATTTGTGAGGGAATTTGGTTGTAGAGAATGCTTAAGGAATTAGGAGTACCAACAGATTCCACCATGAGCCTTTGGTACGACAACAAGGCAACCATCAATATTGCAAAAAATCCAATCTACCATGATAGAACGAAACATGTGGAGATAGATAGACATTTCATAAAACAAAAGATAGATGGTGGAATTATCAAGTTGGAATACATCCTTTCCAAAAACCAAACTGCAGACATACTGACCAAGGCCCTTCACAAATCTAATTTTGAAAACTTAAGGTCCTTTATTGACTGGTTATTTTGTAATTAATTTATTATATTATATAAGACACAGGTGAAACACAAAATGGTATACAACATCAATACATCATCTATCCAAGTTGAATCGTTATCTAATAATCTCACAATAGGAAGACACCATCAACAATAGCTTCTATCAAATCGAACAAAGTCACTAGACGCAAAAGCACGACTATGTAGCTCCAACTACTAGAGGACTACGCTCTGAGATTTGTTAGGCCACCCATTTATATGTAACATTCATTAAATAATTTATTTAAATGATTTATATCTATTTTTATATTTATTAGTATTTTGTGTGTAATAATTTATTTGTTTTGCTTGATTTATTTTAATTGATGAAATTTTTAGTTGAATTATTTAATTAAATTAGAACTAATAGAAATTATTTTTGGTTGTTGTTTTGGGCCAAAGAATAAATTAAGCTAGGAGGTTTTAAATCGGTGTGACCCAAACTTATATGCATGTTCTTACATGAAGATGTTTTTAATCCATTTGTTGATAGAAGAAAAAAAAAAGTGTTTTGATCGACTCCTTTCTATCTCTTCCACGTCTATTTTCCCCTTCAAGACACAATTTGATGACAAATTATTGTCACCTTAACATAATGGGACTCATTGATGGTCTTGTCTTCTTGCCTCTACCACAATTAAGAGAAGAAACAATGAATCTTTCTCTCATGATTTACTTTCATCCCTTTATTTGTCCCCCATACTATCTTCATTCCAATTTTTAATGGGATGGGAGGTTACAAATTTAATTGGTGTTTCATTTTTTTTTAATGCAATCAAGAGAGAGAACAAAAATATTCTCCTCTCTATGGACACATCTCGCCTACCTCTTTCTCTTGATTAGGAAGATAATTTTATTTTAATACAGAAAAGAATCTTAGGAAATATTTTTTGTTTAAGGACAATATTTAACAAAAATAAATAAATAAATAAATCAATAAATAAATAAAGGGGGACGATCTACATATATGGGCTTATTATTCTTTTCCACATCAATTCTTGTTTTTTCCTAAGTCCCACAAACTTCCCTTCACCATCAAAAGAAAAAAAGAGAGAAACACAGTTTTCTTCTCTTGCTTCCTCACACCATCATCATCATACCCAAGTTGAATCCCAATTTGCTTCTTCCTCTTAGTATCATCTCAATGTAATTTCCATCCATCACTTTCTTTTGACTTTGCTCATCGAAGAAAGACCACTAATACGATGTCTTCATCAATAAAGCTTGGTCGGTTCTCTTAAACTTCGATTCTTGAGGCTTAGAATGTATTACTAGGAAGAAAAATACCTAAGATAAGGATTTTTCTTCTTGCAATTCAAATTATACGATAATTTTGTGAATGAGTCATCTAATATATTTGTTCTTGTAGTTTTGTTGTTGTTAGTTAATATGTGTTAGTAATTGTATGGTAAAAATCGGTGATTTGGAAATAGGAAGACAATTGTAATTTTGATTAAGGTTGTTATGTTAATACAACTACCTAAGTGAATATATAACTTAAGAAAAATTAAGGTTGTTGTGTTACTGTTTAACTATCTTGTGAGGTATATATAATAGAATAATTTTTATTAGATGATCATGTATGTGTGAAAGGAATAAACTTTAAACTAAAAATATAGATGATAATGTTATGATAAAAATAATAATTTTGATTATTTAAAGAAAGTGAATACTTTTTTTTGAATGTTGGAATAATAGAAAATAAAAGGTTTATTAATTGCTGTTTTTTTTTTACGTTGAGTGTTGTATTTTAAAATAATAATGTTGTTGTTTATCTTTTAATTGTTGTTGCTGTCTTGTAAATAGTGTTGTTTGATATCTTGTAAATATTGTTGTTGTTGTGTTATAAATTTTGTTGTTGTTTCCTTAGATTGTTGTATTTCTCAAATAAAAATTTGTTGTTAATTTTAAAATTAATTGCTGTTTTTGATTTTGCTACTTTCTTAATTTATTTTCTGATATTATGTGGTTGTTTTTTTTTTAAAATTATTGTTGTTTTTCTTTAGATTGTTTGTTATTCTACGTATTTATTGTTCAATTTTTGCATATTAAGTGTTGATTTATACATCATTGATTGAATGTGAAGGACTCCGATGTTGATGTTGATTTAATCAAATGAGCATAATTTGACCCTACAAGTCAAGTCTTCTCCTACCAATCTGACAACCCCAGATTGAAGAAGGAACTTACACCACCTTGACCCAACAAGTCAAGTCTTCTCCTACCAATCTGACAACCCCTGATTGAAGAAGGAACTTACACCACCTTGACCCTACAAGTCAAGTCTTCTCCTAACAATCTAACAACCTCAGATTGAAGAAGGAACTTACACTACTATCGGGTTGAATACAAGAGTTTGGAGCTTTGAGTAGTTGCTTCTGGAAAGCAGATTATAATGATGACTCTCTTGAGTAGTTGCTTCTGGAAAGCTGATTATAACAATGACTCTCACACTCGAAAAAACACTTAGACAATATTTCTCTTTCACACAAGTGTTTCTCTCTTTTGAACACTCGGATTACTTTGAACTTTAAGCTTGAGTTCTTGTGTTTTTCGATGATTTCTTCTACTGCTTGAAGCCTCTATTTATAGTTGAGATATGGGCTTAATTTCGAACTATATCTTGCTCAGATTCCTTTTGAAAATTCTTCAACCCGATTTTGTTTCTTTCTAATTTTGAATCAAATCTTCTTCAAATTGAAATTAAATCTTCTTCAGACTTTGATCAGATCTCCTTCAAATTTCCATCAAGTCTTTTTCAAATTTTGAATCAAATCTTCTACGAATCTGAATCAAGTCTTCTATGAATCTGGACCAATGTTTTCTTCGAATCTGGACCATTTCTTCTTTTGATCTGGACCATGTTTCCTTCTGATCTGGACCATGAATGATATCTGAAGGTGCAAACACGAGAAGGGGGCTTGAATTGTGTTTGTAAGACCCTTAAAATTAAAATTAAATTATGGAATTAATATTAAGTGTATTTTGGGAATAATTGTAAAATATTCAATATATGTATATTTTGTGTAACTACATATATATAAATATTTATTTTTGGAGGTTGAATTAAAATTATTGGATGAAGAATAAATTAATTTAATTACGAGTAATTAAATTATCGGGCAGTTAATTAAGAGTTATCTGCTAATTGCGACGAGACTGGTTAAGTGCTGGATGGTCAAACAATATTATAATATTGATGTGTTGGGTGAGGTGGCACCTAAGTGTCTCTATATATAGATGGGAGAGGCCAGGACAGAAACAGAAACAAACACATTTCCTCCTCCCTTACTGCATGAAACAGTACCTTTCTCCTTCCTCTTCCCATTCAGTTTTCTGTTAGCAGAAAAAAAAAAGAGTTGCTCAAAAGTGAGATTACTTGGAAATCCAAGCACCAAACAACCAAGTACCAAGAACAAAATTTTTTCCTCTCCTTATTACGGAGCTAGACAACTAACTTTGGTAGCGGAAAATGCAAACGGAAACTTCGCCGATTTTTGTCGCGAAAACGTGAACGGGAGCAGAAACGTAACAGAGGTAAGGGGCACCTTCCACTTTCTAGTTTGCATTTTAGGGCTGTAAATGCATGTTTGATGTGTGATCATATTTTAGTTTCTAGTTTGAAAAATGAAACTACTGTGCATCTTGTTATAAAATGCGAAAAATGCATTCTATTGATGTTTGATGATTCTGTGATGTTTGCTGTTTTGGCTGATATAACATTGCTGTTTTGGTTGTGTAAGAATACTGGAAAATACTTTGCATGTTGTTTTGGGAATGATCAAAATGTAAATGTTTAAAAATGTCTGTTCTGTTTTGTGGTTGACTTTCTGTTTTGGTGGTTTAAGCAAAACTGTAAGGTTGTTGTGGTGTTGGTGATTCTGTTTTTCTGTTATGTTGATAACAATCTGGTGTTGATGATGGTTTCAAAAGAAAATGGTTTAAAATGGTGAAAGTGTTTTCTGGAAAACCTGTTGTTGATGAAAAATGTTGTAAGTTTTGTGGTTAAAGAAAAACAGTGAGGTTATTCTGGTGGGGACGATACTGTTTTCTATTGTGTTGTTAAAATAAAATTGTTGTTGATTGTGTTGATGGTGATTTTTAAAGGAGAAGGATTTTAAATGGGTGAAGGTATTTCTGGAAAATCTGTGGTTGATGAAAAATGTTTTGAGGTTTGTGGTTTCAAAAGAATGAGGATTTTGTTTTGGTGTTGGGTTGGTTTTTCAAAGAAAAGAATTTGAAAATGTGTTGAAATTTTCTGTAAAATTTCACTGAATTCGAAGGTGTATTCGAATACGGCACGAGTGTATTTGAATACAGCCTGCAAAGCTTCTGTTTTATTAAAAAAAATTAACTTGTATTCGAATACGGGTCTCTGTATTCGAATACAGATACGGGATTTTTGCTTCTGACTTAGCATCTGTATTCGGATAAGACCCTGTCGTATTCGAATACAGGATTAAATTTTGCCACTGTATTCGCATCTGTATTCGAATACAACACCCTCGTATTCGAATACAGAATGCTGATTTTTCACTATTTTAGCTTATGTATTTGAATACAAGGGAGCTGTATTCGAATACAGATTCGTGTTTTCCAGAAATTCAAGTTTTAGACACTGTCATATGACATTTAAGAGTTGGAGAAACATTGGAAAGGTTTGTGATAAATTAAAATGAAGTTTTTGAGATAGTTTTGAAGTGGTGATGATGAAGTGCTTGAGATCTTTATTGATGCTGGGGAAACAGAGTATTGATTTTTCACTATTTTAGGTTCTGTATTCGAATACAAGGAAGCTGTATTCGAATACAGATTCGTTTTTCCAGAAATCTCAGTTTTAAACATTGTTTTATGAACTTTAAGAGTTGGGGAAACATTGGGAAGACTTGTGATAAATAAAAATGGAGTTTTGGAGATGGTGTGAAGTGGTAATGATGAGGTTCTTGAATGTTTTTATTGATGTGATGATAATGAAATTATTGGGGTTGAGATGGTTTTGGGGAAATGATGGAAAGGCAGAATTTTGCTGATGTTTGCATATTGTTTTCAGTGAAGAGAAAACATTGCATGTTCATACATTGCATAGTCAGGTGGTAACCGCGATGGGCCACAGAGTAATGCGTAAAATGTGCTGGTCTGTTGAGCGTCTGCATGAGTGCTAGTCTGTAAGCGATTGTACCTTGATATGCGCAAAACGTGTTGGTCTGTTGAGCGACTGCACGAGTGCTGGTCTGTTGAGCGACTGCACTGGTACTGGTTTGTGAGCAACTTTACCTTGGTATATGTGAAACGTGCTGGTCTGTTGAGCGACTGCACGAGTGTTGGTCTGTTGAGCGACTGCACTGATGCTGATCTGTGAGAGATTTAACCATGGTCATGTTGGCCATTAAAGTCTAACATATGAAAATCGTGCTGATCTGTGAGCGACCGCACGTGTGCTAGTCTGTGAGCGACTGCACCTTGGTAATTCCAGGAAGTTGAGTACATGAGCATACACATATTGCATCGGGGTGGTTGACCGGTGGGTCATGATTTGGATATATGTTGATGATTGGAAATTGATGTGTGTAAGTATCTTATAAAATTTGAATTTCTGATGAATGGTTGTGATTGTTGAGTTGATGGTTGTACTTACAACATGTTTTCCATATTAATTGGTTGCTGTTTGAAAAGGCATACATGTCATGAAATTTCAAAATGAGCATCTTTATTTATCATCATTGTTATATGATATGCCATGGATATATTTGTTACTGTTGATATAAATGTTATGTGTTATTTGTTAATTTCGGTCGGTGACCCTTTACTATTATTGTGGAAATTGGGCTTTGCCCTCAGATGATACCCAAACCCGTCCCACCGACTGTTACACTAACAACGGAAAAGTCGTTAGTTTCCCTTGATCTTCACGTACGAAGTATTCGTGGACAACGTAGAGGGACGGACCACTGGGGTGAAGACTAGACTTGTGGAGGAGGCGGTGGAAATTACTTGCTATTGTAGCTCAGTGCATGATCAGACTAGACTTTTTGTATAGGGCCTAGTGTTGAGGGATGTATTCACTTATTTTGGGATTATTGTATATTTTCCTTCCGCAACTCTAATAATATTTTAGTTTGGGATAATTGTATATTTTCCGCACTCTGATAAATATTTTGGTGGGTCCAGGATACAATTTTGATGTATCTTTATTTTCGTATATTTTCAAGATTAATTTTCCAAAACTCATTTACTCGGTCAAGTTATGATGTAATTATTTAATTACGGTCCTTATTTGAAGCACGACGTATTATTTTACGAAATGATTTAATTTTTATTTTTATTTAAATTATCTTGAATTATTTCGGAAAAAGGAAAATCCTTTTATTTATTTATTTCGGTTGAAGAAAAAAAAATACACTCGCGCTGTGTTTTAAACTCGGGGTGTTACAGTGTTTGTACTACTTGAATTCTTTTTTTGTTTTTGATGATTATTTGAAATCTGAAATATAATCAAGTAGAGTGAGCAGCGGATAAAGTAAAATACACAACACAAGGATTTATCCTGGTTCACCATTAACTAGGCTACATCCAGTCCCTTCATCTTGAAGGATTTTTCACAAATTCAAAACTTTTGAATTACAACAATACTACTAACCCTCTAAGTCAGTCTTCCCAAACAGTCTAACAATCCTAGACTTTTGAGGAACACAACACCTTGACTTCTCAAGTCAAGTCTTCTCCTACCAATCTGACAACCCCAGATTGCAGAAGGAATTACAACACCTTGAATCTAATTGCTAAGTCACCTGCTACTTCTTCTGACTCTTCAGATTGTAGACTCTACTTCAACAATGTAGATTTAACACAAGGGAACGAAAACAAGAGTGCTTGCTTCTGGAAAGCTGATACTCACAATTAACCTCACTAAAAACTCGAGTGTTTGCTTCTAGAAGTTTATGACTCTTTTACTAATTTTTGATGCTAAGTCTTCTGCCTTGAGCCTCCTTTTATAGATGAAAATTAGGGTCTCTTCCATGATTAAATTTGAGCTGTATCTGTCCTAATTCTCTTGCAAAATTAACTTGGCCAATCGGGTTTCACTTAAATAAAAATCATATCTTTTTAGCTTCAGATTGCATTTGAAAATTATGTTGACCAATCTTGTTTCTTTTAATTTCAAACCATATATTTTTAAGCTTCAGATTGCATTTGAATTTCTCCAAGTCTTCAGTAATTTTTGAATCAAATCCCCTTAATACTTTGATCAAATTTCTATCAAAATTTAATCAAGTCTTCTTCGAATTTTAATCAAGTCCTCACTAATTGTCATCATCATTAAAATCTGGACCGTTTGATCACCTGATCTCGACCACATTTGGACCATATAATCTGATCTGCCCCAATTCTGTGATCCTCTGATCTCGGCCAACACTGGACAACATGATCTGATCTTCTGATCTCGGCCAACATTGGGCCATATGATCTGATCTTTTGATCTCAGCCAACAATGGGCCATGATACTTAAATCTGGATCATTGATCTGAACATTTTCCCTCTGATCTGGACCAAGTCTGGACTGAGTATGAATTGAATCTGAATTAAATCTGGACTTATGATATTTTAATCTGGACATTTACCTTCTGATCTGGATCAAGTCTGGATTAAATCTGGACAATCATTTCTTCTTATTTGGACTTAGTTTTATGCTCTGGACCATGCTATCTTCTGGTTTGGACCAAGTTTGGACCAAGTCATTTGTTCAAGACCAGTTATCTTCTGCTCTGGATCAAGTCTGGATTAAGTCTGGAATGATTCTTATATTCATGACCAAGCTATCTTCTGGTCTGGACCAAGTCTGACTTATGATTCCTTCCGGTCTGGACCAATTCTCCCTCTGATAACCTTCCTTCTGGTCTGGACCAAGTCTCCTTCTGGACTCTGCTTCCTTCTGATCTGGGCCAAGAAAGATATCCTCTGATGATGTTATTGACCCTTGATGACATCCTCTGGTGTCCTCTGGTACCCTCTGGATGCATTTTCTGGCTGAACCTTCTGGTGACATTTCTATCTTTTGGTTACTTCCTCTAGATGTATATTCTGGTGGTGTCATCCTCTGATTTTGCACAACTTCTGATTTGTTCTTCTAAGTCAAAATACTATTTACATAACATACTTTTGTTAACATCAAAATTCTAAGTATAGAACCAACTCGGTTCCAACAATATCCTCTTATGATGTCATCTGATTCTTTCCTCTGATGATATCCTCTGATTTTTGTTTCTGATGATATCCTCTGATTTTTTGCCTTTGATGACATCCTCTGATTCTTGCTTCTGATGGGATCCTCTGGTGATATCTTCTGGTTATATCCTGTGGAGGTATCCTCTTATGATATTCTCTAGTATCCTCTAGTGATATCTTCTGGTTATATCTTCTGGAGGTATCCTTTGGTGATATCTTATGGTATCCTCTGGTGATATCTTTTGGAAGTATTCTCTGGTGATATCTTCTGATGACATCTTCTGGTGATATCTTCTGGTTGTATCTTCTAGTTGTATCTTCTGGTCAAGTCATCCTCTGGTGGTATCCTCTGGTGATGTCATCCTCTGATTTTTGCATTCTTCTTCGAAATCAAATATGTTATTTTCATAAAATACTTTTGTTAACATCAAAACTTTAAGGGTAAGAACCAACTTGGTTCCAACAATAATTATATTTAAAGAAAGATATAACCTATATGTGAACAGTTTCCATTTCAATCTAAAAACCCTTTTAGTTCTTCATTTCTGGTTTTCAAATTCTGAGTCTACATATTCTCTTATTAGAGAGTCTGGATGAAGGGATTTGAATTCTAATCTAGTTTTGTAGTCTTGATGAATTTGATTGGAGTATTTAGAGAACTCTTTTGATTCTAATTGATCATCTAACGATTTTGTTTCTATTGATGTATCAGGTTCCTCTTATAGTAATTCTCATTTTTCTGGTAGTTCCAGTTTTATTGATATGTGTGATTTCTCAGCCAGTTTTTATTTTTTGACATGTGTGATTTCTTTGCCAGTTTTGATTCTGTTGACATTCTAGATTGTTCTAATAGTTCTGGTTCATCATATGGTTCTTCTTTTTCTAATAGTTCTGGTTCTGATAAGTACTAAAATGACCAGTCTTTTTTCCACCAGAGTCAGGTCTTGGGACATAGACCTTTTTCCCTTCATAAGTTGCTAGCATCTAGTTACCAGATGCTATGATTGGTGTTTCAACTTGGTTTCTTAGAACATCTGCAACATAAACAATTTTTTCTTTTGGTACCCAAATTTGATTGGGTCCTAGTTTGTTAGTGTTGAAAGGTTTCTTGTCTTTCCTTGTATTTAACATGGGACAAGATAATTTAGAGTAACCTTTCTTAGAAAAAACAATACACAAAACATATAGTGAATAAGTTTAGGTTCAGTTACTATTTCTTCAAATCCTAGACCTCTTTTGCAATTTCTACTAACACCATAAATCATATATGCATACTTGCTTCTTTCCATACCATTAGCTAGAAAATCTTGAAATACTTCTTTATGCTTATCAGAACTAGATGTGGTATTTTCAACATGGATATCTTTCAAGGTTTTATCTTTAAGTTCAGCAAAATCAATTTTCAGATTTGCATTTTCTATTTTAAGTTCATAAATATGAGTTCAGTAACATCAGTTTTCAAAGTGGCATTTTCTGTTTTATAGTAGTCATAAAATACCTCAATTTCTTCATCTGTTGATTCACTTCCAGAGTCAAAATTTCATGTGATTTGAGATAGCTAATTTCAAAGCCAAGGTTGGTTGCTTCTTCTTCGGCTCATCCTCTGCGAGCTCAATTTCATGTGATTTGAGATAGCTGATTAATTTTTCCAGCTTAAGAGTATTTAGATCATTTGCTTCCTAATTGGCAGTGATCTTAGGTTTCTACTTGCTTGTTAGACTTCTTAGTATCTTTTCACATGACCAACAATAGTATAACTCTTTTCAAGTACCTTTAATCCTGAGACCAAAGTCTAGAATCTAGAAAACATTGTTTCAATTTCTTCATCTTCTTTCATCTAAAGCAGATCATATTTTTAACTAGGAGGTTGACTTTTGCTTCTTGAACTTGTTTCTTTCCTTCATAGGTCAGAATCAGACAAACATAAATATTGTTTGTTGTCTCCTTGTTGATGCACTTGTCAAACTACTTGAAAGTGATTGCATTCATTATGAATGTTCTGGACTTATGGTGCATCATGTGCATCTTCATTTTATCAACATTTATCTCCTTTCTTGGAATTTCAATACTGTCAGTATTCCTTGGAGTAGTATAACCAACTTCCACCAAATCCCAAAGTTCAGGATCTTGTGAAATAAAAAAACTTATAGCCTGTCCTTCAGTACTCCAGAAGTTTTCTATCAAACATAAGTGGTTTGTTGATGTTTCCTCCGGCAACTTCTTCACTGACTCCAGACATGTTGAACCCTCAGATCTTTCCTCAAACATTGTAAAGTGCTTGGCATTGAGACTGAGCTCTGATACCAATTGAAGGTGAAAACACGAGAAGAGGGGTTGAATTGTGTTTGACAAAGTTGATAACTTTTTGATAATTAATAAAAACTAACTTGGCTACATCCACTCCCCTAATTCAGAAGGCTTGAATCCATAATTCAAACACCTTGAATTACAAAGAACCTAACCCTCAATGCCAGTTTTCCCAAATAGTCTGACAACCCGAGACTTTTTGAGGAACTAACCATGTTGACCCTACAAGCCAAGTCTTCTCCTAACAACCTGACAACCCCAAATTGAAGAAAGAACTAAACTTTTATCGAGTTGAATTACTATATTAAATTCCACCAGAAGATGAAGTTATCAGAGGCAGAAGCAGAAGTCACCAGATAATGCATCCAGAAGGTACCAGAGGATGCATCCTGAAAGCACCACAAGATACTCCAGGATGTCAAAATACCATCAGAGGATATCTTTCTTGGCCCAGATCAGAAGGAAGCAGAGTCCAGAAGGAAACCTGGACCAGACCAGAAGGAAGCCTGCCAGAGGGAGACTTGTTCCAGACCAGAAGGATTCATAAGTTAGACTTGGTCCAAAAGTTATTCTGACCAGAAGATAGCTTGGCAGTGAAATGATAAACAGTCCAGACTTGATCCAGACTTAATCAAAGCTTCAGTTAATTGGTCCATAACAAGAGATTTAATCCAGATTTGGCTCAGACCAGAAGATAGCATGGTTCATAGTATGAAACTAAGTCCAGACCAGAAGAAATGATGTCCAGATTCAATCCAGACCTCATCCAGATCATAAGGTAAAATGTCCAGATTTAATTTCAGTTCAATCTAGACCCAGTTTAGAATTGGTCCAGATCAGAGGGAAAAGGTTCAGATCAATGGTCAAGATTTAAGTATATGGACCAGTGTTGGCCGAAATCAGAAGGTCAGAACGTGTGGTCCAGCATTGGCCGAGATAAGCGGATCACAGCAGATCAATTTACAAGTCCAGGTTGGCCGAGATCAGAAGATCAGAAGATCAGAAAGCATGGTCCAAATGTGGACTAGCGCAGAAGATCAAACCAGATTTAATTATGAGGATTAACGGTGGTGATTTAATTAAATTTGATCAAAGTATTAAAAGCATTTGTTACAAAAATAAAGTGAAGTCGTATGGGAGTTCATAAGCTATTGGCGGGAAGAAAGATTTGTTCCAGAATTAATTAAAGACAGGATTGGCCCAAGTTATTTACGAAAGCAAATCTCGAGCTAAAAATATATGTTTTTTATTTATATAAAACCCGATTGGTCAGAGTATTTTTGCAAGAGAATCCAGCAAGATACAGCTCGAAATTAAGCTTGGAAGAGACCCGAATTCACATCTATAAAAGGAGGCTCAAGGTAGAAGACTTAGCATCGAAAATCACAAAAGAGTCATACACTTCCAAAAGGAAACACTCAAGTTTTCAGTGAGGTTAATTGTGGAGTTGTTGTAATTCAAGGTATTGAATTAGTGAACTCCTTCAAAGTGAAGGGACTGGACCTAGCCTCGTTAACGGTGAACCAGTATAAAATTATGTGTTTTTATTTTTACTTTATATCCGCTGCTAACTCTGTTTTATTCATACATCAAGTTTTTTTAAAACTGAAAAAACAGAAAAAGTATTCAAGTTAGTCAAACACAATTCAATCCCCCCTTCTCGTGTTTGCACCTTCAATAATAATAATAACTCTCACATTGATTCTATTTATACTTTGTTCAGATTGAGTTTGTAAATTAGTCTGATTGATTATATTCATATTTTGTTGTACATAAATTTTTATCAAACCATCTACAAATCTTTTTCAAGTCTTGATCTAATCTTCTTCAAATTTTTACTATATCTTCTTTTCAACTTGGTCAAATATTTACTTCACTTATAAATTTGAATCAAATCTTATTCTAGATTTTCTTCAATTTATAAATATGAATCAAATCTTATTTTAGATTTTCTTTAATTTATAAATATGAATCAGATCTTATTTTAGATTTTCTTCAAAAACAAAAATCGTCTTTCATACTCTTTATTGTCAAATATATTGTTCTCATAAAATACTTTTATTATCATCAAAACTCTAAGTATAAAACCAACTTGGTTCACACAAAAATAATTCTCCTTGAATCTTCTGAGCGTATCTTCATAAACAATATGGTTTGGGAATATGATTCTTAAAGCTTGATTGATTCGAAAATGAATCTTCAACCAAATCTTCTAGAATGACTCTATGCGAGAATGTCCATATAGAACTTGAAAATATTTCTCCTTGAATCTTCTTTTATATGTTTGTTTAAGGGTAGTGGGAATAGAACAAAATCTATTCTCAGACCTTCAGAATTATGAAACAGCTCAGTCACCTTCATCAGAGCATAACTTGATCGTCAAAGTTAGATGTTTTGTTGCTTGGTTCAAGTAGTTAGAGACAGAGGTAGAACTTGATGACTTAGAATTAGTGGCATGGGCAATGTCACCTGGTTGAATCTTCAGAGCTTGTTATGTATTAGAGGCATCATCTTGGAACAAGTTGCAGTCTTCAGAGCGAGTGAAACATGAGCTTTAGAGGCAACTCGAATAGAAGCTTTAGACTTATTGTAGGAGGCACTTCAGAGCCATGCTTCAGACTTCAAAGGAATGCTAAATAGAGGCATGCTTTAGACTTCAGAGGTAAACGCGCAAAAGCTTTATAGGCACACTGGGCAGACGCTTCATAAGCAAATCTTCAAATGCAGATGCACGCACTCAACAGTACGTGTAATAACCAAAGTCTGAACGTTGTGTTGACTTCCTTTGAATTTTCTTGACTCTGATGTCTTCGTTTAATCTGACATATTTGTTTCCTCTGATATCTTTGTTTCCAATGACATCTTCACTCCTTCTGATATTGTTTCCTCAGTTTCCTGGTTCTATTTAATGCACACTCGATGAAATCATTGGTGCAATAAATTATTCTCTCAAAGTACTTTTTTTATCATCATCACATCATGAAGGAATTGTTCCTAGAATCAACCTAGTTCCAACAACATGAAGTTATTCCCATTAAGCATTGTAAGGTTGTAGCCTTAAGGAGTGGTAAGTGAAGGTGCAAACACGAGAAGCGGGGTTGAATTGTGTTTGACTTAACTTGAATACTTTTCCTGTTTTTATACTTTTAAAGCAAAACTTGATGTATAATTAAAAACAGAGTTAGCAGCGGATAAAAATAAAAATAAAACTCACAGTTTTTATATTGGTTCACTGTTAACGAGGCTACGTCCAGTCCCTTCACCTTGAAGGATTTCACTAATTCAAAACTTGAATTACAACCTTTATACTGACCCTCCAAGTCAGTCTTCTCAAAAAGTCTAACAATCCTAGACTTCTTTGAGGAATGCAACTCATGTCTTTAGCCAATCTGACAATCCCAAATTGTAGAAGAAATCACAACACTATGAATCTAATTGCCAAGTAACCTGCTACCTCTACTGACTCCCTCAGATTGTAGACTCTACTACAACAACTTCGATTTGACACAGTGGAAGGAAAATAACACGAGTACTTGCTTCTTGAAAGCTGGAACTCACAATTGACTTCTATGAAAATTTGAGAGTGTTTGCTTTAGAAGTGTATGACTCTTTTGTGATATTCTATTCTTGAGTATTCTGCCTTGAGCCTCCTTTTATAGATGCAGATTTGGGCCTCTTCCAATGCTTAAATTCGAGCTGAATCTTGCTGGATTTTCTGTAAAAATAACTTGACCAATTGGGCTTCATATAAATAAAAAACATATCTTCACATTTCCTTTCAAAATAACTGGCCAATTAAATCTGTTGGTTCCTTCCCGCCACAGCTCCTGAATTCCACAACACCTCACTTTATTTTTTTAATAAATCTTTTTAATCCTTTGATCAAAATAAATTAAATTCTCCACCGTATAAATTTCCTGATTAAATCTAGACCATTGGATCTTCATGCGCTAGTCCACATCTAGACCATATTGATTGTTATGCTGTGATCCTCTGATTTTGGCCTTCCCTGGACCACACTTCCTGACCCTCTGATCTTCTGATTTCGACCATTTTGGATGCGCACATCCTCTAAATTCGGCGTTTGCTGGACTATACATTATGTTCCTCTGATTTCGGCCAACACTAGGCCGTGGTCTGATTTTCTGATCTGGACCATCACTGGACCAAATAATTAATTCTGAACCACTGATCTGGACTAATTCTGGACTTTGGTCTAGATGAAATTGAAATTAAATCTGGACAATAAATATTTTAGTCTAGGCATTTTACCTTTGATTTTAGATCAGATCTGGATCATTCTGGAAATCATTTCTTCTGGTCTGGACTTAGTTTTATGCCCTGAATCATGCTATCTTATGGTCTGGGTCATATCTGGATTGATTCTCTTGTTCTGCACCCTTAAACATATCTTCTGGTTGAGTCTGGAACTAGTCTGGGCAGTTCAATTTTTCACTGCCAGGCCATCTTCTGGTCTAAATAACTTTTGGAATAAAATTTATATTTGATTCCTGTTGGTCTGGAACAACTCTCCTTCTGGCAAGCTTTCCTCTGTATGATCCATGTTTCCTTCTGATTTTTCTTCCTTCTGTTCTGGGCCAGCAAAGATATCTTCTGGTGATGTTTTGACATCCTGGAATATATTCTGGAAATTCCAAAATTCATTTTCCTTTGATCTTTTGGTTCTGATTTCTTCATATTCTGATTGTATTTAATTTAATAATTCAAGGTACAAAATAAGATTACATTGAGTGCTTTTGTAAACATCAAAATCCTAAGTCTTAGAACCAACTTGGTTCCAACAATCTCCCCCTTTTTGATGATGACAAAACCTTAACTTATTTTGCTAGCTTGTAACTCGAATACTTGAATTACTCCCCCTCAGACCAATTTCTCCCCCTAAGTCTGATACTCTCCTTTTCAACTCCTTCTTTGTTCACTCTTTATTTTCTTCTCTTCTCCTCTCCTTTTCAACTCCTTCTTTATCCCCTCTTTCTTTTTCTCTCTTCACGCTTCCTCTCCTTTTCAACTCCTTCTGTTTTCACTCTTTCTTTTTCTTTCTTTGTTTTCTCTCTCCCTGTTTCCTCTCCTTTTCAACTCCTTCTGATTTCACTCTTTTTTTTTCTCTCTCCCTGATTCCTCTCCTTTTCAACTCCTTCTGATTTCACTCTTTCTTTTTCTCTCTCCTTTCTTTTTGTCTCTCCTTTTCTACTTATTTCTTCTTTCTCTCTCTCCCCCTTTTTGTCATCAACCAAAAAGTGGTCCTACTATTTCTGTATTTTTTTTGTTTTTCTTTATACAAAGTACAGAAAATAAAAACAGAAAATAAAAGACAAAAAATAAAATAACAAGAAATTTAAAAACTCCTAAGATGACTACTTGAGCTAGTCAGATATGGAGGTCATGCTGAGATGCTTTTTAATGAACTCGAACCTATCTTCTGGTAATGCCTTGGTGAAGATATCAGCCCATTGATGATCAGTGTCCACAAACTGGATGCTCAAAGTCCCTTTTTGAACATGGTCCCTAATGAAATGGTGTTTTATTTCAATGTGTTTGGCTCTAGAGTGTAAGAAAGGGTTCTTGGTTAGGTTTATGGCTGAAGTGTTATCACAGAACAAAGTGCAGTTGCCACTTATACTTTTCCTTTCCAGCTCTGTATGTTTTCTGGTCTGCCTTTTGGCTGGTTTCATCTTTCTCAAGTGAGCAGGTTGGGTGCATGGGGGTGGCCATTGGCTTACAGTCACTCATCTTGAACTTTTTGAGAAGTTCTTTAGTATATTTTGATTGGTGAATGAGTATACCTAATTTGCCTTGATGAATCTGAATTCCCAGGAAGAACTTAAGTTCTTCCATCATGCTCATTTGGAACTCCTTCTGCATTAGGTCAGAAAACTCTTTGCACAAAGTGCCATTAGTTGATCCAAATATGATATCATCAACATAGACTTGAATAATCAGAATATCATGTTTAATGGACTTCCTAAATAGTGTATTATCAATCTGGCCTCTATTAAATTCATTCTTAAGCGGAAAGTTACTAAGTCTGTCATATTATGCCCTTGGTGCTTCTTTTAAACCATATAAAGACTTTTTAAGTTTGAAAACATGGTCTGGAAAATCAGAATTTTCAAAACCAGGGGGCTGTTTGACATAGACTTCTTCACTTATGTAGCCATTTAAGAATTCACTTTTGACATCCATTTGATACAGCATTATATCATGATTAGCAGCAAATGATAAGAGAATTCTAAATGCTTCTAACCTGGCCACTGGAACAAAAGCCTCAATGTAATCCATACCTTTCTATTGACTGTATCCTTGAGCTACAACTTCACCCTTTTCATTGAATTTGTTTCTGAATACCTACTTGGTTCAAATAATGCTTCTGTTTGGTCAGGATACCAGATCCCAAACATCATTCCTTTGAATTTCATTCAGCTCTTCTTGCATTGCAAGTATCCAACCTTCCTCTGCCAAAACTTCATCAACAATGCTTGGTTCGCATGAGCTTCTAGTTCTGTAATAGCTTCTGATTTTGATGAATCAGCTTCTGGTTCTAGTGAATCTGTAACAGCTTTAGATTCTGGTAAATATCCAGATTTCTCTTATGACTTATCTTGGCTGTTTCTGACTTGATCAGATTTATCTTTTGAAGATTTTTCATGTGTTGCTGACTTGCTTGTATCCTTTACCTTTCCAGGTACTTCTGTTTCTTCTACTTCTGCTTCTGCTCCCTTTGGTTCTGGTGAACCTGCACTATTTTAATCTTGCTTTGATTTGTCAAGATCAAGCAGTTTGTCATATTACATAAAGTAAATCAAATAATTTAAAATTTAACTCAATACAGCGAAACCATTTATTTTGCTTCTGGTGATTTCTGCTTGTTTTTGAAACCACTGGAATGCTGTTTCTACTGAGGTGTTCAATTCGTGTGAATCACCTGGCTCCTCTGACAGTTTGAAAACCTGCAGAATACTTATCTAGCTTTGATTTGTTAAGATCAAGCTTCTTGTTATCACAGTAAACATAAATATTAAGTAATAATAGTATTTACATCAAGATGTAGCCTCAGTTTTACTCTGAAAATCCTCTTGCTTCTGATTTTCAGATTCCTAATCTATATGTTCTGAGATTACATGATTTGGATGAGGGAATTTGAATTCCCTTCCAGGTTTGTATTCTTGATGAATCTCACTGGAGTGTTTGAAGAACTCTCCTGATTCTGATTCCTTAATTTCTGCTTTGGCTCATACACCATGTTCCTCTGGTGATTATGGAGCTTATGGTGATTCTGGTAATCATATTGATTCTGATAATTAAAGTAGTTTTGATTATCATACCTCAACCTTTGATACTGATACCTGTTCAGGTTCTGGTTCTGGTACTGATTCTAGTTCCAGTGTTGATTCTGGTTCCAGTTTCTATGCCTCCAGTTCTGGTTCTAGTTCCAGTGTTTGTTCTGGTTCCAGTTCATGTACCTCTGATACTGGTTCCAGTTCTAGTTCTGGTTCCAGTTTTTGTGCTTCTGGTACTGGTTCCAATTCTGGTTCTGGTTCCCATTCCTGTTCCTCTGATACTGGTTCCAGTTCTTGTTCTGATTCATGTGATATCTATGGTATTTCCTGTTCCTTCTATTCTTCTGGTTCTGGTTCTGATAGTTATTGTGTTGACCATTTCTTCTTCTACCAGAGTCACTTGGCTTTTGTTTGGTAGATATTGGAACACAAAACCTTCTTCTGCTTGTGCGTTGCCAACATCCATTGTCCAGGCACCATTGTTGGTGTCTCCTTCTGGTTGCTCAGAATATCTGTAACACAGACAATTTGGTCTTTTGGTACCCATAACTGATTGGGTCCAGGTTTGTTAGTTGTAACAGCTCTCTGATCTTGTTCAGATTTTACCATTGGACAAGATAATTCAGAGTGACCTTTCTTAGCACAAACAATACATAAAACATCAGAATGAACAGCTTTATTTTCAGTAATTGTTTCTGTAAAACAAATACCTCTTTTTCCAGAGTTACTGTTTTCATAAAACATAGATGCATATTTACTTCTTTCCATTCCATTTGAAATAAAGTTTTGAAAAAATTGCTCATGCATGTCAGATTTACAAACAATTTCAGAAGTGGAACAATTATTACTTTTGAGAGTTTGGTTTTCAGATTTGAGTCTTGCAACATCAGTTTTAAAATCTTTGTTTTCAGTTGCATACTCAGAATTTCGATTCTTTAAAACTTGGACTTCTTTGGTTAGATTTTTCTTATCTTCCTTAAGAGTTTTCAGTTTTAAAGACCTTTTATTGTTTGCATTTAATAAGTCTTTTAAAGTCTCAATCAATTCAGATTTAGAGAGATCAGAAAATACCTCATCGTCTTCATCTTTTGATTCTGTTCTAGAGCTTGAGCTGTATTCAGAACTTGAGTTGGTATGAGCCATCAGAGACAAAATCTCTTCCTCTGATGTGCTTCCAGACTTGCCTGAATGATTGCTTCATTCATTCTTCCTTCTGCCTGTTTTCCTTCTTGAATTCATGCCTTTATGAGGTCCAGAAGCAGACTTGATGTGAGCCATCTTTGCTGTTTCTGCCTCTTCTTCATCAGACGATTCTTCCTCTAATTCTGATACATCCCAGGCAGCCATCAGACTCTTCTTTCCGTATCTGGAACTCTTCTTCTGCTGTTCTTCTTGTCAGATTCTTCCTTATCTTTGCTGTTATGTTTCTTCTTGGAACCTCTCTTCTTCCTATTTTCCCATATCTTAACCATCTTTTTGGTTAAGTAAGCCATATCATCACTGTTACTATCACTATCCTCTGATTATGATGCTGCCTCTGTAGCTTTCTTCTGTTTCGACTTCAGAGCCATATTCTTCTTCTTCTTTGGTTCATCTTCTTCCAATTCTATTTCATGAGACCTGAGTGAGCTCATCAGGTCTTCAAGCCTTAAGTTATTCAGATCCTTACCTTCCTGTATTGCAGTAACCTTTGGTCTCCACCTTTTTGGTAAACTTCTTAGAATTTTCATAACATGATCTACACTGGTATAGCTTTTGTTTAATACTTTTAAACTTGATACCAGAGTCTGGAATCTGCTGAACATTGCTTCAATGTCTTCATCCTCTTCCATCTTGAACAGCTCATACTTCCTGACCAATATGTTAGCCCTAGCTTCTTGAACCTGCTTGGTTCCTTCATAGGTCAGAACCAGACTGTCGAATATGCCCTTTGCTGTTTCTTTATCTGTGCATCTATCAAACTCCTTGAATGTGATTGCACTGATCATGATGTTTCTAGACTTGTGATGAAGTTTGTGTAATCTGCTCTGATCTAGTTTCATATCATCCATGTCTAGTTTCTTAGTTGGATCTTCTGGATCAGTAGGTGCAGTGTATCCTTTAACTATCATATTCCATAGTTCAGGATCTTGAGATATGACAAAGCTTCTCATTCTGTCCTTCCAATACTCAAACCTTTCTCCATCAAACAGTGGTGGTCTGTTGTTGTTGTTTCCCAATTCTTCTGACATATTGAACCCCTTGGACCTTTCCTCAAACACTCTTCAGTGCTCATCCTTGAGACCGAGCTCTGATGCCAATTGAAGGTGCAAACACGAGAAGGGGGGTTGAATTGTGTTTGACTTAACTTGAATACTTTTCCTGTTTTTATACTTTTAAAGCAAAACTTGATGTATAATTAAAAACAGAGTTAGCAGCGGATAAAAATAAAAATAAAACTCACAGTTTTTATACTGGTTCACCGTTAACGAGGCTACGTCCAGTCCCTTCACCTTGAAGGATTTCACTAATTCAAACCTTGAATTACAACCTTTATACTGACCCTCCAAGTCAGTCTTCTCAAACAGTCTAATAATCCTAGACTTCTTTGAGGAATGCAACTCTTGCCTTCAGCCAATCTGACAATCCCAGATTGTAGAAGAAATGACAACACTATGAATCTAATTGCCAAGTAACCTGCTACCTCTACTAACTCCCTCAGATTGTAGACTCTACTTCAACAACTTAGATTTGACACAGTGGAAAGAAAATAACACGAGTACTTGCTTCTTGAAAGCTGGAACTCACAATTGACTTCTATGAAAATTTGAGAGTGTTTGCTTTGAAAGTGTATGACTCTTTTGTGATATTCTATTCTTGAGTATTCTGCCTTGAGCCTCCTTTTATAGATGCAGATTTGGGCCTCTTCCAATGCTTAAATTCGAGCTGAATCTTGCTGGATTTTCTGTAAAAATAACTTGACCAATTGAGCATCATATAAATAAAAAACATATCTTCAGATTTCCTTTCAAAATAACTGGCCAATTAAATCTGTTGGTTCCTTCCCGCCACAGCTCCTGAATTCCACAACACCTCACTTTATTTTCTTAATAAATCTTTTTAATCCTTTGATCAAAATAAATTAAATTCTCCACCGTATAAATTTCCTGATTAAATCTGGACCATTGGATCTTCATGCGCTAGTCCACATCTGGACCATATTGATTGTTATGCTGTGATCCTCTGATTTCGGCCTTCCCTGGACCACACTTTCTGACCCTCTGATCTTCTGATTTCGGCCATTTTGGATGCGCACTTGATATGCTATAATCCTCTAAATTCGGCCTTTGCTGGACTATACATTATGTCCCTCTGATTTCGACCAACACTAGGCCATGGTCTGATTTTCTGATCTGGACCATCACTGGACCAAATAATTAATTCTGAACCACTGATCTGGAAATCTTCCCTCTGATCTGGACTAATTCTGGACTTTGGTCTGGATTAAACTAAAATTAAATTTGGACAATAAATATTTTAGTCTGGGCATTTTACCTTTGATTTTAGATCAGGTCTGGATCATTCTGGAAATCATTTCTTCTGGTCTGGACTTAGTTTCATGCCCTGAATCATGCTATCTTATGGTCTGGGTCATATCTGGATTGACTGTATCCTTGAGCTACAAGTCTGGCTTTGTTCCTTACCACTTCACCTTTTTCATTTAGTTTATTTCTGAACTCCCACTTGGTTCCAATAATGTTTTTGTTTGGTCTGGGTACCAGATCCCAAACATCATTCCTTTGGAATTCATTTAGCTCTTCTTGCATTCAAAGTATCCAACCTTCCTCTGTCAAAGCCTCATCAACATTGCTTGGTTCAATTGTTGAGAGTAAACCAAATAAACTGGTTTCTCTACTTGATGATTTAGTCTTTAAAGGTTCTGCTGCATTGCAAATAATGAGATATTCTGGATGTGAAGACTTGTACTTCCATCCATTCTTTCCCTCTAACTTGTTTTCAGAGTCAGCGTGTTCTTCTTCATCTTGATCTTTCTCAGATTCTGCTGCTGGTTCAGCTTCTGGTTCCTGTCCCTCTAGTTCACCTGCAATTTCCTCATCTTGCTTTGCCTTTTCAGAGTCAAGCTGTTTATCATCAAACTTAATGTGGATTGATCCTTCCACAGTGTTAATTTCTTTGTTAAACACCCTATAAGCTTTTGATCTCTCAGAGTAACCAATAAAGATACACTTTTGAGATCTAGAATCAAACTTAGCTAGGTTATCTTTAGTGTTCAACATAAAACAAATACAGCCAAATTGCTTAAAGTAGGAAATATTGGGTTTCTTACCTTTCCACAGTTCATAGGGAGTTTTATTTAAGATGGACCTGATGTAGACTCTATTCTGAATGTAGCAAGCTGTATTGACAGCTTCTGCCCAAAGGTAGGTGGCAACCTTCATATCATTCAGCATGGTTCTGGCCATCTCCTGCAGTGGTCTATTTTTCCTTTCTACCACTCCATTCTGTTGAGGTGTTCTGGGGGATGAGAAGTTGTGAGAGATCCCATTCTCATCACAGAATTCTTCAAAATACTTATTCTCACATTCACCTCCATGATCACTTCTGATGGTTATGATCTTAATACCCTGTTCATTCATAACTTGCTTACCGAAAGAAATAAACACTTTGTTAGATTCATCTTTGTTCTTTAAAAATTTTACCCAAGTCCACCTTGAGTAATCATCAACAATCACAAAACCATATTTCTTACCACTGAGGGAAGCTGTTTGAACAGGACCAAACAGATCCAAGTGAAGCAGTTCAAGTGGTTGAGAGGTAGAAACACATTTTTTAGTTTTGAAAGAGCTTTTAGTTTGTTTACCTCTTTGACATGCTTCACACAGAATCTCAGTTTTGGAACTAACCTTGGGAAGCCCTCTTACCAACTGGAGTTTTCTCAACTCGGATATAAGTCTAGAGTTTGCATGCCCTAGCCTCTTGTGCCAAATCAGATTCTGCTCACTTACAGATAATAGGCATTTAACCTGTTGCTTAGCAAGACTAAAAAGAACAATTTTTTAAACATTTTCCTTCCTAGTGCCAGTAAATAAAACAGTCCCATCAATTTGACTAACAGTTTTGCAAGTTTTTTATTAAAGACAACATCATAATTGCAGTCACTTAATTGACTTATGCTTAGAAGATTATGTTTTAGCCCTTTAACTAACAAAACATTTTAAATAGACAAGGGAGAATAAGTGTTACCAAAAGTTCCTATACCAATAATCTAACCTTTCTGGTTTCCTCCAAAGGAAACTTTGCCTCCATTCTTCATAGTCAGATCCAGAAACATAGATTTATCTCCTGTCATGTGCTTTGAGCAACCACTGTCAAGATACCAAGTTTTGTGTTGTTGACCAGACCTTGCCTTTTCTCTGTCAGACTCAGATTCAGACTTAGCTTCTGTTCGAGCCATTAGGGCCAGTTCTTCTTCTGGCCTGTTTGAGCAGTTTCCTTGATTCTACTTTGGTTTCTAAATCATGTTCCTCTGATGATTCTGGAACATGTTTTGATTCTGGAAATTTTGATGAATCCAGTGATTCTGATAACCTTGATAATTCTGGTGATTCTGGTGATTTGGGTGAATATGGTGGTTCTGATGAATTTGGTAATTCTGGTGATTCTGGTAATTCTTGATCTGATTCTGGTTCTGGTTCCAGTGTTGATTCTGATTCTGGTTCCAGTGTAGATTTTTGATTCTGGTTCCAGTATTGGTTCTGGTTACAGTGTTGGTTCTTGTTCCAGTTTCTGTGCTTCTGGTTCTAGTTCCAGTTTCTGTGCTTCAGATACTGGTTCCAGTTTCTGTGCTTCTGATACTGTGGAACAAATATTACTTTTGAGAGTTTGGTTTTCATATTTGAGTCTTGAAACTTCAGTTTTAAAATCCTTGTTTTCAGTTGTATACTCAAAATTTTGATTCTTTAAAACTTGGACTTCTTTGGTCAAATTTTTCTTATCTTCCCTAAGAGTTTTCAGTTTTAAAGACATCTTATTGTTCGTATTTAATAAGTCTTTTACAGCATCAATTAATTCAGATTTAGATAGATCAGAAAATACCTCATATTCTTCATCTTTTGATTCTGTTCTAGAGCCTGAGCTGTATCTAGAACTTGAGTTGGTATGAGCCATCAGAGACACAATTGCTTCCTCTGATGTGCTTCCAGGCTTGCTTGAATGACTACTTCGTTCATTCTTCCTTCTGCTTGCTTTCCTTCTTGAATTCGTGCCTTTATGAGGTCTAAAGGCAGACCTGTTGTGTGTCATCTTTGCTGTTTCTGCCTCTTCCTCATCAAACGATTCTTCTTCTGATTCTAATATATCCCAGGCAACCATCAGACCCTTCTTTCTGTATTTGGAACTCTTCTTGTGTTGTTTGCCTTTTTCCAGATTTGGACATTCTGACTTGATATGTCCAGGTTTATTGCACCCATAACAAACAATACTTTTCTTGTCAGATTCTTCCTTTCCTTTGTTGTTATGTTTCTTCTTGAAGCTTCTTCTCTTCCTGTTTTCCCAGATCTTAACCATCTTTTTGGTTAAGTAAGCCATATCATCACAGTCACTGTCACTATCCTCTTATTCTGATGCTGCTTTTGCAGCTTTCTTCTGTTTCGACTTCAGAGCCAGATTCCTCTTCTTCTTTGGTTCGTCTGCTTCTAGTTCTATTTCATGAAACCAGAGTGCGCTGATCAGATCTTCAAGTTTTAAGTTGATCAGATCTTTGGCTTGCTGAACTGCAGTAACCATTAGTCTCAACTTGGTTGGTAAGCTTCTTAGAATCTTTTTAACATGATCTGCTGTTGTGTAACTTTTCTTCAAGACCTTCAGTCCAGATATCAGAGTCTGGAATCTGCAGAACATTCCATCAATGTTTTCATCATCTTCCATCTTGAACATCTCATACTGTTTGACCAGTATGTTAGCCCTTGCTTCTTGAACCTGCTGGCTTCCTTCATAGGTCAGAACCAGACTGTCGAATATGCTCTTTGCTGTTTCTTTATCTATGCATCTGTCAAATTCCTTGAATGTGATGGCATTGATCATGATGTTTCTGGACTTGTGATGTAGTTTGTGTAATCTGCTCTGGTCTGGTTTCATATCATGCATGTCTAGTTCTTTAGTTGGATCTTCTGGATCAATAGGTGTAGTGTATCCTTTGACTACCATCTTCCATAGTTCAGCATCTTGAGATATGACGAAACTTGTCATTCTGTCCTTCCAATACTCAAACCTTTCTCCATCAAACAGTGGTGGTATGTTGATGTTGCCTCCCAGTTCATCTCTGGATTCTACAATGTTGAACCCCTTGGACCTTTCCTCAAACACTGTTAAGTGCTCAGCCTTGAGACCGAACTCTGATGCCAATTGAAGGTGCAAACACGAGAAGGGGGGGTTGAATTGTGTTTGACTAACTTGTTTACTTTTCCTGTTCTTACACTTTTAAAACTAAACTTGATGAATAAAAACAGAGTTAGCAGCGGATATAAAGTAAAAAATAAAACATAGAATTTTTATAATGGTTCACCGTTAACGAGGCTACGTCCAGTCCCTTCACCTTGAAGGATTTCACTAATTCAAACCTTGAATTACAGCAGTTCTACTGACCCTCCAAGTCAGTCTTCTCAAACAGTCTAACAATCCTAGACTATTGAGGAATACAGCACCTTTCTTCTCGTGCCAATCTGACAACCCCAGATTGTAGAAGGAATTACAACACTTTGAATCTAATTGCCAAGTAATCTACTATTCCTTCTGACTCCCTCAGATTGTAGACTCTACTTCAACAACTTAGATCACACGAGAAAGAAAATAACAAGAGTGCTTGCTTCTTGAAAGTTGGAACTCACAATTGACCTCACTGAAAACTTGAGTGTTTGCTTTGGAAGTGTATGACTCTTTTGTGATTTTTGATACTAAGTATTCTGCCTTGAGCCTCCTTTTATAGAAGCAGATTAGGGCCTCTTCCAAGCTTAATTTCGAGCTGGATTCTCTTGCAAAAATATCTTGACCAATTGGGCTTTATTTAAATAAAAAACATATCTTTTTTAAGATTTAGATTTTCTTTCAAAAATAACTGGCCAATCATGTCTTTAGATTCTTCCCGCCAACAGCTCTTGAATTCCACAATACCTCACTTTATTTTTGTAACAAATCTTTTCAATACTTTGATCAAAATAAATTAAAATCTCCACCGTTAATCCTCATGATTAAATCTGGACCATTTGATTTTCTGCGCTAGTCCACATCTGGACCATACTAATTGATATGATGTGATCCTCTAATTTCGGCCATCCCTGGACCACACTTCCTAACCTTATGATCTTCTAATCTCGGCCATCCTGGTCTAGCAAACTGATCTGTTGTGATCCTCTGATCTCGGCCACTGCTGGACCACACATTCTGACCCTCTGATTTTGGCCAACACTGGGCCATGGTCTGATCTTCTGATCTCGGCCAACACTGGGCCAAATAATTAAATCTAAACCATTGATCTGAAAATCTTCCCTCTGATCTGGACCAATTCTGGACTTGGTTTGGATTAAACTGAAATTAAATCTGGACAAGTAATATTTCAGTCTGGACATTTTACCTTTGATTTTGGATAGATCTGGATCAATTCTGGAAATCATTTCTTCTGGTCTGGACTTAGTTTCATAACCTGAACCATGCTATCTTCTGGTCTGGGTCAAATCTGGATTAATTCCTTTGTTTTGGACCCATTAATTTACCCTCTGATTAAGTCTGGATCAAGTCTGGGCTGTTTATCATTTCACTGTCAGGCCATCTTCTGGTCAAAATAACTTCTAGAATAAATCTGACATTTGACATCTTCAGATCTGGAACAACTATCCCTATGGCAGGCTTCCTTCTGGTCTAGTCCAGGTCTCCTTCTGACTTTGCTTCCTTCTGATCCGGGCCAGCAAAGATATCCTCTAGTAGTGTTTTGACATCCTGGTGTATCCTCTGGTAATTCCAGAATGCATTCTGGATGCATTTTCTGCTTCTACAATCTTCAATTTCTGGTGATATTTAATGTAATAATTCAAGGTACAAAATAAGATTACATGGAGTGCTTTTGTAAACATCAAAATCCTAAGTATTTAGAACCAACTTGGTTCCAACAAGTGCTTTTTCAAAATTAAAAGGAATATTAATGTCATTTAAGATAACCTCAAAAGAGGTAAATGCAATTTTCAATGTATGATAAAAATAAATTATAAAACTATAAAATATATACTAAATTATAAAATAAAATATAAAATATATATACATATTCTTCAACTTCAGTCAACCTACGTGTGCCATTTGCTAATTTTACAATGTCATTTTCTCCTTAATCAACAGTTCAAGAATAAAAAATTCAAATACAATAAATGTTTAATTTATAATTAAAACAATATATTTGACTATAAATCATTAGTTCACTATAAATCCCAATTTTTTTTAACAGTCTTATAAGCCCCAAAAAATACTAAGAGATAAACGTTCACTTACACTCGCTAAAAAATGGGGGCGAATGCGGATTAAAAAAAAATAAGAATCGCGAAATTGAAACAGATTTGAGGATTACAAAAAGGGCCCAAATTTTTTGACAACAAAAGGAAAGAAAATGGAATTAGATTTTTTACGTTGTTTACAAGTTTTTTATTTTATTTTATTGATATTACGAGTTTTAGGTTATTTACAATTTAAATAAAGAATGATTCTTTTTAAAGTTTTTAGTAGGGAGGGTAACATAACTGCACTCGCAAGTACACACCCTAACTCGTCTTAATTTGGACGAGAAAAATCCATTTTGATTGGATGCGGGTGTAGGTTTTCTCCGAAACTAAAATTCGGGGGCAGATACGGGCTTGGAGTGTTGATATTCACTCCGCTCTCGCACCCGAACCCACCCCGCTAGTAATATTATTGTAATTTTTAAATATTATATACAAGTACATATGGAATATACTTAGTATTTTTTTAAATATTAAAAATTATAATTTTATCTCTATAAAAAAAATTTTAATTTTATTATTGTCTAATAATAATTATTTTGTTATATTAAATATAATAGATATTATTTTTAAATTTATAATTTTATATATATGAATGCGTATGGGTGTGGACAGAGAAACGCGAACCCTCTTGCAGACATGGATGGACCTAAATTTCACACTCGCTAATAAATTGGGGCGAGTGCGGATTTTTCCAATTAATCAAATGCGAGTGTGGGTAGACAAAATCCTGAAGGTGCAAACACGAGAAGGGGGGTTGAATTGTGTTTGTCAAACTTAATTACTTTTGCTGTTTTGTTAAATGTTAATTTGAATTATTCGATAAATAACTAATCAGATTCAGCAGCGGATAATAATAACATAATAACACATCAATTTATACTGGTTCACCGTTAACTAGGCTACGTCCAGTCCCTTCCTCCATAAGGCCTTTTCACTAATTCAAACTCCTTTGAATTACAACACCACTGACCCTTCAAGTCAGTCTTCCCAAACAGCCTGACAACCCCAGACTTTTGAGGAACAACAACACCTTAACTAAACCAGCTAAGTCTTCTCAAATAGCCTGACAACCCTAGACTTTTGAGGAATAACAACACCTTGACTAAACTAGCCAAGTCTTCTCCTACCAATTTGACAACCCCAGATTGAAGAAGGAATCTACACCACTATAATAAAGGTTTGGAACTTTGCAACGTTGCTTTTGGAAAGCTGTTTGCTACACTTATTCTTGCACTCTTGTATTGCATCTGGAAAGCTGATTGTTGCACTGTATTTCTCTCTCAAAAACACTTAGAAAATATTGCTCTTGTTCATTTGTGTTTCTCTCTTTTGAACTCTCATATAACTTTGAATTAAAGCTTGAGTTCTTGTGTTTTTTGATGCTTTATTCTTCAGCATTAAGTCTCTATTTATAGTTGAACTTTAGGACTTCACTGATGCTTTACTTCTGGAGTGTATTTCGATTAATCTCTTTTGAGAATATTCTGGAGTAGTTTGCTCAGATTCTGTTTTGAGTTTTTTGCTCACTGATCTGTTTTGAGCATACTTTTAGCTAGATTCTGTTTCTTGAGTCTTTTGCTCCAATTCTGTTTTGAGCATTTTTCTCAGATTTTGTTTTGAGCATATTTTTAGCTAGATTCTGTTTCTCAAGTATTTTGCTCCAATTCTGTTTTAAGCATTTTTCTCAGATTCTGTTTCGAGCATTTCTGTTTTCTGATGTTCTTATGTTGATCATTCTGGTTCTGTTATTGATGTTTTCATGTTGATCATTCTGGTTCTGTTTTTGGCTTCTGTATTCGACTACAGACATGTTGTATTCGAATACAGAATGTTGAAATTACAGTTTCAGCTTCTGTATTTGAATGCAGATTCGGATTTTCAGAAATTCCAAGTTTTTCAACATTGTTTTGTGAACCCTACGTGTTGGGGAGTATTGGGAAGGTTTATGACGAATTAAAATGGAATTTTTTTTTGATAGTTTGAAGTGGGGGTGATGAAGTTTTTGGGACTTTACTGATGTAGTGAAAAATGTTGATTTGTGCACTGAGACTGCCTCTGTATTCGACTACCAGGGAGGCTGTAGTCGAATATAGAGTGTTAATTCTACACTGTTTTGGCTCCTGTATTCGAATACAGAGAGGCTGTATTCGAATACAGATTTGTATTTTCCAGAAATCTCAATTTTAAACACTGTTTTGTGAATTTTAAGAGTTTGGGGAACAATGGAAAGACTTGAGATGATTAAGTATGGAATTTGTGAGATAATGTGAATTGTTAATGATGATTCTGGTGTGAATCATTCTGTTTTGCTTCTGATGATTCTGGTGTGAATCATTCTATTTTGCTTCTGATAATTCTGGTGTGAATCATTCTGTTTTGCTTCTGATAATTCTGATGTGAATCATTCTGTTTTGCTTCTGATGATTCTGGTGTGAATCATTCTGTTTTGCTTCTGATGATTCTAGTGTTAATCATTCTGATTATGGTTCTGTTTTCTGATGTTCTGGTGTTGATGATTTTGATTCTGGTTATGTTTCTAATGTTCTGATGTTGATCATTCTGGTTCTGTTTCTGATGTTCTGATGTTGATCATTCTGGTTCTGTTTTTGGCTTCGGTATTCGACTACAGGAATGCTGTATTCGAATACAGAATGTTGAAATTATAGTTTCAGCTTCTGATACCTTTGAATAAATCCTTTGAGTAAGTTGAGTATTCATCCTGGAGCGACCAAGATGTACCAGGACTTAAGGCAGAATTTCTGGTGGCTAGGAATGAAGAGTGACGTAGCGGAGTATGTATCGGCTTGTTTGACTTGTCAGAAAGCGAAAGTGGAACATCAATTACCTGCTGGAATGCTGCAACCTTGGACATACCGGAATGGAAGTGGGACAGCATTTCCATGGATTTCATAACAGGACTGCCCAAGACAAGGAAAAAGAATGATTCAATTTGGGTAATACTGGATCGTTTGACAAAATCCGCACATTTCTTGCCGGTAAGGACCACTTATAAGGTAGATAAGCTGACGGAAATCTACATCGCTGAGATTGTGAGATTACACGGCGTTCCATCGAGTATAGTATCGGACCGTGACCCAAAGTTCACAACTCATTTTTGGGGAGCGTTGCATGAAGCTTTGGGGACGAAACTGAAATTGAGTTCTGCTTATCACCCACAAATAGACGGACAGACTGAGAGAACAAATCAATCCTTGGAAGATCTGTTAAGAGCATGTGTGTTGTATGACAGAGGAAACTGGGATGAGGTGTTACCATTGATTGAGTTTACTTACAACAACAGCTTCCACGCTAGTATTGGAATGGCACCCTATGAGGCTTTGTATGGGCTCAAGTGTCAAACGTCTTTATGCTGGTATAAGGACGGAGAGAGTATGATTGTTGGACCGGAGATGGTGGAGCAAACTACAGAGAAAATCAAGAGAATACAAGAGAAAATGAAGATTTCGCAGGATCGTCAGAAAAGTTATGCGGACAAGCGTCGCAGACCTTTGGAATTCAAGCAGGTGATCAAGTATTTCTGAGGGTCACGCCTACAACTGGTGTTGGCAGAGCTATTAAGTCAAGAAAGTTGACTCCGAAATTTATTGGACCATACCAGATTACTGCACGTATTGGACCATTGGCCTATCGGATCGCTTTACCTCCAATACTGTCCAATATTCACGATGTATTTCATGTGTCACAGTTAAGGAAATACATTGCAGACCCGTCACATGTGATCGCACCAGATACAATTCAGCTGAAGGATAACCTGTCATTTGAGGTATTCCCTGTACGGATTGAAGACAGGAAGATTAAACAGTTGAGGAACAAGGAAGTCCAACTAGTCAAAGTGATTTGGAATCCGACTACGGGAGACGCGACTTGGGAACTGGAGAGTAAGATGAGGGAGCAATATCCTCAGTTGTTTAGGGACATATAGTTTCGAGGACGAAACTAATTTAAGGGGGGGGAGTAATGTAAGACCCTTAATTTTTAAATTAAAATTATGGAATTAATTTTAATTGTATTTAGGGGATATTTGTAAAATATTTAATATATGTATGTTTGAGTGAATATATATATATATAAATATTTATTTTGGAAGAAGAATTAAAATTATTGGACTAAGAATAAATTAATTTAATTACGAGTAATTAAATTAACGGACAGTTAATTAAGGGATTAGCGGCTAATTGCGACGAGACGGGTAAAGTGCTGAAAATCAGACAAGTGTCAGGTGAGGTGGCACCACAAAAGCCTATAAATAGGAGTGAGAAGGATGGTGAAATCAAAACACTATTCCTCCTCCCTCACTGCCCATACTGCATGTAACAGTACCCTATTTTTCCCTCCCATTCTGTTTCTGTTTTCTGTTCCAGTTCACGATTTCAAAGAGAAAAAAGAGAGTTCCTCAAAAGTGCCATTACTTGGACATCCAAGCACCGAAACACCAAAACTCCAGTACAAAAGTTATTCCCGACACCATTACAAAGCTAAAGAACCCAGTTTCGTAACAGCAAACGCAGGCTGCAGTTTCACTGGTTTTTGGCTCGAAAACGGGAACGACAACAGAAACGAGAGAAGTAGCAGAACACGCACAAGGGTAAGGGCACCTTCCACTTTCTAGTTGCATTTTAGGACTGTAAACGTATGTTTGAAGTGTGATCATATTTAAGTTTCTGTGTTGAAAAAGAAACTGTTTTACATGACATTTTGAAAGATGAAAGAAAGTGCATTCTGTTGTGGTTTTAAAAAAATCTACAACATGCTGTTTTGGGTGGTTATTCCAGTGTTGTTTTGTTTATGTGGGAAGCTGAAAAATGTTTTGCATGTTATTTTAAAGATGATTAAAATACATGTTCATAAACTGTTTTGAATGTTGTTATAAAATGCGAAAACACTTCCTATTGGTGTTTGATGCTATGTGATGATTCTGTTTGACTGAATGTATTAATGTCATTTTGTTTGTGTGAGAAAGCTTAAATGTTTTGTATGTTGTTCTAATGTTTGAGAAAACTGAAATGCTTTGCATGTTGTTCTGATGTTTGAGAAATCTGAAATGCTTTGCATGTTGCTTTGATGTGTGAGAAAGCTGAAATGCTTTGCATATTGATTCTGTTTGTGTGAGAAAGCTGGAATACGCTTTGCATGTTGTGTTGGTTGTGTAAGCATACTAGAGAATACCATGCATGATGTTTTGAGATGCATGTTCTAGTTCTGGATGATTCTGATGTTGATCATTCTATTTCTGCTTCTGATGATTCTGGTGTTGATCATTCTATTTCTGCTTCTGATGATTCTGGTGTTGATCATTCTATTTCTGCTTCTGATGAATCTGGTGTTGATGATTCTGCTTCTGTTTCTGTTTGAGTGATTCTGGTGTTGTTGATGTTTTCAAAAAGAAAAGGGATTTTAAAATGATGAAAGTGTTTCTTCTGGAAAATCTGTATTGATGTAAAAGTCTGAGTTTTGTGGTTTAAAAGGAGTGATATAACTGTTTTGGGGTTGGGTTGACTTTCCAAAGGAAACAGTTTCAAATGTGTTAAAATCTCAGGAAAATTTCACTGATTTCGAAGGTGTATTCGAATACAACCTGTCAAGCTTCTGTTTTACATAAGTTTTCAAACTTGTATTCGAATACGAGCCCATGTATTCGAATACAGAGGAAGGATTTTTGCTTCTGACTTAGCATCTGTATTCGACTACAACCATGTCGTATTCAAATACATAAGTGAAATTTTAACACTGTATTCGCATCTGTATTCGCATCTATATTCGACTACAGGCATGCTGTATTTGAATACATAATGCAGATTTTCACCAGTTTCAGCTTCTGTATCCGAATACAAGGGATCTGTATTCGAATACAGATTCGAGTTTTTCCAGAAACTCGGTTTTAAGCTTCTGTATTCGAATACAAGGAAGCTGTATTCGAATACAGATTCGTGTTTTCCAGAAAATCAAGTTTTAAACACTGCCTTGTGAATTTTAAAGTGTTCGAAAACTTTGAGAAGGGTTAAAGTGAATTAAAATGGAACTTTTGGTGATATTTTGAAGTAGTGGTGATGTAGTTTTTGAGACTCTATTGATGAAGTAAAAAATGTTGATTTGCGCACTGAGACTGCCTCTGTATTCGAATTCCAGAGGGCTGTCTTCGAATACATAGTGTAATTCTGCACTATTTTTGGCTTCTGTATTCGAATACAGATTCGTATTTTCCAGAAAATCCCAGTTTTAAACACTGTGTTATGAATTTTAAGAGTTTGGGAAAACATTGCGAAATGTTAATGATTACTTGGCTGTTTAGTCATGTTTGTGATAATGATAATCTTGATTGTGTTGAGATATTTTTAAATATGATGGAAAGGCATGAATTTTCTAATTTTGCATACTGTTTCCAAAGAAGTGAAACACTGCATTCTCATCCATTGCATAGTCAAGTGGTACCCGCGATGGGTCACAGAGTAATGCGCAACCACGTGCTGATCTGTTGAGCGATTGCACGAGTGCTGGTCTGTTGAGCGACTGCACTAGGTACTCATTTGTTGAGCGATTGTACCTTGGTATATAGGTGCTGGTCTGTTGAGCGAATGCACTGGTACTGGACTGTTAAGCGTTTGTACCCTAAAATGCGCAACCACGTGCTGATCTGTTGAGCGATTGCACGAGTGCTGGTCTGTTGAGCGACTACACTAGGTACTGATCAGTTGAGCGATTGTACCTTGGTATATGTCAAACGTGCTGGTCTGTTGACCGACTGCACGAGTGCTGGTCTGTTGACCGACTGCACTAGGTGCTGATCTGTTGAGCGATTGCACCTTGGTTTTGAGGGCTGTTAAAGTCAAACATATTGTGTTGGTCTGTTGAGCGACTGCACCTTGGTGATTCCAAGAAATTGTATACATGAGCATATACATATTGCATCGAGGGATTGACCGGTGGGTCACGATTGGTTTATATGATGATGTTTGGAAATTGATGTGTGTGAGTACTTGACAGAATCTGAATTTCTGATTAATTATTGTGTTTATTGAAGTGGTGACTGTACTTACTATATATTTCCACATGAGACGGTTGCTGTTTGAAAAAGCTTATATGTCATGAAAATTCAAATGAGCATCCTTAAATTTCATCATTGTCATATATTATGCCATGAATATATTTGTTGCTGTGAGATATATGCTATGTGATTATTTGTTAATTTCGGTCGGTGACCCTTGCTATTATATTGTGCAAATTTGGCTTTGCCCTCAGATGTCCCCCAAACCCATGCCACCCGTGGGTCCCGAGACGATGGAAACGTTGCTCGACTCCATTGATCGTGCCGTGCCTATTGCATGGGTTTACGACCCCACCTCAAGCAGGGCTACATACACGGGGAGATTGACGAGGACTTGTAGGATCAATGGAGTGGTGCACTACGTGGAGCACAACTATGCGAGGATTGATTTTCCTGTGCCTTCTCGTTTGATTTTGGAGGCGCACGGGATTTTTGATGATGCTGAGGAGCCAGCTAGAGAGGTTACGACGGAGGCCACCGTAGGAGTGGTGACTCCTAACCCGGTGATTGGAGGAGATGCACATGAGTCTGAGACGGAAGAGAAGAACGAAGAGCTGAGGCCAGTAGTAGCTGATATTCCAGGTCCGTCTAGGATCTCTGATGATTGTTATGAGATTCCGGCATCGCCGAAGTGACCGAGACTATGCATTGACCTGACTTCAAAGGAGACTGATCCCTCTATGTATGATGAGGAGGATGAGGAGGTCACATCGAGGCGAGCGGCGGAGTCGGATGAGACTTGTTTGGGATGCGGAGAAAATATGTGCTACTGTAGCTTTAGTGCATGATCAGTTAGACTTGATGTATAGGATTTTAAGTTGGGAAATGTAATTTTATTTTGGGAATTAATGTATAACTTTTCCGCTGTATTATTCTGCACTCTGATGCTATTTAGTGGCCATAGGCCGGGTGTTCTCTTTTGAAATGAACTGATGAAAATTTTATTTTAATTCCCTTGACATTAATTTTGGAAAACTCTATTTAATTATTTATTGAAGAAAAAAAATGCACTCGCGCTGTGTTTTAAACTCGGCGTGTTACAATTGTGGTATAAGATTCTGTTTTGAGCATATTTCTCAGATTCTGTTTTGAGCATTTTTCTCTGACAGATTACTCTGATGATATCCTCTTGACATATCCTCTGGTGACGTCATCCTCTGATTTCTGCTTCTGGTGACATTCTCTGGTGACGTCATCCTCTGATTTCTGCTTCTGGTGACGTCATCTTCTGATCTATTCTTCTGGTGACAATTTTCATTCTTCTTCTAAGTCAAATATGTTATTTTCATAAAATACATTTGTTAACATCAAAACTTTAATTGCAAACACCAACTTGGTTCCAACAAATCCGTCCCCACCCAGCCCCATTGTCATGCCTAGTTTTTACTGCTTACTTATAAGATCAATTTTTAAGATCATAAATAGACATCCAAATTGTTTTGGGAGAACTCTAATTCCATTATTGAGATCCATACATTAATAACTCTCTCATCTTCATCCCTTAACTATGGTTCTTTTAATATTGGGACACCCAATTAAAAAATAATTAATTTGAAAATTATTGGACTGATTTACCCTTTCTTATTATTTTTGTTATTCACATTTTTTCTCAAGTTGCTATTAAATGTGAATTTCTCGTTAAAACACGTTCACTTTTGATAACTAAACCCCCCAAATTGCTTTCCACACCCACAAAAAATTTTTAAAAACCAAAATTCTTATAATACCCTTCCTTCTCCATATTCATCATCCATCTTCTTCCTTAAAACCCTACATTCTCCATATTCATCATCTCCTAAGTTAAACCATTTGTTCTTGGTCATCAACACTCATCAATAATTTCATCATCTTCGACAACTTTATCATCATCTTCAATCAATCAAGTAAGTCTTGCATTTGTACTTGTTTGTCTAATGAAACTCAGAAACGTATGTGAACTCAGTTTACGTACACTTGCGTGAACTGAGTTCACATATGGGTTACTCAGTTCACGTAAACGTACGTGAACTGAGTTCGCGTACACTTGCGTAAACTGAGTTCACCTACGTGAACTCAGTTCACGTACGCAATCTGAATTCACGTACGTGAACTTAGTTCGCGTACACTTGCATGTACTGAGTTCACGTATGAGTTACTCATTTCACGTACCCAATCTGAATTCACCTACGTCAACTCAATTCACGTACACGTACGTCTACAAAATTAAATTTTGTCTATCTCTTCAAGCAAAATTCTGCATGCCTACGTCTTTCCCAATTCCGTATTCTTTTCATTAACGTGCACCAAAATATTTCCCACCAAATTTTTTTGACATGCTCCTAACTTCAGTTTGTTCCAATGTCGTCAACTCTATGACCTCTATCTTCAACTTTGTCTTTAGTTGATCTTTGGCTTTTTCTCTATTCCAAATTTATTCCAGAATTCATGTTTCGTAAGTAGATGAAAGATTTCCAATCATGCTGCAGTATACTCTTTTAAGGTAGGCATTACATTCCCCCTCTTCGTACATTAATTGCACTTCATTATCCTTTGTGCCAACTAAATTTCAATTCTATTTTCAATACAAACACCTAATAAACATAAAACACATTTGATAAATATATTTTAGTTTTTGTACCCAAAAAAATTATATTTAGCTTTTTTAGGGTTAAAAAGGGAAAAGCATGTAATTGTATCTTGATATTTTAAAAAAATCAAAATTTTGAGACAACAATAAAAGTCTAAGGGTCCGTTTCATCGACAAAATAAAAGACAATAAAAAAGTTATTATATCTTGTTTAAATTCAGTGTTTGATCAATCAATATAATTTAATAAGTTAAAACAGAATTTTATTATATCATGTTTCTCTAGTTGAAATTTATATCATAAATTTGAGTTGAATTAGAAACCAACAGGATATAATAAGAAAATAATTTATTCAATTACCTTTACAAAAAAATAATTTAAAATAAAAAATTGAAATATAATAAAATAAATATAAAAACAATTTATAAAATATAATCTAAAATATAAAAATATAAATATAATCCAATATAAATATAATTAATAGAAATTGATATTAAACTTCAAAATGAAATATTAATAATTAATTTAAAAAATGTTTACAATTCTATCACAAGGGTAGTTTTATATTTTTATATAATTTAATAAATTAGTATTTAAACAAATAAAATAGAATTATTTGGTTACATTTTATTTATAAAAAAATTGGCTTGATTGCAATTTTGATCATTCTATTTTTACCAATTCACGGAATTGATCCCCCTATTTTAAAAGTCAATTGTTTTGGCCATTCCCTCATGTTTTTTAACTAAAAAATAATGATTTAACATATTTTAAATGACGCGAGATGTAAGTCGATGATATAGAATTATCTAGATATACTAATTATTCATATGTCATTGATTAAATTAGAAATATGAAAAAATTCTGAAGTTGAAAGTTAAGTTTTAACGGTGTTTTATTTTAATTTTATGGGTGTTAGTCATTCTACATCATTGTATTATATATCACATTATTTAAAGCATGTCATGTTGTCATTTTTTAGTTAAAAAATTATAGGAAGGGACCAAAACTGTCAATTTTTAAAATAGAGAAACCCATTTCGTGAATCAATAAAAATATAGAACTAAAATTGCAATTGATAGTTTTAAATATAAAATTATTTCATTACTTATTTAGTTTTTTTTTTGTTATTTTATAATATTTGAAATATAATAAGTTAATTTTAAAAACATTAATATGTAATTATTCACAATGATAATTTTGTTATTTAAATATAATACATATTACATTATGTCATGATGAGATGTGTATCAAATACATGACAAAGTAAAATGTTGTTATCTTGTTGATTATCACATGTATCAAACACATGATAGGTCAATGTTTATCATGTTACTATCATATTTTATCTTTATCAAACCTTATATCATATGTTATCTCTATTTTATCATGCGCATCAAACAAATCTTAAAAGAATTAAAGTTAAGGGACACATACAATAACAAATATGTTATCTCTGAAATAAGAATAGCCACGATACTAATTAAAAAAAATTATTGACTAATTCATTAAAAAGGTACATTCCTCCATTTAAAATATGATATTTTTTCAAAAAAGATGAAAGTTTAATCTTTTAAACTTAACACGTTCTACTTGACTTGAGTACAAAAATACATTCTACATGACAATTAATATTCTAAATGGGATATTTAAAACAAATCAAACAAAAATTCATAGTACATTAGTGTTGTTTAAATATTAAAATTTGTATTTATATCACATTATTTTTGTTCTATAAAACAAATTATATTTAATTTTGTGACAAAACAAATATAGAGATATAAATTTTCAAAAGATAAATAATTTTCCTAAAAAAAAAAGATAAATAACTAAAATGATGTATTAGAAATGATATGAGATGATAAGTAGTATATTGGTAGGGGCTTCATTCAAGGTAGATATATTGGTGATTGCATTGGTCTCACACTTCAGAATCTACTAATATGTTGCAGACTAGGACCTTTTTGGGAAGTTTGTCTCTCAAGATTAATATAAGAAATGCCTTTGATACTATAGATTAAACTTTTCTTATAAAAGTTTTTCAGGCTTTTGATTTCAACAAGTTTTTTCATTGGATTAAAACCATTCTCAAGTTTGCTAAATTGTCTATATTTGTTAATGGCAATTTTGTCAAAGGGGGGAGGGGAAAATGTACTATTTATCTCCTCTTTTGTTTTGCTGAAGAGGTTCTTAGCAAGGTAGTGTCCAAGTTAGTGAGGCAAAGGATGAAGTTGCAAACACGAGAAGGGGAGGTTGAATTGTGTTTGACTAACTTGATTATTTTTTCTGTTTTTGCAGTTTTATAACAAAACCTGATGTCAGAATAAAACAGAGTTAGTAATGAATATAAAGTAAATATAAAACACAGAATTTTATATTGGTTCACCGTTCACTAGGCTACGTCCAGTCCCTTCACTTTGAAGAATTTCACTAATTCAAAAATCTTGAATTACAACAATACCACTGACCCTCCAAGTCAGTCTTCTCAAACAGTCTAACAATCCTAGACTTTTGAGAAAAAGAACCTTGAATCTAATTGCTAAGTAATCTCTTACTCCTTCTGACTCCTTCAGATTGTAGACTCTACTTCAACAACTTAGATCTAACACAAGGGAAAGAAAACTTAGAGTACTTGCTTCTGGAAAGCGGATACTCACAATTGACCTCACTGAAAACTCAAGTATTTTGCTTTTGGAAGTGTATGACTCTCAAGTATTTTCGATGCTAAGTCTTCTGCCTTGAGCCTCCTATTATAGATGAATAATTAAGGTTTCTTCCATGCTTAAGTTCGAGCAGTATCTTGCCAGATACTCTTGCAAAAATAACTTGGCCAATCGGGTTTCACTTAAATAAAAGACATATCTTTTTAGCTCCAGATTTGCATTCAAAAATAACTTTGGCCAATCCTGTTCTTGATTAATTCTGAACCAAATCTTTCTTCCCGCCAATAGCTTCTAAATTCCCACAAGACTTCAATTTATTTTTGTATCAAATCCTCTTAATACTTTGATCAAATTTAATCAAGTCTTTACTGATTATCATCATGATTAAATCTGGACCGTATTATCTTCTGATCTCGTCCACATCTGGACCATACAATCTGATCTGCTATGATCCTCTTATCTCGGCCAACATTGGACCACACGTTTTGATCTTCTGATCTCGGCCAATCACTAGACCATATGATCTGATCTTCTGATATCGACCAACACTGGGCCATATGGTCTGATCTTCTCATCTCGACAACACTGGGCCATATGGTCTGATCTTCTGATTTCGGCCAACACTGGGCTATGAGACCTATCAGATACCGCTCACACCCCTGGGGTATTCTCGGCAGATCAGAACGTGTGGTCCAGTGTTGTCCGAGATCAGAGGATAACAACAGATCAGATTGTATTGTTCAGATGTGGACGAGATCAGAAGATCATACAGTCCAGATTTAATCATGATGATAATCAGTAAAGACTTGAATGATCAACAAGAGGATAGGCTCCAAGAAGAAACATAACATCAAAGGAAAGGAAGAATCTGACAAGAAGAGCATCATCTGTTATGGATGCAATGAACCTAGACATATCAAGTCAGAATGTCCAAATCTGGAAAAAGGCAAACAGCACAAGAAGAGTTCCAGATTTAAAAAGAAGGGTCTGATGGCAGCCTAGGATGCATCAGAATCAGAAGAAGAATCATCTGATGAAGAATAGGAAGAAACAGCAATGATGGCACACATCAGGTCTGCCTCTAGACTTCGTAAAGGCATAGTTTCAAGAAGGAAAGCAGGTAGAAGGATGAATGATCAAAGCAGTCATTCAGGCAAGTCTGGAAGCAAATAAGAGGAAGCAATTCTGGCTCTGATGGCTCATACCAACTCAAGTTCTAGATACATCTCAGACTCTGGAACAGATTCAGAAGATGAAGACAATGAGGTATTTTCTGATCTCACTAAATCTGAATTAATTGATGCTGTAAAATATTTTTTAAATGCAAACAATAAGATGTATTTAAAACTGGAAACTCTTAGGGAAGATAAGAAAAATCTGACCAAAGAAGTCCAAGTTTTAAAGAATCAAAATTTTGAGTATACAACTGAAAACAAGGATTTTAAAACTGAAGTTTCAAGACTCAAATATGAAAACCAAACTCTCAAAAGTAATATTTGTTCCACTTCCAAAATTGTTTGTGAATCTGATATGCATGAGCAATTTTTTCAAAACTTTATTTCTAATGGAATGGAAAGAAGTAAATATGCATCTATTATTTATGGAAACAGTAACATTGGAAAGAGAGGTCTTGGTTTTACAGAAACTATTGTTGAAACTAAAACTGTTCATTCTAATGTTTTATGCATTGTTTGTGCTAAGAAAGGTCACTCTGAATTATCTTGTCCAATGGTAAAATCTGAACAAGATCAGAGAGCTGTTAAAATTAACAAGCCTGGACCCAATCAGTTTTGGGTACCAAAATATCCAATTGTCTATGTTGTAGATATTATGAGCAACCAGAAGGAGACACCAACAATGGTGCCTGGACAATGGATGTTGGCAATACACAAGCAGAAGAAGGTTTATGTTCCTGCTACAACCAAACAAAAGCAATCTGAGTCTGATGGAAGAAGGTCTGGTCAACTCAACCAGAACAAGAATCAGAACCAGAACTGGAACCAGAATCAAAATTGGAACCAGAATCAGAACAGGAACTGGAACCAGATTCAGAACTGGAACGAGATTCAGAACTGGAACCAGTATCAGAGGCACAGGAACTGGAACCAAAACCAACACAGGAACCAGAATCAGTTCCAGAACTAGAACCAGAACCAGACCAGGTATCAGTATCAAAGGTTCAGGTATGATCATCAGAATTACTCTAATTATCATAATCAGTATAACTACAGGAATTATCAGAATTATTAGAATCACCAAATTCATCAAAACCACCAGAATCACCAGATTCATCCAAATCACCAGAATCACCAGAATCATCAGAGGAACATGGTTTATCAACCAAAGAAGAATCAAGGAAACTGCTCAAACAGTGAAGCAGCAAAGTCTGATAAGCAGAAAGAAAAGAATCAGAATCAGGAAAACACTCCAATCAGATTGCTCAAAACAGCAAACCTAGATGGGAATTCAAATTTCTTCATCCAGACCCACTAATCAAAGAACATTCAAAAGTCAGAATCAAAGTCAGAATCAATAGATGGGAATATGAAAACCAGAAAAGAAGAAACAAAAGGGTTTTCAGAGGGAAAATGAAACTGTGACATACAGGTTATATGTTTTGTGTTAATTTTATGTTTACTGTGATAACCAGAAGCTTGATCTTAAAAATCAAAGCTAGATAAGTACTTGTTGGAACTAGGTGATCCAAATAATCTTAACAAGTTCCGCTGAAACGGTAAAACCAGTTCAGTGGTTTCAAAAAACAAGCAGAAACCTCTAGAAGTAGAATTAATGGTTTGGTTGTATTTAGTTCAATTATTAATTATTAAAATTTGTATTATGACAAACAGCTTGACCTGAAAAGTCAAAGCAAGATGAAACTGATACAGATTTACCAGAATCAGAAGCTCTTACAGATTTACCAGAATCAGAAGTTGATTTATCAGAATCAGAAGTTGTTGCAGATCTTCCAGAACCAGAAGTTGATGCAGGCCAACCAATGTTGATGAAGCTTTGGCGGAGGAAGGTTGGATACTTGGAATGCAAGAAGAGCTGAATGAATTCCAAAGGAATGATATTTAGGATCTGGTATCCAGACCAAACAAAAACATTATTGGAACCAAGTGGGTGTTCAGGAATAAACTCAATGAAAAACGTGAAGTGGTAAGGAACAAAGCCAGACTTGTAGCTCAAGGATACAGTCAACAGGAAGGTATTGATTACACTGAGAATTTTGCTCCAATGGCCAGGTAAGAAGCAATTACAATTCTTTTATCATTTGCAGCTAATCATGATATAATTTTGTATCAAATGGATGTTACAAGTGCATTCTTAAATTGCTATATAAGTGAGGAAGTCTATGTCAAACAGCCCCCTGGATTTGAAAATTCTAATTTTCCAAACCATTTTTTTAAACTTAAAAAATCCTTATATGGTTTAAAACAAGCACCAAGGGAATGGTATGACAGACTTAGTAACTTTCTACTTAAGAATGAATTTGATAGAGGCCAGATTGATAATACTCTATTTAAGAAATCCATTAAAAATGATATTTTGATTATTCAAGTTTATGTTGATGATATCATCTTTGGATCCACTAATGGCACTTTGTGCAAGGATTTTTCTGACCTAATGCAGAAAGAGTTCCAAATGAGCATGATGGGAGAACTCAAGTTCTTCCTGGGAATTCAGAACACCAAGGTAAATCAGGTATACTCATTCACCAATCTAAATATACTAAAGAACTTCTTAAAAAGTTCAAAATAAGTGAATGTAAGCCTATGGCCACCCCCATGCACCCAACCTGCTCACTTGAGAAAGATGCAACCGGCCAAAAGGTAGACCTGAAAACATACAGAGGTATGATTGGATCCCTTCATTACCTAACTGCTTATAGACCTGACATTTTGTTTAGTGTTTGTGTCTGTGCCCGTTTTCAAGCTGACCCTAGGGAATCCCATTTAACTACTGTCAAAAGAATCTTGAGATACCTTAAAGGAACCACCAACCTTACCTTGTTATACAAGAAAACCCCACCTATAAACTAACAGGTTTTTGTGATTCTGACTATGCTGGAGACAAGTTGGAAAGCAAAAGTACAAGTGGCAACTGCACATTCTTAGGTGATAATTTAATCACTTGGTCAAGCAAAAGAAAAAGCATCATTGCCATGTCAACAACTGAAGCTGAGTATATATCAACAGTTGGATGCAGCTCACAGTTAATCTAAATGAAACATCAACTTGAAGATTACAACATCTTTGAAACCAATATCCCTTTGTCCTGTGATAACACTTCAGCCATAAACCTAACTAAAAACCCTATCTTACACTCTAGAGCCAAACACATTGAAATAAAACACCATTACATTAGGGACCATGTTCAAAAAGGGACTTTAAGCATCCAGTTTGTGGACACTGATCATCAATGGGCTGATATCTTCACCAAAGCATTACCTGAAGATAGGTTCGAGTTCATCAAGAAGCATCTCAACATTATCTCCATATCTGACTAGCTCAAGTAGTCATCTTAGGAATTTTTAATTTTCTTGTAATTTTACTTTATGTCTTTTATTTTCTTGTTTTTACTTTCTGTACTTTGTAAAGAGAAAAACAAAAATACAAAATTAGTAGGACCTCTTTTTGGCTGATGACAAAAAGGGTGGAGGGAGAAAAAGGAGAAATAAGTAGAAAATGAGAGATAAAAAGAAAGGATGAGTGAAAAAGAAATAGATGAAAAGAGAAGGAGTTGAAAAGGAGAGGAAACGGAGAGAGAGAAAAAATAAAGAGAGAAAAAGAAAGAGTGAAAAGAGAAGGAATTGAAAAGGAGAGGCAATGTGAAGAAAGAAAAGAAAGAGAGAATAAAGAAGAAGTTGAAAAGGAGAAGAGAAGAGAAGAAAAGAAAGAGTGATTTAAGAAGGAGTTGCAAAAGAGAAGAAAAAGTCATTATTAGACTTAGGGGGAGAGATTGGTCTGAGGGGGAGTATTTCAAGTACTTCGAGTTATAAGCTTACAAAATAAGTTAAGGTTTTGTCATCATCAAAAAGGGGGAGATTGTTGGAACCAAGTTGGTTCTAAGTACTTAGGATTTTGATGTTTACAAAAGCACTCCATGTAATCTTAGTTTTACTAAGAATTAATATATTAAATGCCACCAAGTTGGTTCTAAGTGGTTTCTTTAAAAAAAAACAGAAAAAATACACTTGCGCTGTTAAAAATCAGGGTGTTATAGCCGTCATCAACCAACTTAGATATAGCCTTGCTAAGTACCTCTTCAGCAAAACAAAAGAGGAGATAAAGAATTCCCTTTGTATGAACCAAGTTGGTTCTAAGTACTTAGGATTTTGATGTTTACAAAAGCACTCCATGTAATCTTAGTTTTTACTTAGAATTAATATATTAAATGCCACCAGAAGATGAAGTCACCAAAGGCAGAAGATGAGTTACCAGAGGATAAAATCAGACCAGAGGATACACCTCCAGAAGATACCAGAGGATGCATTCAGAAGGCACCAGAGGATACACCTTCAGAGGATATTAGAGGATGTCAAAACATCATCAGAGGATATCTTTCCTGGCCCAAATCAGAAGGAAGTAGAGTCCAGAAGGAGACCTGGTCCAGACTAGAAGGAAGCCTGCCAGAGGGAGACTTGTTCCAAACTAGAAGAAATCATAAGTCAGACTTAGCCCAGAATTTATTCTGATCAGAAGATAGCTTGGCAGTGATTATAAAATTCAGTCCATACTTAATCTAGACTTCATCAGAGTAGAAGATAACTTATCCAGAACAAGTGACTTGGTCCAGACCAGAAGATAGCAATAGTCCAAATCATGAAACTCAGAAGAAATGATTGTCCAGATTTAATCCATACCTGATCCAGATCAGAAGGTAAATGTCCAGTTTAAAATATCATGTCCAGATATAATTCAATCCACACTCAGTCCAGAATTGGTCTATATCAGAGGGAAAATGTTCAGATCAATGGTCCAGATTTAAGCATCATGGCCCAGTGTTGGCCGAAATCAGAAGATCAGACCATATGGCCCAGTGTTGGCCGAGATCAGAAGATCAGATCATATGGTCCAGTGATTGGCCGAGATCATAAGATCAGAACGTGTGGTCCAGTGTTGGCCGAGATCAGAGGATCACAGCAGATCAGATTGTATGGTCCAGATGTGGACGAGATCAGAAGATCATATGGTCCAGATTTAATCATGATGATAATCAGTAAAGACATGATTAAATTTTGATCAAAGTATTAAGAGGATTTGATGCAAAAATAAATTGAAGTCGTGTGGGAATTCAGAAGCTATTGGCGGGAAGAAAGATTTGATCCAGAATTAATCAAGAACAGGATTGGCCAAAGTTATTTTTGAATGCAAATCTGGAGCTAAAAAGATATGTTTTTTATTTAAGTGAAACCCAATTGGCCAAGTTATTTTTAAAAGAGTATCTGACAAGATACAGCTCGAACTTAAGCATGGAAGGAACCCTAATCTTCATCTATAAAATGAGGCTCAAGGCAGAAGACTTTGCATTGAAAGTACTTGACAGTCATACACTTCCAAAAGCAAAATACTTGAGTTTTCAGTGAGGTCAATTGTGAGTATCCGCTTTCCAGAAGCAAGTACTCTAAGTTTTTTTCCCTTGTGTTAGATCTAAGTTGTTGAAGTAGACTACAATTGGAAGGAGTCCGAAGGAGTAGCAGATTACTTAGCAATTAGATTCAAGGTTCTTTTCCTCAAAAGTCTAGGATTGTTAGATTGTTTGAGAAGACTGACTTGGAGGGTCGGTGGTATTGTAATTCAAGATTTTTTAATCAGTGTAAACCTTCAAAGTGAAGGGACTGGACAAAGCCTAGTTAACAGTGAACCAGTATAAAATTATGTGTTTTATATTTACTTTATATCTGCTCCTAACTTTGTTTAATTCATACATCAGGTTTTATTATAAAACTGCAAAAATAGAAAAAGTAATCAAGTTAGTCAAACACAATTCAACCCCCTTCTCGTCTTTGCACCTTCAACTTCATCTTCTGGTGGCATTTAATATATTAATCCGAAATACAAAATAAGATTACATGGAGTGCTTTTCTAAACATCAAAATCCTAAGTACTTAGAACCAACTTGGTTCCAACAATCTCCCCCTTTTTGATGATGACAAAACCTTAACTTATTTTGTTAGCTTATCACTCGAAGTACTTGAAATACTCCCCCTCAGACCAATCTCTCCCCCTAAGTCTAATAATGACTTTTTCTTCTCCTTTTCAACTCCTTCTTAAATCACTCTTTCTTTTCTTCTCTTCTCCTCTCCTTTTCAACTTCTTCTTTATTCTCTCTTTCTTTTCTCTTTTCACATTGTCTCTCCTTTTCAACTCCTTTTCTTTTCACTCTTTCTTTTTCTCTCTTTATTTTTCACTCTCCCTGTTTCCTCTCCTTTTCAACTCCTTCTCTTTTCATCTCTTTCTTTTTCGCTCCTCCTTTCTTTTTATCTCTCCTTTTCTACTTATTTCTACTTTTTCTCTCTCTCCCCCTTTTTGTCATCATCCAAAAAGAGGTCCTACTATTTTTGAATTTTTGTTTTTCTCTTTACAAAGTATTGAAAGTAAAATTAAGAAAATAAAAGATATAAAGTAAAATTACAAGAAAATTAAAAACTCCTACTTGAGCTAGTCAGATATGGAGATAATGTTGAGATGCTTCTTGATGAACTCGAACCTATCTTCAAGTAATGCTTTGGTGAAGATATCAGCCCATTGATGATCAGTGTCCACAAACTGGATGCTTAAAGTCCCTTTTTGAACATGGTCCCTAATGAAATGGTGTTTTATTTCAATGTGTTTGGCTTTAGAGTGTAAGATAGGGTTCTTGGTTAGGTTTATGACTGAAGTGTTATCACAGAACAAAGAGATTTTGGTTTCAACGATGTTGTAATCTTCAAGTTGATGTTTCATCCAGATTAACTGTGAGTTGCATCCTGCTGCTGATATATACTCAGGTTCAGTTGTTGACATGGCAATGGTGTTTTGTCTTTTACTTGACCAAGAGATCAATTTATCACCTAAGAATGTGCAGTTGCCACTTGTACTTTGCCTTTCCAACTTGTCTCCAGCATAGTAAGAATCACAAAAACCTCTTAGTTTGTAGGTGGGGGTTTTCTTGTATAACAAGGTACGGTTGGTGGTTCCTTTAAGATATCTCAAGATTCTTTTGAAACCAGTTAAATGGGATTTCCTAGGGTCAGCTTGAAAACGGGCACAGACACAAACACTAAACAAAATGTCAGGTCTAGAAGCAGTTAGGTAAAGAAGGGATCCAATCATACCTCTGTATGTTTTCTGGTCTACCTTTTGGCTGGTTTCATCTTTCACAAGTGAGCAGGTTGGGTGCATCGGGGTGGCCATAGGCTTACAGTCACTATTCTTGAACTTTTTGAGAAGTTCTTTAGTGTATTTAGATTGGTGAATGAGTATACCTGATTTACCTTGGTGAATCTGAATTCCCCGGAAGAACTTGAGTTCTCCCATCATGCTCATTTGGAACTCTTTCAGCATTAGGTCAGAAAAATCCTTGTACAAAGTGCCATTAGTGGATCCAAAGATGATATCATCAACATAAACTTGAATAATCAAAATATCATTTTTAATGGATTTCCTAAATAGAGTATTATCAATCTGGCCTCTATCAAATTCATTCTTAAGCAGAAAGTTACTAAGTCTGTCATACCATTCCCTTGGTGCTTGTTTTAAACCATATAAATATTTTTTAAGTTTAAAAACATGGTTTGGAAAATCAGAATTTTCAAATCCAGGGGGCTGTTTGACATAGACTTCCTCACTTATATAGCAATTTAAGAATGCACTTGTAACATCCATTTGATACACAATTATATCATGATTAGCCGCAAATGATAAAAGAATTTTAATTGCTTCTTTCCTGGCCACTGGAGCAAAAGTCTTAGTGTAATCAATACCTTCCTGTTGACTGTATCCTTGAGCTACAAGTCTGGCTTTGTTCCTTACCATTTCACCTTTTTCATTGAGTTTACTCCTGAACACCCACTTGGTTCCAATAATGTTTTTGTTTGGTCTGGATACCAGATCCCAAACATCATTCCTTTGAAATTCATTCAGCGCTTCTTGCATTGCAAGTATCCAACCTTCCTCTGCCAGAGCTTCATCAACATTGGTTGGTCTTCATCAGCTTATGGTTCTGGAAGATCTGTAACAGTTTCTAATTCTGATAAATCAACTTCTGGTTCTGGTAAATCTGTAACAGCTTCTGATTCCTGATAAATCAACTTTGGTTTCCTCCAGCATCAATTTCCTTTTGTTCTAGATAACATGCATCAGTTTCATCTTGCTTTGACTTTTTAGGTCAAGCTGTTTGTCATAATACAAATTTTAATAATTAATAATTGAACTAAATACAACCAAACCATTAATTCTGCTTCTGGTGGTTTCTGCTTGTTTTTGAAACCAATGAACTGGTTTTACTGTTTCAGCTGAACTTGTTCAGATTATTTGGATCACCTAGTTCTTGTATGTCACAGTTTCATTTTCCCTCTGAAAACCCTTTTGTTTCTTCTTTTCTGGTTTTCATATTCTGACTTTTGAATGTTCTTTGATTAGTGGATCTGGATGAAGAAATTTGAATTCTCATCCAGGTTTGCAGTTTTGATCAATCTGATTGGAGTGTTCTCCTGATTCTGATTTTTCTCTTTCTCCTTATCAGACTTTGCTGCTTCACTATTTGACCTTCCTCTGCCAGAGCTTCATCAACATTGGTTGGTCTGCATCAGCTTATGGTTCTGGAAGATCTGTAACAGTTTCTAATTCTGATAAATCAACTTCTGGTTCTGGTAAATCTGTAACAGCTTCTGATTCCTGATAAATCAACTTTGGTTTCCTCCAGCATCAATTTCCTTTTGTTCTAGATAACCTGCATCAGTTTCATCTTGCTTTGACTTTTTAGGTCAAGCTGTTTGTCATAATACAAATTTTAATAATTAATAATTGAACTAAATACAACCAAACCATTAATTCTGCTTCTGGTGGTTTCTGCTTGTTTTTGAAACCAATGAACTGGTTTTACTGTTTCAGCTGAACTTGTTCAGATTATTTGGATCACCTAGTTCTTGTATGTCACAGTTTCATTTTCCCTCTGAAAACCCTTTTGTTTCTTCTTTTCTGGTTTTCATATTCTGACTTTTGAATGTTCTTTGATTAGTGGATCTGGATGAAGAAATTTGAATTCCCATCCAGGTTTGCAGTTTTGATCAATCTGATTGGAGTGTTCTCCTGATTCTGATTTTTCTCTTTCTCCTTATCAGACTTTGCTGCTTCACTATTTGACCAGTTTCCTTGATTCTGCTTTGGTTGATAAACCATGTTCCTCTGATGATTCTAGAACATGTTTTGCTTCTGCTAACTTGGATGAATTTGGTGATTCTGATAACCTTGATGATTCTGGTGATTTGGATGAATCTGGTGATTCTAGTGGTTTTGATGAATCTGGTGATTCTAATAATTCTGATGATTCTGATAATTCCTGTATTTATACTGATTCTGATAATTAGAGTAATTTTGATGATCATACATGAACCTTTGATACTGATACTTATTCTGGTTCTGGTTCTAGTTCCAGTACGGATTCTGATTCTGGTTCCAGTGTTGGTTCTGGTTCCAGTTCTTGTGCCTATGATACTGGTTCCAGTTCTGGTTCTGGTTCCAGTTCCTATTCTGATTCTGGTTCCAGTTTTTATTCTAGTTCCAGTTTTGGTTTTGATTCTGGTTCTGGTTGAGTTGACCAGACCTTCTTCCATCAGACTCAGATTGCCTCTGTCTAGTTGTAGTAGGAACATAAACCTTCTTCTGCTTGTGCATTGCCAACATCCATTGTCCAGACACCGTTGTTGGTGTCTCCTTCTGGTTGCTCAGAATATTTGCAACATAGACAATTTGATCTTTTGGTACCCAGAACTGATTGGGTCCAAGTTTGTTAGTTTTAGCAGCTCTCTGATCTTGTTCAGATTTTACCATTGGACAAGATAATTCAGAGTGACCTTTCTTAGCACAAACAATGCATAAAACATCATAATAAACAGTTTTAGTTTCAGCAATAGTTTTTGTAAAACCAAGACCTCACTTTCCAATGTAACTGTTTCCATAAATCATAGATGCATATTTACTACTTTCCATTCCATTAGAAACAATGTTTTGAAAAAATTGCTCATGCATATTAGATTTACAAATAGTTTTGGAAGTGGAACAAATATTACTTTTGAGAGTTTGGTTTTCAGATTTGAGTCTTGCAACTTCAGTTTTAAAATCCTTGTTTTCAGTTGCATACTCAAAAGTTTGATTCTATAAAACTTGGACTTCTTTGGTCATATTTTTCTTATCTTCCCTAAGAGTTTTCAGTTTTACAGACATCTTATTGTTTGCATTTAAAAAATCTTTTACAGTATCAATTAATTCAGATTTAGTGAGATTAGAAAATACCTCATTGTCTTCATCTTCTGAATCTGTTCGAGAGCCTGAGTTGTATCCAAAACTTGAGTTGGTATGAGCCATCAGAGCCAGAATTGCTTCCTCTGATGTGCTTCCAGACTTGCCTGAAAGACTGCTTTGATCATTCTTCCTTCTACCTGCTTTCCTACCTGAAACCGTGCCTTTATGAAGTCCAGAAGCAGACCTGATGTGTGCCATCACTGCTGTTTTTGCCTCTTCTTCATCAGAAGATTCTTCTTTTGATTCTGATGCATCCTAGGCTGCCATCAGACCCTTCTTTTTGAATCTGGAACTCTTCTTATGATGTTTGCCTTTTTCCATATTTGGACATTCTGACTTGATATGTCCAGGTTCATTGCATCCATAACAGATGATGCTCTTCTTATCTGATTCTTCCTTTCCTCTGTTGTTATGTTTCTTCTTGGAGCCTCTCCTCTAACTGTTTTCCTAGATCTTAACCATTTGTTTGGTTATGTAAGCCATATCATCACAGTCACTGTCACTATCCTCTGATTCTGGTGCTGCCTTTAAAGCTTTGTTCTGTTTTGACTTCAGGGCCAGATTCTTCTTCTTCTTTGGTTCATCTGCTTCCAGTTCTATTTCATGAGACTTGAGTGAGCTGATCAGATCTTCAAGTCTTAAGTTATTCAGATCTCTAGCTTGCTGAACTGCAGTAACCATTGGTCTCCACTTGGTTGGTAAGCTTCTTAGAATCTTCTTGACATGATCTGCTGTTGTGTAGCTTTTCTTCAAGACCTTCAGTCTAGATATTAGAGTCTGGAATCTACAGAACATTCCATCAATGGCTTCATCATCTTCCATCTTGAACATCTCATATTGTTTGACCTGTCTGTTAGCCCTTGCTTCTTGAACCTGCTGGCTTCCATCATAGGTAAGAACCAGACTGTCATAGATGCTTTTTGTTGTTTCCTTGTTGGTGCATCTATCAAATTCTTTAAATGTGATAGCGTTGATCAAGATGGTTATGGACTTGTGATGTAGCTTGTATAACTTCTTCTGGTTGGGATTCATATCTTCTACATCCAGTTCTTGACCAGTTTCATCTCCTGGGGTAGTAGGTGCAGTATAACCTTGGACTACCAAGGTCCAGAGATCTGGATCTTGGGAGATGAAGAAGCTTCTCATTCTGTCATTCCAGTATTCAAAGTGATCTCCGTCAAATAGTGGTGGCCTGTTGATGTTGCCTCCAAATTCTTATTTGGATACTAACATGTTGAACCCCCTCGGACCTTTCCTCAAACATTGTTAAGTGTACAGCCTTAAAAACGAGCTCTGATACCAATTGAAGGTGCAAACACGAGAAGGGGGGTTGAATTGTGTTTGACTAACTTGATTACTTTTTCTGTTTTTGCAGTTTTATAACAAAACCTGATGTATGAATAAAACAGAGTTAGCAGCGGATATAAAGTAAATATAAAACATAGAATTTTATACTGGTTCACCATTAACTAGGCTACGTCAAGTCCCTTCACTTTGAAGGATTTCACTAATTCAAAAATCTTCAATTACAACAATACCACTGACCCTCCAAGTCAGTCTTCTCAAACAATCTAACAATCCTAGACTTTTGAGGAAAAGAACCTTGAATCTAATTGCTAAGTATTCTGCTATTCCTTATGACTCCTTCAGATTGTAGACTCTACTTCAACAACTTAGATCTAACACAATGGAAAGAAAACTTAGTGTACTTGCTTCTAGAAAGCGGATACTCACAATTAACCTCACTGAAAACTCAAGTATTTTGCTTTTGAAAGTGTATGACTCTCAAGTATTTTCAATGTTAAGTCTTCTACCTTGAGCCTTCTTTTATAAATGAATAATTAGGGTTTCTTCCATGCTTAAGTTCGAACCAAATCCTGTTCTTGATTAATTCTGAACCAAATCTTTCTTCCCGCCAATAGCTTCTGAATTCCCACAAGACTTCAATTTATTTTTGTATCAAATCCACTTAATACTTTGATCAAATTTAATCAAGTCTTTACTGATTATCATCATGATTAAATCTAGACCGTATGATCTTCTGATCTCGTCCACATCTGGACCATACAATCTGATCTGTTGTGATCCACTGATCTCAGCCAACACTGGACCACACGTTTTGATCATCTAATCTCGACCAATCACTGGACCATATGATCTGATCTTCTAATCTCGGCCAACACTGGGCCCAGATGCTTAAATATGGACCATTGATCTGAACATTTTCCCTCTGATCTGCACCAATTCTGGACTGAGTCTGGATTGAATTAAATCTGGACATGATATTTTAATATGGACATTTACCTTCTGATCTAGATCAGGTCTCGATTAAATCTGGACAATCATTTCTTCTGAGTTTCATGCTCTGGACTATGCTATCTTCTGGTCTGGGCCAAGTCTGGACCAAGTCACTTGTTCTGGACCAGTTATCATCTGCTCTGACCAAGTCTGGATTAACTCTGGACTAATTCTTATAATTACTACCAAGCTATCTTCTAGTAAGAATAAATTCTTGACCAAGTCTGACTTATGATTCCTTCTGGTCTAGAACAAGTCTCCATCTGGCAGGCTTCCTTCTAGTCTGACCAGGTCTCCTTCTGGACTCTGTTTCCTTCTGATCTGGGCCACAAAAGATATCCTCTAATGATTTTTTGACATCCTCTGATATCCTCTGGAGGTGTATCCTCTAGTGCCTTCTGAATGCATCCTCTGGTATCTTCTAGAGGTGTATCCTCTGGTATGATTTTATCCTCTGGTAACTCATCTTCTGCCTCTAGTGACCTCATCTTCTGGTGGCATTTAATATATTAATTCTAGGTACAAAATAAGATTGCATGGAGTGCTTTTGTAAACATCAAAATCCTAAGTACTTAGAACCAATTTGGTTCCAACAAAGGGAACTCCTTATCTCCACTTCGGTTTTGCTAAAGAGATTCTTAGCAATGCTATATCCAAGTTTTGATCTGGGCCAGAAAAGATATCCTCTGATGATGTTTTGACATCCTCTGATATCCTCTAGAGGTGTATCCTCTGCTGCCTTCTCAATGCATCCTCTGGTATCTTCTGGAGGTGCATTCTCTGGTCTGATTTTATCCTCTGGTCTGATTTTATCCTCTGGTAACTCATCTTTTGCCTCTTGTGATTTCATCTTCTGGTGGCATTTAATATATTAATTCTAAGTACAAAATAAGATTACATGGAGTGCTTTTGTAAACATCAAAATCCTAAGTACTAAGAACCAACTTGGTTTCAACAAAGGGAACTCTTTATCTCCTCTTTTGTTTTGCTGAAGAGGTACTTAGCAAGGCTATATCCAAGTTGGTTGATGACGGCTATAACACCCCGATTTTTAACAGCGCAAGTGTATTTTTTTCTGTTTTTTTTTTAAAGAACCCACTTACTAAAAATAATATGTCGTAACACAAAACGACAAGAGAAATAAATAATTACATCATATATACAAACAAGCTAAAATAGTTTTTGGGACAATAATCCAAAATATACAAATAGAAAATACACCGGGGCTATGAGACCTATCAGATACCACTCACACCCCTCGGGTATTCTCGGCAAACACCAGCACAAAAGTACTGCTCCAAGAATGTTATTCCCCCATGGTCACGTCAAAAAAAAAAAAGAAATTGAACACGGACCCACCAACCAAAGTCACTGTCAAAGTACGTCATAGGTACAGTCATCCCAAAACAAAATAAGTACAACCACCAAAAACTAAGGCCCTATACAACAAAAAACTAATCTGATCATCCACTAACAACTACAATAACAAGGGTGACCTCCACACTCTGCACAAGTCTCGTCCGACGCAGTATCTCTCCTCGAAGTAACTTCCTCCTCCTCATCAGCCATAAAAGGTTCAGTCTCCTCAGAAGTCAGGTCCATCCACAATATAGGTGGCTTCGGCGGCGCTGGAATCTCAAAATAGTCCTCTACTTCAGTGACAGTTGGTAAGGGATTGATCACCGGAAGTGGAAGCTCAAACTCATTCCGCGGTGACACCAACCAAGGCACCGGTGGTTCATCAACAAAGCCTTGGTCCCTTACCAGCCTAGACGAATCTGGAATGTCATCCCCGCTGGCATCGGCCCCTTACCCTTCTCACCCGTTCCTGGTTCAAGACACCATGTCCCGTGCTACTACAACAGGATTCACCACACCTACGGTGGCCTCCGTCTCACCTCCAACTACAAGACTCTCTACATCTGTATATACTCTATTTGCCTCGAGTACCAATCCTGAAGCTACAGGAAAGTCGATTCGCCCGTGAGTATATTCCACATATGACACTTCCCCCACACTCCTACATGTTCTCATCACCCTCCTCGTATATATAGCCCTGCTTGAGATGGGGTCGTATACCCAAGCAGTTGGCGAATGTCGATTAGGGAAATCTAACAACGTCTCCATCGTCATGGTAACCGTCAGTGGGACGAACTCGGGTATCATCTGAGGGCAAAGCCCAATTTTCCACAATAATGTAAATGGTCACCAATCGAAAATCAACAGTTAACAATTAACAATAATGTCAAACGACAACCAATACATACATAGCAGCTCCAGCAAGATAAACAATAGTGACCGAATAAGTATACACAAATATTGCAATGTATAAGGTCCAAGTTTTTGATGAAAACCAAAGACTAAGAATGTAAGTCAAGTTGCGAGCTCAAATGTATAATCAACACTCAAAACAACTATTAGAAAACTTAGAATTGAAGGTACTTGCACATATCATTTTCATATAACAGATCACAATAAACATGTCTCGCATGCCGAGCACCCTAATGCAATGCTTATATGCCAGTGCACATGAACCCGAAATTCCCAAGACAAAACCCTCCTCGAGGGCGTAAATCATAATTGTACCGTCTATCACAGGCCTTAGTATTAATTACTGTGGTGCAGTTGCATCACAGACTAGCACGATTTACTTAGAGTGTAGCGTATCACAGGCCTTACACATTAATTAAATCCTCATAAGGATAAGATGGACCAACTTATCACATGGAACCACCCCGTAGCCCATCACGATCACTACTTAACTCTATAACCCATCACGGTCACCACTTGACTTTGTGGCCCATCGCGATCACCACAAACCATGAAATGCATGAGTGTACTCTGACTGTTTTCACTTTAATCATTAAGTAAATGCACTATGAAACTCGGATACTTCATAACCATTAAGGAAACAATATTAAGAGAACCTCATATAATTTAGCATAAGCATTCAAAATGTTTTCCAAGTAATTAAGTACATAAACCAATATTTAAAAATAGAATTTTTGACAAAAACAAGGTTGTATTCGAATACAGCTTCTCATAGCCGAATACAAATGCTAAGTCATTAGCAAAATTTTCAGTTATGTATTTGAATTCGGAGAGTCGTAGCCGAATACAGATAATAAGTCAGAAGCAAAAATCACATAATTGTATTCGAATACGAGGTATCGTATTTGAATACGAGATTCAATTTTAAATAAGAACTTAACGTTGCAGAAGTGTATTCAAATACGCTAGGGTCGTATTCGAATACATCTTCAAAAATAGTGCAATTTTTCAAGTAAATTTTAACTTCAGTTCAAACTCTTTTATTTGAGAATAACTCATTACATAACTCCAACATAACAACAATCAATCTCTTAAATCCAACCATTACTAACAACGTCGATAACGACAACAACACATCTATAACATCTTTAACAATAACAACACAACAACAATGACTCGGTTAAGAACTCCGACCGTATATTTTTTCACGTCGAAATTTATTATCATGAAATTACACATTAATCATCCATCAATCACACATATAGAGTTTCTATATGCAAACTAAAAACTTGGAAGGAGCCCCTTACCTTCGGTAACGCTTTCTCAACCGTTTTCCGCTACCGCGATCAAATACGGTGAAACTCTCGCTCGCGTCGACGCCACAAAAGTTATCTCACAAGCACCGTAGTATGGAGAGGAGTAACTTTCCCTCTTGACACTCCTCGAATGGAATCTTAGATCTAGGAAGTAATGGAGGTTTTGTGTTTTGTTTTTCTACCAACACTTATGTTTTTCGAAACAGAGAAAGGAAGAAGAAGAAGTTGTTCACGAGGCAAGGGGAAAGATCTTTTCCTTCTGTTTCTCTTCCTTCCCTTTCACATACATACATATATATACACTACTTCACCAACTCTGTGTCTCTGTGTGTGTGTTCACTTCACTCACATCTCAAACTATTTTGATAAAATATCTACTCTCGTCGCAACTCTATTGACAGATAAAATTTTGATAAACTGCCCGGTATTAAATTATTCGTAATATAATTAAATTATTCTTCAACAAATAATTTTAGACGGGTCTCAAAATATATACATATATTTAACATATTATAAACATCTCAAAATATATTATTGGTACTTAATTCATAAAATAATTTAAAATTGGCTAAAAGTCCAAGTAGTTTTAACACAAAATACCCTAAAATTGCATAAATTAGAATTTAAAATTAAAGGTCTTACAACGGCTCCATTTCTTTGATAAATGGTCCTAGAGGCATTTATGTTCCTTCCCGTGTTATGAATGTTGATGATTTGATGATATTTTGCAAGACTTCTCTTTCAAATGTTAACAGCCTTCAAAGTCTTTGTCATAGATATGTCAATATCTCCAGGCAGTAGATTAATCCTAATAAATCTACAATTTACACTTGATCCATTTCCAATAGAAATCATAATATATTAGCTAATTTGCTTAGATTTTCTATTGATTCTTTCCCTTTCACTTATCTTGGAATACCTATTTTCATGGGAAGACCTAAAATTGCTTATTTACAATCAATTGTTGGTCGCATCAAGGCAAAACTTGCAGCTTGGAAAACATTTCTTCTCTCTATGGCAGCTAGAACTCAATTCATGAAAAGTATCATTCATATCATGTTGATTTATAGCTTTCACATATATTCTTGGCCAACTTCTTTTCTCAAGGATGTAGAAAAATAGATTAGGAATTTCATCTGGTCTGGTGATATTGAGAATAGAAAATTGCTTATTGTTGCCTAGTATAAAATTTATCATCCTTTTAATGATGATAGTCTTATAATTAGATCTTTAAGAGATATTAATAATGTTGCTGTTATAAAACTAGCTTCAAATCTAGTTACTTCTAGTCAACATTGGGTTATTCTTCTTAGAGGGTGGGTCTTTCGAAGGCATTGATTCCTCCATTTGGATTGCACTCAAAGCTAAGCTAACTATTATATATGAGAACAACAAATGAAATTTCATACAGAATGGTTATTGGAAAGTACCTTATCTTATTTCACATATATACTTACCCTCAGTTGGTTGCTTTGCTAGCAAATACTACTATTCCTAATTTTGAATGTGAGGATCATCTGGTTTGGAGATTAAACAACTCTAGAATTTTAAACTTTAAAAAAAATGATTATGATTGATTCACAGTAACAAAAATGCAAGAATTAAAATCAGAATAACAACAAATATTTAAATTCAATGGAGAGAAGACCTAGGGCAATGGTTTCACTTGTAATTTAAATAGCTCAAATCCTATTTTTATATGAATCCTTATTTGTTCGCTCAATTATCAATCTTTCTTCTAAAACTATTAACAAGTTTTATGATTAAATGTAATATTATTTTCCCTAAATTAATTCTTTGATTGATCATACAAAAAAATATAATTAAGAGAAAGCATGTAGAACCAAGAGGTTGAATGATTAAAAGATTATTATCTATGTTTCATGCACAAGAATCTTAATCTCAATTATCCTTGAGATCTACCAATTAATTATAGTTGGTCACTAGTCAATTGATTGATTAAAACATGCAAAAATTGGATCATTAATCTTAGGTGGTAAGACTTGTTAGAGTAAGACTTGTCGATAGTACAAGGAATAGTAAAACTACTTGGATCATTAATCTTATGTGGTAGTTTTTGCAAAACCATAGCAGAACATTCCTCTGTTAACTTAACTATCTCAAAACCCTATAATATCTTTTTAATAGAAATAATTTCCTTTAAATATTTGGCATACTCTGGCATTTGAGCAAAAGCTTCAACAAAAGGAATGTTAACATAAAATTTCTTAAATACCACCAGATATTTAGTAAATTTCTTATCATGCTGTTCATTTTTCAATCTTTGAGGATTTGGGATACTTACCTTTGACGACTTCAATTTCTCCTTCTCTTTCTCAATTGCCTTTAGATTACTCCCCTTTGTTGGAGACTTTCTTCTTTAAGGCTGCCTTCCTTTTTCGATTGGTTTCTTCATCGAGCTCTTTACCATTCATGAGAGTATTAGCCCTGACTTACTCCTTTGGGTTAGGCTTATTTTGTGTAGGAAGTGATCCAGCAGGCCTTTGTGATAACAAAATGACTATATTGGATATTTGAGTTTCCACATTGTCAAACCAGGTTCAGATTTGATTCTCCATTTTGTATGTCTACTCTACAAATTTTGCTAGTACATCTTGAAGATCTAGTTTCCTCTCATCTTGCCTTTGCACATTTGGTGGCTTATTAAAATTAGAGTTTTTTTCTTATTGTTGTCATCCCCAAGTGAAATTAGGGTGATTCTTCCAACCTTGATTTTAGGTAGAAGAATAAGGTTGTTTTAACTGCGATTGGTGACATAGTTGGCTTCCTTAGTATGAGTTGCTACAATTGGTTAAGCTTGTATTTTACTTTCAATGGCATTCAACCTCTCATTTGTTTGACCCATATAGTTGGCCATAACACCCGTGTAGGGATGTCCAACTTTTTGTGTATACTTCACCAAGGCATCTTGCATAATCTTCTTGGAATCACCATCGTTTTGGTTGACATAGTTGGCTTCCTAAATATGCTTAGCATGCAGAAGTTTGTTGAGCTTGTGCAGACATCAAAGTATCGAGTTGCTTTGCGATTCTATGTACTTTTATCTTCAAAGTAGTATCAGCCTCCACTTTGTACATCCCGGCTTTCTTTTTAACATGTCTATCACTTAAATTCCATTGACAACTATTAGTAGTTATTTCTTCCACCAAAGCATATACTTCTTTAGGTTCTTTTTTAGAATAGAGCTTCCACAAGCCGCAACAATACTACTCTACTTTGAACTAAAATTCCATTGTGCAAATTCTAGACAAGGTGCTCTATATGGTAGCCATGATGTGGGAAATTTCAAAAAGCTTTGTATAATGACTCTTGTTCAATTTGAATAAAGTTGGCGATATTAGTTCGAAGTTTAGCATATCTAAATAGAGGAAAGTACTTTTTCAAAAAGCTTTTGGTCAATTGGTCCCAAGTGGTAATAGACTTATCAAGTTGGGATGACAATCAAATAGAAGCCTTATCAGTCAAAAACCATGGGAATAGCCTCAATCTTATGGCCTCTGCAAAAAAACCATTATATTTTATGTTGTTTGTCATCGTTATGAACCTCTTTAGATAAACGTTGGGGTCTTCAGTTGGTAGTCCCTTGATAAGAGTGGAGGTTTCTACCATAGATATTAAGCTTATTTTAAGCATGAAATTATTTGCCTTCCCAAGTTGGTTGGCTATGTTGTTAGTAAAATGAACTGATAGAGTGAAATAATGCTCGAGCGTTCTTGGTACTCTTTCACCCATTGCTCTTATTTATCCTCCTTCCATATGGCCAGTTCATTCAATTTCTAAATCAAAAAGTAAAATAGACTCTTAGGAGCAGGTGAACGTGCACAAGTAATAACAAACAAACAAAAAAACTAATAACAACTAAAAAAAAGTAAACACATTTTTTTTTTGCTTTTTAAAGAAAAATAAAAATAAAATCAAAATAATAACAACAACAAAAAAGTAAAATATATATTTTTATTTAAAAAGAAATTAAAATAAAACAATAACAGTAACAACGAAATGTCAAATAGATTAATAATGATAAAATATATTTTTTTTCAATAAGTAAATGGAAAAAATAATTAAAGCAAAAAAAAAATTGTTAAATTAACGGAAACCCTTTTTCGTTTAATATTGGAAAAATAATTCCCCGCTACCGCACTAAAAACTTGTTGCGCAAAATCCACAAGTGTATGAATTTGCCAAGTTGTAGATTAATTTAACCATTACTAAATTAATTAAGATTTTATATTATTTAGACTAATGATTATGATTGATTCACATTAACAAAATGCAAGAATTAAAATGAGAATAACAACATAAATTTGAATTCAATGAACAAAAAAAAACATAGGGTCATGATTTCACTTGTAAGTTCAATACCTCAAATCTTAGTTTTATATGAATCCTTCTTTGTTCTCTCAATTATCAATTCCTCTTCTAAAACTATTAACAAGGATTGATTATTAAATATAATATTCTTTTCTCAAATTAATTATTTAATCGATCATACAAAACATATAATTAAGAGAAAGCATAAACAGCAAAGAGGTTGAATGATTGAAAGATTAGTATCAGTGTTATATCATACAAGAATCGTAATCTCAATTATCCTATTGATCTACCAATTAATTGTAGTTGATCACTAGTCAATTGATTTATTAAAGCATACAAAGGTTGGTCATCCCAAACATGTAAATAAAACAATAAGATAATTTAATTGAGATAAATAATAAGAATCCAAAATAAAATTAGAATTAAAACTAAGACATAATAAAACTAATTTTTGAAGTAGCTATAATATCACTAGAAAGGGGGATTGAATAGGGATATTCGTGGTTTTAAAAATTCTTTTGAGTTTTAAAGCTTTATCCTCTTCGAGAGGATGAATATCAAAGGTTGTAAATTTAAAGCGTAGAGGTTTAGTTGATTACCAAATGATAAAGAGATAGAGAGAAGATAATGACACACACAAATTTATACTGGTTCACCCAATGAAGGCTACATCCAGTCCTCACACACTTGTGAGATTTCACTAAGTATAAAAAACGAACAACCTCTCACTGAGGTTGGTTACAATTTGTGTATTCTAGAGCTTCACCAAGCTTACAATCTTTTCTCTTCAGATTTCAACTTTTCTCAAGTGTATCTCACTTGGAAATTACAAGATGATATGATGTAGTTTGGGTTGTTTCTCTTTGTTCACACTTTCTAGAAAGATAAGTATGATGAGAGGATAAAAATGCTCTTGATAGCCTTAGACTTTTTCTTTTTATGCTTAGTTGTGTGTGTTGACTGAAGAAGAACGGCCTTCATTTTATAGAGATAAGGAAACTTTTTCTTCAAGAAAGTTGTCCTTTATGACTGTTATCTTAAGTTGTAATGATCCTTGAAGTTTGTCTTTATTTGCAAAAAATGCCATTGAATCTGTCCTCATTCAACCTTGTACTTAGAAGGTTGATTTTCACGAAGTTGTCTTGGAAGTTAGATCTTTCTATACATTTTGACAACTGGAAAATGCTTTTTCCTTTTTTCTTTTCCAAGATATGTAATCTTTCTTTCCGTGACCAGTGCAACCTTTTGTACTTTGGTACTTTTAGTCATTTCCAATGCAGGAGGACGAAGAGGTAGTTTTTTATCTTCTAGTATTCATCCTCTGGTGTTCATCCTCTGGCGGTGATTACTTTGTTTCTTTATGCTATCCGTCCAGAAATTTGTCTTCACTTAATTTTTGACTTGGATCAGTGAAAATTATTTTGTCTTTATAAATGTTCATCCTCTGGACAGGAGGTTAGAGCTTCTATAAATTAGGACATGACTTATACTTTTTCCTTTTGAGATTCAAACATATGGGTTAGCAAAATATAGCTGTTGGAAGCTTTGCTAAGTTTCCTTGGACTTGTCTTTATTTGCAAAGCTTCCATTTAGCCTTTATCCTCATGTTTGAGTTGTAGGAGGATGAAGCTTTCATTTGTGATGTGACTTGTGCTTTTTGACTTTTCCTTTTCCCAACAATTGTAGTGCATTGCTTTATCAATCAAGGACATTGTTTTTTGTGATTTTGTACTTTTATTACATAAATGTCATTCAGCTGTCTTGAGTCTTGTTTAAGCGCACGAGGATGGGAATACAGTCCATCCTCGTATAGGAGGTTCAAACCTCCTTGAAGTTTGGGCCTTAGTTGTCTTTTGCTTTTGCGTTCTCCAAGACATGTCAGGTTACATTTTGGTCTTGTTCAGTACAACCTTTATGTACTTTGAAAAGGTAGAACCATTTTCATCATAAGAGAATGAAGAGAGCTAGAGGTCCATCCTCTTACACTTCATTCTTCTATGTTCATCCTCTACCTTCGTTTTCTTCATTTGACTTTATTTGTTCTCTAAACTTTAACATTGATTTAACTTCTCTTTTGACAAGAAATCAATGTTATCGTGATTCTTAAGATTTTGCATAATTGTTGGTTCATCCTCTTTGAGGGTTCATCCTCTAGTCCATCCTCCAATTTGAAAAACTTGTTGGATTGACTCAAATTTTTTCTTTTGAATAGTAACCTGTTTTCTAATAATAATTCACTCAAGAGCACATGTTAGATAACAAACATAATCATAATCTTTGAAATAATTTTGTTATCATTAAAACATTTGAGAGAGATTTTGTCTCAACAATTTTCTATTATAAGATCTACTAAAAGTCTTAGAATAGAGCTTAATTAATCATTGACGTATAGTAAATAAAATAAATAATATAAGTGTTCCTTAAATTAAGAGAGAATAAATAAAATTCTAAAAGAGTGTAAATTTTTGTTCTGAAACTTGAACCACTTTGCTCCATCCCCAAGTATTCAAAAACTCTAAAGTATGTGTTGATGTGTGGCTTGCCAATTCAATATTCACTTATAGATGTCTTTATAATTTTTTGAAGTCTAAATTCCAATCCCTCTTTTAATTTGTGATATCTCCTTTTTATATGATCCTCGTATTTTTTTTCTCAAATAAAAACTTCATTTTTTATATGTTGAGATGCTTAGCCTATAGCTAGATTCGGCCCCCCTCAAATTGAAATTGATGTCCAACATCCTAAGTTTGGATTCCTTGGGTTGTTTTGCTTTGAACTTGGGGATTACAACCACACTACATGTTGAGTTGATGAGAGTTAGGATTGCTATCGTAACATCTTATAAAAATGGATGACGATTTCAATGGTTTGAATTTGATTCTGAATTAACAACTTTGACTATTAGAAATAATAGCCTTGTTTATTAGTCTATTAGAAATATATGGCTTAATTGTCTTGAGATGATTAAGAGAATGAGTTTTACAATATCTCATATTTTTAGAGAAGAAAATCAATGTGCGGACAAGATTGTTAATTTAGGACTTCACTTAGTAAACAATCATTGGTAGAATACTTTTCCTTATAATATTCATGATGCTTTTAATAGAAATAGAATTGGTCTCCCAAAATATAGATTGTGTTGATGTTGGTAAGTGTTTATTGCACTCTTTTTCCCTTCACTGTAATTTTATCCCTAAGTTAGTAAGTTTTTAACGAGGCAATACGTTGTGTATCTTTTAGGATTGATTTTCTTTGGTTTGGTTATTGTCCACCAAGCATCTTGTATTTTCTTTTATTTTATTTTTAATAATACTTTAGAATGCTGCAAATAATAGGTGATTAATTTGGGTTGCCAATATGATTGGGATGTCTGGTTAATCATGTAATGTTTTTGCACTCTATATAAAAAACTGATAAGTAGTGGACATGATTTTATTCAATTATGATATTTCCCACCAAAACCTTTAGCAGTATAATGTTTTCTTCTTGAAAAATATTATGAAATTGTATCAAATTAATATGAATAATTGATATTATAATCTTCTATGATTCGCCATGCATGTACACATAATATTAACTATTCTTTAATCATTAATGGTTGATGTTACTTTATTTTCTAAAGTGATCAAATCACTTTAGAGGAGGCAAATCCAAGACGTTGAATTTGGCTAATCTAAAGTGAAAAGTTAATAAAGTGAGCAAATCAATTATTGATATTATACACTTATGATTGATCATGTGTTCTTAAATCATAATATCAACAATTTATTTAATCATCAATGATTGATGTTACTTACTTTATTCTCTAAATTGACAAAATGATTTTTTAACAAACGTGACGGTTATTATGAGATAGTAGAACGTTTAGAAAGATGATAAAAGTCAATAATTAACTTAACTTGACCATCTTGATTCTTCTCTTGGCAAGATGCTATATATATTCTCACACCAAACTTAATAAGTAGTATCCAATTCATTTGGTTTTGTGATACAAAGAAAATTCAAACAAACATTTATTTTTCAGTCTACAAGGAAGAAATAATAAAACCAGATTTTAGACCATCCTTAATAGCTTGGTTAATGTTAAGCACATTATCCAACTCTTTAACAAACCTCTCCATTGCTTGAGTTGGCAAACAAACAGGTATAACCAAACCTTCCTCTCCTTTAGCATTTTTAAAAGGTATGTAAAAGCTAGCAAGACCAGGAATAGCACCAACTCCTCCTTTAGCGGGCCCACCATAAACAGCTTTTCCCCAACCAAATTCAACCTCTCCAAAACCAGCACGTGTCACATCCGAAACAAGATACGATCTCACCACGGTAAAATGTGGTCGACCATTTGTAACCATTAAATCCGCAATTGAATGCATATATTCTTCAGTGACGTCAGCTTTTGCTTTCCTAACTAACTCCAATGCATACCCCAACGGATTTTCAATTAGTTTCCCAGCAGTTGTAACTGCAACAGGAAACGCAAAAGCGTTACCGTAAAAACCGTTAGGTAACGGAGGATTAAACTTGCCACGCGCGTTGACGATGCAGATTATGCGAACTTCCTCGTCTGTGTCTGGTTGCAATGCTATTGTTCGGCAACGCCAGAGACATGCAGTGAGGATCTCAAAATTAGAGTGTCGATGTTGTTGTTGTTGGTGAGGTGGAAGAAGAGCGCGAATTGCTGCTACCTCGGTGGGACCGAAGAAGAAAGAACGGTGGTCCATGTCATCTAAGGGGACGATGGTTCCTTTCGTGTCGGGTATTTGTTCGTATTCGCGATGAGTACACGTGACTCTTGGTGGGTCCCTTGCATTCAGAAGCTCTCTATACCACACTGGTGGAATTGAAGGTTCGTTCATCCCACGAGATATTTCACCTAAGGCGTTCATGAATTGAACCAACCCTGCTGCGTCGCTCATTGTGTGATTTAGACGAAGAGCAAAAATGAAACCACCACACTTCAGACGTGTTACCTGTGGGTCATTACATTACAGTTCAAATAAGTATGTGAATGACTAATAATAATAATAATTTTTTATTTATTTAAAATTTTTCAAATGTTGGCAAATTAATGTAGTGGTACTACAATCAAAACACTCGTTATTGTGCACAAAATTAGGTGTGTTACTTGTGTTTTTTATATTTAAATATTCTCATTCGTCCTTAAGTTGAACATCTTCTCAATTTAAAATCGAAACATAAACATTACAGTTATATATAAGTTTTTTTGATACAAATAAAAATAAAATTCACAAGTTCTAAATAAATCAATTAAGTTGGATCGCAAATGTTTTTAATATCTAGTTCAACTAATAAACAAATTAATTAAATTTGTTAGATTAAAAGTATTCTCTTAAATTCGAATTTCAAATCTCTGCAACTTATGTAAATTTATGGTGATAAGGAAGAAAAAAAAAGTACGAACACTCATTTTCTCGTGATGTTGATTCATGTGGGAATGATAGTGTAAATGTTATGCACGTTTTGTTGGGTAGAGAGTGACCACACTTTTATAAAAGTCACGATCATTAGATTTAAAAGTATATTTATAAATACTTTCATTCAAAACATGTTTATGAAGACTTGCTTTACAATAACTTCAAACAAATTTTGTATTATATACAGGTTTATTTTTTTTCATTACATCAATAAATTGTATCATGTCTTATTTAATAAAAAAGTGAAATTTATTAATTTAATAGTGGAAATAAAATTGTACATGACGCAAGATTTAATTCACTTATTGGCTACAAATAAATATGTACAATATTTTTTAATAAATATTTTTAAATATTACAATAAAAAATATTATTTAAATATCCAATGATAAAGTTGGAAAGTATTTACTTTCAAAAAATTAACCCTTTTTCTATAATTTTTAAAAATTAACCCTTTTTCTATAATTTTTAAAAATTAATGCAAATTATTCATAAATTATATAAGTCATAAATAGTCAAACTAAAAGGAATATTGTGTAGGGAGATTGACTGCTACCGGTACCAACCATCATCATCATCATCATCATCATCATCATCATCATCATCATCATCATCATCATCATCATCATTATTATTATTATTATTATTATTATTATTATTATTATTATTATTATTATTGTTATTATTATTATTGTTATTATTATTATTATTGTTATTATTATTATTGTTATTATTATTATTGTTATTATTATTATTATTATTATTATTATTATTATTATTATTATTATTATTATTATTGTTGTTGTTGTTATTGTTGTTGTTGTTGTTGTTTATTATTATTATTATTGTTTTTTATTATTATTTTTATTATTTTGTCTATACCAACCATGTTTATATAAGTATTATATTTAAATTAATATATACTAAATTATAGCAAAAAGATATATTTATTTGGACTAAGTACATGTCATGTATACATATCATGTATCGAAATGCGGTCATCTATAAGTTTTAATTTTTTTATTTTTTATTTTAATAAAAAAATAATTGTTAATTTAATAAATAAATAAATAATAAAAATATTTAAAAAAATAAAATTATGTTAATAAAATCTAACAAAATACATTGAATAAAAAGAAAAATACATCAAAATTTGTGGTTGAGTAGATGTGACAAAACAAATAACGTGTTATATTATTTTAATAACTTTCTTTTATTTTACAGATAAATTAATAACTTAATTCTATTTTGTTAACAACTCTTTCTTATTTTTTTCTCCGAATTTAATAAATAAAAAATAATAAAAATAATAATAAAGTAAATTATATTTATAAAATCAAACAAAACACATTAAATTGAAAGAAAAATATATCAAATTTAAATTAATGATGTCCATCTAAATGTACTTCAATTCCACATTTAGACTGTGGTCGAACTCGTCTAATCAGAACAACTTCAACTCATTTAAAAAGTTAGACGAGTGAATATTTAAGTGGACATCTTTAATTTAAAATTTAATGTATTTTATTTTCTTCAATTTAATGTATTTTTTTTCTATTAATTGTATTTTTTTATTTTATTAATATAATTTGTTTTTTAAATATTTTTTTATTTATTTATTAAATAAATAATTATTTTTTATTAAAATAAAAAATAAAAAAATTATATTCGGTGATAAAAATAGAATCGCATATGTAGAAAGAATTAGGATCCTCATTCTCAATAATCGAGCCTCTGTACTGATCCTTTTCAAATTTAAATTTTTTTTATAGATCCTTTCCTATTTCTCCTTATAATTAAAACTAGAAAGTATCTGTCTTTCCCGATGCTGTGGTCGGAGGATAGGATAGGATACGACTTTAAAATTAAGTAGGATATTTTAATTATAAATTTTAATATATAGTATAATGAATAATTTAAAAAAAAAAAGAGAGAATATAGATAAAAAAACCAAAAATATGTTGATAATTTCAAATCAGTAAATTAATTTATTTTATAGATAGGATGGTATGTTTACCATAAGAAACTCAAATATGATTTTTTAATTTAATAATATAAATTTAATTTAATTACATTAATATTTATCAATTAAATTATGTTTTAAAAATATAACTTAATTTTTTTAATTAATTAGATTTTGTTTAAAGTAAAATGATAAATTATTTTGGGATTCTCGTGATAAAAAAATTAAAAATTCATTAATTTTTTTTTCACATCAACAACTTTCTACCTAAAAATTTATAAAAAACGTCACAAAAACCCAATTTAGGTTTCAGTAAGCAAAATCAATTCAAAAACCAATTTAAAAAATAATTAAACTTAAAAATCACAAAACTTATTTTTGTCTAATACATACAGTTAAAAAATTGTTTAACTCAACTAACAAATGCTATTAACTTTAACGTCTTTTTCTGAGTTTAAACATGGGACTTCCGCGGTTGTATGTAAAGTCACACAGTAAGTATTTATTAACTTTATGCAAACAAACATATAAATAGTATACCTGAATAAGAAGAAGAGGAGTATTAATAACTTGAGAAGAACCAGGAACATCAAAGAGAAGTTGATCCCAACAAGGAAAAGGAGGTTGAAGTTGAGCACCAAATTCTTCAACACTAACATCAGCATCAGCTTCAATAAACAAAACACCTTCACCATTACAATCAACCGTAAGCTTTCTATCATTACCTTCCCTCAATCTACCAGCAAATGGATAATAAAACACAAGTGTTTTTGCCAAAGCTTTTCTAATTACATCAACAGGGTCTTTCCCGTTCATATTTGGATCATAGTTATAAAATTGTACAACTGGAATTTGAAAACGTAACCCATCTTGGTCATCTATGTCTGACAGAAGTTTTGTTTCATTTGGTGTGGGTTTTGATGGTTTTACTAATTCTGGGTCATTTCTCTTTACTTTGAATACTAGAGATTGAGCCATAGTAACTCTTAAAGATAAGATGTATGGCTAATTTGATAATGTGATAACGGTTTATTGGATTCCCTGTGTACTGAATGTGGAGAGTTGTGGCTATATAATGTACTGGGATATGACCCACTTCGTGTATTCACAATAAGAAATATGTTTGGTGGTCCCTAAACACCACCATCTTTTAAATTAAAAAAAGTAATCTCTTGCTAGAATTGGGAAGTAGTTATTTTTATGTTTATGATTGAAATAGTAATTTAAATTATATTTGTTTGATTAAAATAAAAAAAATAAATATGTATTACATGTTAAATAAAAATAAATTAGTTTATAATTTTATCAAATAAAATGAGAAAGGTCATGAACTATTATTTTTAAGGAGTATTATTTCTAAGGAGTATTATTAATCATCGTTGGTATTTTTCAATAATTTTTTTTATATTGGTCTTCAAGTAACCATTTTTAAAAGTGATGCACCGAATAAAGAACGGTTGCAAAAATATATTGGAGTTCTTCACACAGCTTTTCGTCTCCAATGTTTTTTAATTTAAATAAATATTTAAAGTTTATTTATTTTATTTAAAAATAATTTAAAATTTTAAAATATCTATACAAATAAATTTATTTTAAATTCTTTATTAAATAATATTAAAATTTTAATAAATTTAAATATGAAAATAATATTAAAATATTCAAAATAAAATTAATAAAATTTTAATATTTTATTTAAATCATCTAAAAACATTTAAAATTATTAAAAAAATTTAAATAAAATAAATAAATTTTATATATTTATTAAAAAATTAATTTTCATATTACATATTTTAATAAAATTTAATAATTTTTTTAATATTTTCATATAAATAAAATTAATAACAATAATAATAACATAAAAAATATTTTATTCAACTCATAAATATCATCTAAGTGTCATATTATCAAAAATAATGGAGACAAAAAATTTCAAAAATGAGTTAATAGACCGACAAAAAACTAATTTTAAAAATAAAGAGATTAAAAATTTATTTTATACAAAATAGAAGATAAAAAATACAGTTAAATTTAAAATGAAAATAAATTGTGATATTTAAGATACGTTTTATTTTTTAAGAAGTAATTTATTTATTTTATTTATTTTAAGAAATAATTTATTTAAGAAGTAATTTAAAATGAAAATAAATTGTGATACATAAGAAGTAATTTAGTTTTACGTGTAATCATTTTTAATCTGACTCTTGTGACCTTATCCAATGTTACTGTTATTTTAATCACAATACTATCACGTGGAGTTATTCTATAATGAAGTAACTATATAATATTAAGAATAGGTTTGGGGACAGCTCTGACAATGTGAGGAAACCGACCTTGCATGGCACCATTTTTAGAGGGTAACAAAAAACATTTCACTTAAAATATATACACTAGAACATGCATGAAGAGTAATATTTTTATGTTTAAAAAGTTAAAATTAACCTATATATTTCCTAATATTTTAAAGATAAGAAAATAAAATCGATGCTTATTCATGTTAATTTGTGCAAAAAGTTATTAAAATAAATAGAATGAAAAATCTGAACAATAGATACTCTAATTCCTTTATCAATGGCGACATGGCGTCTTGAAAGATGAATGGTCACAATAAAAGATAAAAAAGACAATTATGTGCATTTAATGAGAGAAGCACAAATGACGCAAGATTTCCTGGGAATTGAACTTAAACATAGGGGTTAAGTCTACCATTTATTTACTCCCACTACCAATTAGCTAGAGAGACGTCACTCTTTATAAAATAGACTTCTAAAGCAAAGGATGTCACTCTTTATAAATTATTATAGAGCTTTATTTCTTATCCATGTGAGACTTGATTTTTCCCAATACACCCCTCACGTCCAACACTATTAGGCTTGGTGCGTATATATAAATAGTGGATAACCCGATCGAGTAGACTCTGATATCATCTTATGTTTTATATTAAACCTAACTCATCATTACAAAATTGGCTTATAAGGTGAGGGATGTCATTCTTTATAAACTATTATAGAGCTCTATTGGGCTTGGGTTTTTTCCTAATCGAATGAATGTGAGTACTTAACTCCTAGGTACCAAGTTCAATTTCCACAGAAGACAAAAAAATCGCTAATTTCTAACTGGAGGAAAAGGGAAGTGAGAAGTCTGTGAATAACAGTGTCGGTTAAAAGGGTTGGTTTGTTACAAAAAAATGCGCCTTTTGTAATAGTTCGGCCCCTCTAACCGACACTATTATTCATTACAAAATTGGCTTATAAGGTGAGGGATATCATTCTTTATAAACTATTATAAAGCTCTATCTCTTATCCATGTAGACTTGGGTTTTTTTCCAATAGAATGAACGTGAATACTTAACCCCTAAGTACCAGGTTTAATTTCCACGAAAGGCAAAAACTCACTAATTTCTAACATGAGGAAAAGGGGAGCAAGAAGTCTATGAATAATAGTGTCGGTTAAAAGGGTCGATTTGTTACAACAAAAAAATGTGTCCTTTTGTAACAGTTCAGCCCTTCTGACCGGCACTATTTTTCATAGAGAGTAAGTATTAAAAAAAAAAAGACATTTGTAAAGAAAAAACAAAAAGGGTATTAAAAAGTAGGAGTGTAGATGGGCACGGGTCGACCCGCCAATCCGATCACCCAACTCAACCCGATTTTTACCGTACCCGGTCATTTTCGGCTCCGACCCAACACTACCCGTTGAAATCCGCTTATATTTAGTTCAGATAATGGGTTCAACAATTTGAACACATCGACCCGACCTAGTAACTAGTTATAATTTTTTTATAAAAAAATTTGTTTGACAACCCATTAAGGTTGTTTTGAGAAAAATGAATGCAAATATGCAAGTAAAATTCAACAAATATTGAGATAGTGGTGAGATTAGTTTTCTTCTATTTGTTGTTGTTTTTCTTGTCCCCGTTATAAGCTTGAGTATATAGAGTTTTGTTTTGAAAGAATGTATGACACTGATAAGTCCGATGATATGATGGAAAACTAAAAAATCTCATCAGTAAATTGATTGAACACTATATTGCTTTGTATCCCATTACTAATGATGCTAGTAATTCTAGTACCTCGAATCTCAACATGCACTCATAATTTAACATTGGAAAGGGGGATGAGGATGATTGGGAAAATTTGTTTAGATTGAACATAAAGAAAAAACAAGGTGAGTTTCAAAAAGGTGAGTTGGATAGGTGTTCAGAGGATGGTGTTGAAGAGAACTCCCCTGCATTTGACATGCTTAAATGGTGGAAAGAAAAAACAAATAAATAACATGTTCTTTCTCGCATAGATAGAGATATTTTGGCTATTCCAATGTCTACTGTATCATCTGAGTCGGCGTTTAGTACAGGAGGTCGAATCCTCGATTCATTCACATTTAATGTCACTATTGTTGAATCTTTGATTTGTACCTAAAATTGGATCAAATCTCTTAAGAAAATTGATTTAGCAACTGAGTTGGTTGAAGTACAAAAGATTGAGTCGGGTACGAATGTTTTATTTTAACTTTTAAATTGATTTTCCTTTATTTTTTTGTGTGAGAGGTTGTTGGCATTTTTAAAGAATGGAATGATGTGATTGAAATTTTATAGTTTTTGAGACATTTCAGTATTAAATATATTTTCATTCAATATATTTTCCGTAAAATAAAAAACAGGCTATTATTTATGTATAACCCGCCAACCCAACCCAACCCGTTCTTGATCAGGTCAGTTAAGGTTAAATGAAAAAATACGGGTTTAGAATTTAACCCAACCAAAAGATAATCGATCGGATATCAAATTTTGTCAAAATCGGTCCAACCCAACCCGCGTACACCCCTATTAAAAAGACATCAAACTGATCAAGTGATTGAAACTCAAATTATTAATGAATTTTATCTTAAACGATCATTAATCAAAATTTATTTACTTATTTATAGAACTTCAAATTATTAGAACTCAATTCAAATTAGTTGGACCCTATCCCAATGGGGGCCTTGGGCAAAGTTGAGATGGGCAATCGCCTAAGCCCCATTTTTTTAAGGACACTAAAAAATTATTTTTTTGCTTGGGTATTATTTATTGTAGATCAAATAATCGGTTCACTTGATAGAAAATTTGAGTTGTCTAGCCACTAAAATATTTTTTCTTTTCAACAACATGTGAAAAGTGTTGTAAAAAATGTTGTCTAAGAGTATATGCAACATTTTTCAAGTGTCTTCTATGCGAGCGTTATTTATTATCTAAAACAAACATTATTTTTTTTACTATTTGAGCACACTATTCATAATTGTACATAAACTACATGAATAGGGGGATAGTTATCGAGCGCACGTGTTTAAATGCTTCCTTAGTTGTCTAAAGTCTATAATTGTTGCCTAAAAGTGAAACAATCAGAACATTGACAAAATAGAAAACAATTTTTAATTATATCTGTATAATATTTACAAAAAAGTTTCATTTTACTATTTCGACAAATCATAATTCATACATTTGTTTTTTTTGTTATTTTGTAAATATAATCAAATTTTAATTACATACACAACTCATTCAATTTTAATTCTTCTCTTTGATTTTATTTATAATTAACTTATTAATAAGCCAAACAAGACTTGAACCAATGAAGAAACCACACAATTAGTTTGAAAATACAAATCATTTATATTTTCGAATTTTTTTTAGTATTGAAAGACTTAAATCATTATATTGTGACTTGAAAGAATTTTGTACATATCTTGAAACTTATCAAAAATATGATAATTCTCATGACGTTGACGGTGAAATTTTATTTGAAGAATTAAAAATTATTAAAAAAGTTGTAACAGTTGAATCAAAATCAAACTATATGATATTCTTTAAGGACTTTTAATTGATTTTTTATGCATGCATACTATGCATCATGTGTAAAGAAATTTTTCTAAATTAAAATTATTAAAATTTTATTTGTGGTCTATTATGTCACAAGATAGATTAAATAACTTTACTTTGATTTCAAATAAATTTATTTTTAAGAATTTTGATTATGAATAAATTATTAATGATTTTGCAATAAAATAAAATATAAAAAATAATATTTAAATAATTATAAAAACTTTAAATTTTATCATAGAGACATTATTTTTTTTGATTGGTCCAGAACATCCAAATTCAAAATACCAACAAACAATACCCTATGTCTCTATCCTTGTGGAAAGGTGGTAAAAGAAAAAGCATGCTTAAGCAGAAAATTCCTTCTCGGAAATTCTCGGAAGCTTGGACGTTGATTTTACTTGAGAGCCAATATCCCTGGACAATGACAAATTAAAAAACATAAATTTGGTATGGAAAAAAGGTAGTAAAAAAGAATAAGTGAAAGTAAAATAACTAATAAGTATCATATATATATATATATAAATAAAATAATAGCTACATGATGAAAACATATCCAGTCGTTTTCACGATTTATTTATAAAACAAAGTTATTCTAAAATAATAATTAAGACGGATATTGTATTGATATTAAATAAGACAAAAATTAAAAAATAATAATAAATATTGTATTGATATTATAATTTAACAAATAAATAGAGAAATATTTTGAATAAAAGACACATAATTTAAGATAGAGATGAGTAATATTTACTTTTGAAAAAAGTTCCATGCAAATCTACGATCACATTTTGTTATTTAAGGTAAGGTGTACACAAGTTATTTTTTATCGATATTTACAAAATTTGACATCTGAGTCAATGAATTTCATTAGAGTTGAGTTAGTAGTTTGCGATTTTTACACCAAACCATAAAAAAATATAATTAAATTTTAATTTTTGAAGATTTCAAAAATCATAAAATTTTATTACATTATATAATTTAATATTCAAAATACATCTATAAATATAACAAACATAATTAAAAAAAGACAAAACAATGAAACAACTAAAGTAAAAATAAATATTGAAATCAAATTAAATAACTAAATTACAACTATACATCAATAACAATAATAACAATAGTATATGTCACATCAACAAGTTTAATTTACAGATTTAAAATGTTAAATTCGTTAGTTAAAAAAAATATATTAAGATTTAAACGAATTTGTTCGGATTAAACCAAAATTCAAATGAGTTGAGTTAAAATATAAATTTGATTGGTTTGGATAATTAGATTTACCAATAAATCCATACCTATGAACACTCTACTCACACCGAAACAAGAAAAATCCAAATATTTTCATACAAATCCTCTGAGCTCAGGGACAAACGAGAGGTCAATGGGAGTGTTCAACGTTTTTAATTGTAAAGGATATTTTAACGATTTTGTAAAATATTGAGTCATAAAAGAAAAGTTTTTATAAAAAAATTAAAAACATAATTATATACTTTAATAATTTATGGTCAATGGTCATACTACTACAATCTTCAAAAAAAGAAATACTCTCAACAACCGTGAAAGTCACTGATGAATCTTCCTTGTCATTACTGACTCTTGACTTCAAACTGATTTTCGTTTAGGATTTAATTCTAAATTAGTATTTAGTATTATACGAAAATAAAATTGCAAGTAGTATTTTGCAAAAGAACTGTTCATTTTTTATTTTCAAAAAGCTGAAGTCATTGTTAGAAAAATATACTGATGGTGGAAACGACAAACTGATATTTGGTACAACAGTAAACAATAGGACCGCCACATGCAGCTTCTCACTTTTATGCATTCCTTATTCGTGGAAATGTCAAATTGATATTGATATTTAGTTCAACAGTTTTAAATCGTGTAATATAAACCCATCATTTTGGTCCTTTAAGGCTAAGGATGTATAAACAACAAGTTAAGTCAAATTTAGTATTTCTCTTATTCGATCTCTAATATTTAATTAAATCAATTTTTAGATATTATTATATTTTTTAATTTAATTAAATCTGATGAGTTTAATATGAATTTAACGAAACAAATACAAGATTGTGTTGGTTTCAAATTAAATATTTTTTTAGAAAGAAAAAATTAAACATAAAGTAACTTACAAAAAGTCACATGTGGTTATCACTTGTAAATTCATTCAAAAGTAGAACTCCGTAACATTGTTTTGCAAACTCTAAGTTAGTGATGCGATTAATAATTTTTTAGAGAGAATGGGTTAATAATAATATAAAATAATTATTTGTCTTTAAAGTAATTTAGGCCAAGACAAGTAACTCGAGGTGTAACTTGAATCTGATCATTTTTCTACTTTGGCTTTGTCTTGTACTTTTTTTTTAGACCAGATTAGACTCAACACATTGCTTACAGGTCAAGACGGATTCGAATGATGGATCGGGTCTTGTACACCCCTACACAAGTCCTAACTCAACTAGCAAATGTCGAAATTAAACATAATGTTTTAGGTTCGAACATGAGACATCACAATTATGTTTGTGAGTTTCTGGTGATATTTATTATATCATCTACTGACAAAAAAACATAGATTCATTATTTTGTCATATATATATATATATATATATATATATTAAATAATCAATTTTTGAAAATAACTATCAATTCCTCAAATCTTATTAGAAATAAGTATAAAAGTAATTTATACCGATAATTTATTTCCTTTTTTCTCCAATATAGTAAACAATAGGATCTCCACATCTTCCCACTTTCCTGGATTCCTTCCTCTCACAAGGATAGCGTTTATTGCTCCTAGAGGCATAAGAACTAAACCAATTATCTAATGAAATTGAAGATCCAATCTTATTAAATTATGTTGGTTTTTTACTAAACTGTTACATTTTTTTATTTCAAACTATTAGTAATGTTATCTTAAAAAAATAAGTTGTATTGGTATATTTTTTAACCATCATATATTATTTTTCTCATTATAAATTATGTATTTATTTTTATGGTATAAAGAATTTATAGTGTTTTTTAAAAAAGTTAAATATTTCTTTTTAAATTTCTTAAATGAGTTTCTTCAACTTTTTAACTTTATTAAACTGAACAAAATTGAATTATTCTAAATCAAATAGACTATTTTTTATTGGTCCATATTTTTTTAATATAAATTTTGTGATAATAGATTGAAAAACCAAACCAAACCTACTTTTTTTATTAGTTCATGTTTTTCCCTCAAAAACCGTATCAACCCCAATATTTGCACCTCTTAATTAATTCAATTTACAAGTAAAGTTTTATTGAATCCAATAGATTCTTTGATAGCTCTTCATTATATGCATATTTTTCATTGTTTTTAGTTTTATTTATCTTTAATAATTCGTTAATCTAAAGAGTTATTTGACATAGTTTGTCGATTTTTGGTAGTTTTGCGTTGTTTTAGTGTAGTGTTGGATTTTTGGTGAAAAATCAACATGACCTATGTTGAGTATTTCAGTCATATATTGAGTTGTAGATATCCAATTGGCATCAAACCAAGTGCAAATGAAAGCTACGATTCATAGCTATAACTTTCATGAAGACACCATGATCAAATTCGGACTCAAAAGAGGAGAAAAAAATAGTAAAAGTCAGACAACAGATGATGTGCGCTGGAGCGCAAATGCATGCGTTTGATACGCATTTTTACAGTATTCTGACATTCTGCTTCTGTCCACCTGAAACTTGTTGGGGCACATGATGCGCTGCAGAATACATAAAAGTACATTTTTCTCACTTGCTAGGGATATTTTTGGCTATTTTGAAGTTTGGAGACTTGTGCCATAGCAAAGAAACTCTAAGGAGGCTAGTTCTAACACAATTGAAGGAGTTTTATCAAGAATCATTCATGAATCTATTTTGTAATTCTTCTTTAATCTCTAGCTTTTGTATCTTTGTCATGAATAATTAAACTCTATTTGTTAGGGATGAGTGAAACAAGATGAAACATTTATTTGTCTAATTTGATTTCTAGTTTTATGAATGAGTTTATTGAATTATTTTTCTTATCTATGTGCTTAATGTTTTTAAATTTGATCAACTTTAAACTGTTTTATGATTCATACTTTGAAATGGAAGTGGATTTTACAAATTCTTGAGATGAGAAATTAATGATATTGTACTATAGGAATAGATGCATATCATGACACCAATTGAATTATTTGCAGAAGCAATAGTTTAATAAGAGAATTCTTGTATTGTAAAGTTTAATTCTAGTATTAAATCTACTAAGGAATTAGGGATTACTTTGGAATTAAAGGTTCTATCACTAAGGAATAAGAGAAAGAATAATAAAGAGAGTTTGGTAATAGTTCAATAAAGGAATTTAGCAACTAGGACCAAATTAGAAACCAATGTTGGGTTCAAAGTGAAGCTCATCGCTAACATTTTTCTTATTATAAAAGTTCAATACTATTATTCTTGTTAGTTTAAAAAATTATTTCAATCAATTTAGAAATTTTTTGATCAATTTTAGTAATTAAACATAATTTGATAGTATAACGCAATTTTTGAGTTCGACACACGGTACTATCGTTTTATTATTACTTGCAACGATTCAGTACATTTGCTGAAATGCTATAATTCCTCATTTTATCTTTTCACTTTGGTTCCTTAACTCTTTTTTGTTTCATTTTGGTCCATTAATTTTACTTCCACTAATCATATTATTCCCATTGAAAAAATAACGTTAACTCCAACTTACGTGTTTTTTAAGGTGGATAAAGCTATCAATTTGTCAAGCCCCCTCTATATTGGCCCCAGTCCACATATTGGAGGGGGTCAACAAACCTTATAATAAAAAGGTCCATGAAAAGAAAGCCTCCAATGTAAAAAAGCCCAGAAAATTATGTGGACTTAGAGGGCCCATTAAAAATCAATTATTTTTTTGAAATAAAAAATATTTCAATTTTTTTTTATTTTTTTTTATGTTCTGAATAAAATTAACAAATTCAATAATTTTTCAATTTCGATTTTTTTTCTGAATTTTATTCGATTTAGAATCGATTTATTTTTTGATGATTTGAATAAAATTAACAAATTCAATAATTTTTTAATTTTGATTTTTTTTCCGAATTTTATTCGATTTAGAATTTGTCGATTTTTTTTTATGTTCTGAATAAAATTAACAAATTCACGAATTTTTCAATATTTCAATAATTAAAAAATCTAAATAAAATTAAACTATGTCATTAATAATTTTTTTTATTAAACTATTTCTTACATGTCATTTCATGTCTCTATCTTAATGAAAACATGAAATGGGTCAGAGGCTCCTCGGCCGAAGTCCACAAAAACTAAAAAATAGGGGGTTGGGGCAAAAAAAAAATTCATTAAGAGGGGCTTAAAATTTGGGACCTAATAAGAAGTTTATTAAAAAAGGCTTTGAGATTATGAGCTTTTTTGACAGCTCTAAGGGTGGGTGACTTGAGAACAAAGTGAAATTAAAAAATATATTAATGACCTAAAGTAAAAAAAAAATAGTTTTGCTTTTTTTTTTCCCGTCTTCTTCTAATTTATGGCCTATTCGGGACGATTGTGAGTTTTTGGTTTTGAAAGTCAATTTCAAAATCAAAACATGTTCGGATAAAATAGGGTTAAGTTGGTATTTTACTTAATTTCAAAACAGTTTTTCCCTAAAACTCAAAACCAAAAAATTAGGTTTTGTAATTCTTGTTTTACAATTAACATATCACCATCAATATACATAATCACCATTCCTACAACCATCAACCACCACCGTCATCGACTGCCCATCTCCGCCCACGGCCATCACCTTTGACCACCGTTAATACTACTAGTCACCCATCTCTAACAACGACCACCCATCTTCGACCACTACCACCATCTATGACTGCCACTGTCACCACCACAATCATCACCACCCATCCACTTCTAACCACCACCGACCACCCGCCTCCAACACCATCTCCGACAGTCATCATCACTGACCACCAACATCTGACAAACCGCCACTACCATCTAAGACCACCGACCACTCAACGCCACCACCACCATCTCCAACACCTACCATCCACCTCCAACCACCATCGTCCACCACTTAAATTAACCTTTTTTTTTTGTTGAAAATTGACTGAAAGGACTAATATGACTAACAAAAGTAAAATTAATGGACCAAAGTGGAATAAAAATATAGTGAAAACACAAAATAAGTTAAAAAAACTAAATGTATAATTTCGACAAACTAAAAATATGATGGATTTAGTTAAAACCATGTTGAAAGTGTTGGAAAACACCTTAGTTCATTTTGAACCCAATATGTCGTAGTATTTTCGTAGCATGTCTAGAACTATAAATGAATTTAATTATTGTTTTCTCCAATAAATTTATTTTTTGTTGACATTTATTACTAGCATTTTACTGTTTGCAACTAATTAAACTAACTAATTGAAAAATATTTAGAATTTAATCATAATCAATTTTCATGAGGATTATCTCAACCCTACAACAATGAGGGAATTCTAGAACACAACATTCACGGTGAAATAAATGATATTTGGAAATTTGGATTGTGACACATTTGTCCAAAACATGTAATATATAAAAACCTTTTTGAAAACACTTCAAATAATATAAAAGTGTTGTATTACAGATTTGTGGGTTTACATTTGATTTATTAAATAAGTAAATAAATATATAAATATTTTACGAAATATCTTTACGTTATGTCACATGGATATAGCCTAAACACAATACTAGACTTAAGGATGATGCACCCAAAGTTTAAGGACATCGCTCATATACTAGGACTCCAATTGAGCTTTGTACTCCACAGATTATCTGGAAAAAATGGTCATACGAGTGAAAATCACATGGAAATTTGTGAGAATTGAAAGCTATACTTAGAGGCTTCAAACATGCATCAAGTTTGAAGGTGAACTTCTCAAAAAGTAATACATAAAGGGTAAACTTAAATGATAGATTCCTTGATAGTACTTCCAAAGTTCTGTGTTGTAACATTGGTTTTATATCATTCAATTTTTGGGTATTCCTATTGGAGCAAATCAGAGAAAAGTTGCTACTTGGTAACTGATTGTGAACATCATGAAAAATAAATTGTCTGCTTGGAAGAGTAGAAAATTTCCATTTGGAGGACAAGTAGCTTTGATAAATTATGTGTTGGTGACTCTCCAGTTGTATTTCTTCTCTTTAATTAAGGAGTCGAAGAAAGTTATCAACGAATTAATATCGATAAAAAGGAGATTTTTGTAGAGCAGTGGGTTAGAATATGATGAACCTTCATCAATCATAATTTTTAGAGTCGTTTTGAGTCTATTGTTTAGCATATTTCTTTCAATTTAATGTTCATTTTAGAGTTATTTTGAATAAATGGTTCTTTGATTAAATAAGATGTTTACACTTTCATTTTATCGATTAACTACTTATTTTGTGTAGTTTTGTATTGTTTTCATTGGTTTAGAGCAATGCTGAATTTTGGTAAAAAAGCAATGTAACAACACAAGCCTGATCACCTAAGGAATTTTGGTGAAAAAACAATATTGACATGTGTCATAAGAAATTAATGTTCGTACATGTTTTGAGTAACAAGTCAAATCACTAAGGAATTAGGGTTTGTTGATTTAAAAAAGGGATTTTGAGCCAAAAATTGGTCTTAAATTAGTTGGTTAATTTGACGTAATCAAATAAGTTACATTGTTAAAATCGTGAATTAATAATTACATAGTGAAAATGAGATGATTAGAATCCCTAATTATTTTTCTCATAATTTGTATCTTGTGAATTTTATTTGTACTCAAACAACCCATTATAAACATTTTACTCACATAAGTGTTATTTACTTTTTTGCATAATTAAATTAAACACAATCCTTGTGAAGACGATATTCTTATCACTAATATTACTAGAACGAATTGGAACACTTGTCAAAGAGTTTTCAGAATCCCATAAGCTTTGTTGGATGAGATGGGACAAAATATTTTTACCTAAAAGCAAAGGTGGTTTGGGAATAAAGAACCTTTGAGACCTTTAACATCGCGCTACTGTCCAAGTGGTGATGAAGAATGCTTGTTGATAATCACAATAATTGGCACAATTTCTTGGAATCTAGATACCAAAATCTAAGCAAAGTCATCATGAATGTAGGGGACGTAACTTCAGAAAATAAACATTCACTTTGGTGGAGAAACTTGTTGTCTTTGGGTCATGTAGTAAGCAATAGATTAAACTGGTTTTTATATGGTTTGAACCTAAGGTTAAGAAGTGACGATAAAAACAAATTTTGGTGTGACAAATGGTTAGGTAATGAGCCATTGATGAACATCTTTCTGAGACTGTATTCCTTAGCTGCAAATAAGGATGCTTATGAGTCTAAAGTGGGGTATTGGGTGGAGTTTCGTGGCTTTGGAAATGTTAATGGTGAAGATAATTATTTTATTGGGAGCAAAGTGTGGAGTTAGAGCTTATTGAGTTGTTACAAGGTATAGCTCCAAAAAGGGGGAATGTGACAAATGGGTGTGGAAACTAGATGTGATCAGGGATTATTCTATCAAAAGCGATTATGTGGCTATTGAGGAAAATGCAATTAACATGTCCATATCCAACAAGATAGGTCTAGTGCTAAAAAATATTTGCTTGGAGACAAATACACGATAAGCTTGTAACTAGAGATACAAGGACAACGGTAGAAGTTGTGTTTTTTGTTTCAGTATCATTGAAACTTGTCAACATATGTTTTTGAATGTCCTTTCTCACATAAGATGTGGCTTGACATATGTAAATTGTTGGATTTTCAAGGGTTGGCTCACGTGAATAGTTGTATCCATTTTCTATAGTTCAAAAATTTGATTAGAAAAAAGAAGATTAAGAAGATGTATATCATTCCTATATGATGCCTTTGAGCATGCTCTACAAACTGGTGCTTGCTCAATCGATGGAGCTGTTTTGATCAATTGTTGAATATTGGTAATGGAATTATTGATCAATTATTGCTTGAAAGATTGGGATTGTGTTTGTTGGCATGATGACTTATAAAGCTTATTGGTTCATAATATGTAGGAGACATTTGTATGTTGGTGTATTTAGTGATTATATATTAATTCATATATCAATATTGTATTTTGGCCAACTTACGACCACATGATTGGACAGAGTCTATACAACTCTTCATATAAGGTGGATAATGGTATACCACTATGATGTTGGATTTAGTTTTATTTTTTGTAGATGAGTTGGAGTACCCCTTGTACTCCCATTTATTATTTTTACTTACAAAAAAACATAAGAATAGTAGAACATGCATAACATTGACACATAATTAGGTTGTAATTATTATCATAAGCATATCATCATTAACACATTAATCACTTAATAAAGTTCTATGAATATAAATTTTCCATACTAATTCTATGTATATAGGATCACATAAACCTTCAATCAATATTCATATTCATGGAATTTTTCCTCTTAGGTCTCTCTTTCCCTATTAGACCTAATTAGCACTCGTTGTTTTCCAATCTTTACGATATATGTTTTCTCCCTTGACATCCCTGCTGTATGGTTATGGATGGTGTAACACCCGACCCTTCAGCGTTATCGGCGGTGCTACCGTAACATCCCGACCCTTTAGCGTTATCGGCGATGTTACTCGGTCTTCTCACTCCCCCTAACCACCCAGTGGAAATAGTGAGTTTTTGCCTTATGTGGGAATCGAGCTCGGTACCTGGGGGATAAGTAACCGTCTCCTCACATTCCCACTACCAATTGATCTGTAGATCATCAAATCTAAAGAATACAAGAGTGTGAAGATCTATTTCATCTCAGTCAAGTTATGAGAACTTGATGGCTGATGCCAACTAAATATTCTATTTGGTAAACTTTCTAAAATCATCTTTTGGGTTGTAAAAAGACTTAGTTTCGGTTGTAATTGTTATTAAGTCTAGTGTGACTAAGAAGAAGAATTGTAAGCATGCTAAGCCTATGAAAATATAGGAAAGAAAGGTCATGTTGGAAGACTTGTCTTTGTGTAGAATTTGAGAAGTTATCTCAAGCATTTTAGTGGAAAATCTCACCAAAGGTGAAAACTGAACGTAGCCCAATGATTTGGGGAACCAATATAAAATTGTATGTGTAACCTCCTTTCTCCTTATTTCTTATTTTGCTTTACACTACTCACCCACTCAATCACCTTACTTATTTTTTAACACTAACTATGGTTAACATTATGAAGTTCTAAATATTCCAAGTTGTAAAACTTGAGAACAAACTTTTAAGTACATATCTAATTTTAAAAGGGTCACAATTTAAACCCCTTTTCTTATGACATTAAATTCTACTTCAAGTCTTGCTTTCATGGAAATCTTTTTCTTTTCTTGTGGTTAAAGATGATTCGTTGGGTTTCTTACTTGGCTATATATGAAACATGGATCTCAACATACCTTCATCTACTCATATTGATAAGCGTAACAACATGGACTGAATGATGAGTACATAGGCTTGAATATGAAAATTATTGCAAGTCAACACTCCCAAATTTAAGCTCAAACAAATGTGGATCACCCCAACTCTAGCAAGGGAACTGGCTCACAAAACATTAACCTGCAACAAATCGGAATTTTGAGAATCAAGAAAAACACATTTCCAAACTTTTTTTGTTCTTAGCATGACGGTGATCAAAATGACCAAGAAGATTACTCTTATCTCATTTACAAAGAGGAGGACATAAAAGACAACATTGAAGCTTTTCAAAATAGTATCATAGAAAAGATCATCTCTAACAAGCGCATGTAGGAAAAATCACCTTAGTTTTATCTAACAGTTGGTGTAATCCTCAAGGTCTCAAAAATTGGGGGAATTGAAGGAAATCTTCTACAATACATAATGGATAATATAAAGGACATGTAAAAGATCATCCAAGGTAGCCCCTGGACCTTTATAAATTCATGGCTTATTTTACATGCTTGGAATAGAGGTACAGACATCAAGAACCTAGATAAAGGTGAAGATAAAGGTGAATTTGGACATCGGGAAAGTGGAAGGTGCCGTTACCTTGTAAAGGTTCCTTAAACAAAACAAAATTATGCTACTCAATTTCTCTCACACCTTCGACCAACAAGGTCTCAAATCCTTTTACTCCCTTTTGACCTTTAACCAAGTAATGTCACTAAGTTAAAATGAAATCCCAACCCTAATACTAAGCACCCAATTTGGCCTACACCTCAAAATCACCTTAGGTTTTGTTTTTCAATCCAACTTAATATACACCTCCTATGTGAAATTAAAATACTCATGGCTATCAAAAAGTAATACTTACTAAAGTAAAGTTTCTAAAGACAAAATTTTCTTTTTGACAAACTTCTTGAGATTCACATAATGACTAATTTGGTGTAGTTTATTTTCTTAAGAACTAAAAAATACTTTTATTTTTCTCGAGAACAAAATTGAATATCTCAAATTTTTTCAGAGACCAAAATAGACTACTCTTTTAAAGTAAAGGAATTTTGAATCTAACACTTTACCGATACAATTATTTTCTTGAAACATAAAAATATCTATCATTTTACAAAGTGTCATTAAAGGTTCAAGATCATCATGTCTTTTAAGGATAAAGATCAAATATTGGCTTAATTCATTATCTTAACATAAAGTTTGAAACTCTGATCACTGACTAGAAATTTCTCAAAGATTTGAAACTTTTTCATATAAGTTTTAAACTTCCACTCTTAACTAAAAGTATGCAGACTTTTTACATAAAGGTTGAAACATTTTGCTTCTAATCCTTCTCGATCATCACCAATCAAGCTTAAACTACTCAAAATCATATAAACAAGTTTCATCATTCATTTTTCAAGCATCTCATGAAAACATCTTTAACCCGTTTCATGATCTAAAATCTCAATTACTCAAAAACAACAAAAATCAAAACTTTTTTCCAAACCCTTAAGTTTGGTTTGGCCACTACTATTTCAAATGAAAGATAATTTGGTTTAAAAATCTTTACAACATCAATAAAAAAACCTTAACATTTTTTCAAGAGAAAAAATTTCACCTAAACAATAACAACAACTCCAATATTATCCTTTTAAAGAGAAAACATTTCAAATTTACAAACTGTAATATCTCAAAGATGCAAGCCTCAAGCTTCAAGATCCATAAGAAAAATAAAAAACTCTTCCCCCAACAAAACTCATCTCAGGCCATACAAAGGAAAAGGGAAGAAAAATGATTTTGTTAGCACAACAAGCACACCCACCTACAGCTTCCCCCAATAATTTTTATTGTAAAACTGGTTAGATTATTCTCTTTTAAAAACAAAAAATAATTTTATCACTCTAATCCATCAAAAGTACTTACGAGAATTTCCAATTTAATTTTTGTTGAATTATGAATTCGTTTGAAAATTAAACAATGGACATATTTCATTTGTTAATTTAAATACAACAATATTTATATTTGAATTCTTTTACAACCTACCCTAAGAAGTCACACCTCAGATTTTATTGCAATCGGGGTTTCATTCCAAATTTGGCTGTTTGGTAAAATCATTTCGTTCGTCCAAAACATAAAATCTCATTTTACACTTTTGATAATAATTTTAATATCACTTCAAAAATCATTTTAGTTATAAAAGTAACCCCTTGATTAAAATCATAACATATCTAAAAAGTCAAGAACATTCATACCTCAATCTCGTTCTCTAAAGATTAAAATATTCTCAGGTATAGAAGGAGTTCACAAAAATCAAAAAACACCTAAACATAAAATAGAACTATACTATTTAGTGTAAAGGCACATGCCTCGGATAAAACAGCTATAAGAATTTCCATTTTATCACTAATATCCTAAAAAAATCAATGTTCTCATATACCATTCTTTTACATTTTTTCTACCTTTAACTATCCAACAAAATTACTAAGGGTGCACTTGCACATTTTCAAAAATGATGATAATATTAAAACGAAATAATAACTTAGACAATCAAGTTGGGGTGTTACAATAACATTAATTAAGGACCTTACTCCAATTTAGTTCTTGAAGAAACCTAAATTAAAAAATACATAATGAAAGAGAAAACACACATATAAGATTGCTTATGAATCTGACTTAACTCTATTTTATCCAAACATATTTCGTTTTCAAAAGTAACTTTAAAAATAAAAAATTCAAAACAACCCAAACGGGTCTAAGATTTCAAGTTGAATTTTTTTTATCATATACTCTCATATTTATTCTCCTACCTTCGCATTTTACACAAACTACCTATTTTATAATTTTTTTTTTAAAATAAATTTTTTTCCTACCCCATTAAATTCAACTTGAGTTTCAGAAAACTTAAAAAATATTTTCGAAATACAAATGTGTTTTAGAAAATTCAAACTTTGTATGTCGAATTTGTTTTCAAGTTTTCTATTTCAGAAAATTCAAAATTTGTGTTCCGAAAAACTTTCTTCAAATTTTTCGTAGCATAAATGTATTTTGAAAACTTAAATCTCGAAATACAATTGTTTTATGAAAATTTGAAATTTGTGTTCCAAATATTTTTAAAAAAAAATTAGGAACACAAAATCTGAATAAAAAACATAAAATTTCTTTCAAAAAATATTAGATTGAATTTTTAAAAAAATGTGGGGGTAAGAGTATAATTGAGGGGTATATGTTAAATTTTATTCGGTTTGCATTGATAGATTGGATTGATTATCATTTTTGGGCTTGAACATTGGTAACAGGCTCATTGGGAAAGGCCGAAAAAAAAAAGACAAGAAAAAAAATGGCTCGGAAGGAAAATAAATAGATGTTAGATGATCAGGTCACCGGACGCCTGAGCTTCGAATCACCTGTCTGTCCTCATATCATCAACTGTTCTTCAGCTACTTTCCAACTTCTCTTCCTTCCTTCTTCCTTGTTCCCACCACCGCCACAAAAATCTCAACTTCATCTTCTTCCTCATTCACCTTCATCTCCACCATCACCAACCATAGCTAAAGTAAAACTCACCCTTCATTTTCATCTATTTCAATTACCCCCTTTTCCCCCCTCTTTAATATCTAATTTATCTCGTTTTTTTTTGGGTGTGTTTTGCTTCTTCATATATTATTATTAAGATTGGAAAGTTTAATTTTTTTTCTTTTTTAATTTTAGTTGGTTTTACTATGTAGAAATAAATATGAATACCAGCTTATACACATTCTGTGTTAATTTATTATTCTTATTGACTTGATTTAGTTTCAACATAGTTATTGTATATTGTTTTTGGTGATATGAAATTTTATTCTTCCTTTTGTGTTATGTTGCTGGCTGATTTTGTTTTTCTGCCTTTCTTTGTTTATTTTATTTTATTTGCAAACCCTAGTAGTATATTTCTTTTGCTTAGGTAATTTAAACATTTTGGTATGTTATTATTCATCTATTCTTAGGTTTTGGGCAATAATAATAGGTATTTGGGTGTTCATTTTGGTTCAGTAGGACTGCATCTTCAGTATAAAGATCAATGAGTTTCTACGGACCGTTTGATTACTTTCTCACAACATTTTCAATTTTAACTTTGTATGTTGGTAGCTAGAATGATATTTGGTTATGGATTTTCCTTTTTAGTTGTGATTTAAAGAAGATGGAAGCTAATTAGAGAGAATGCATTCTTCTGAAACACTGAAAACAATTTTGCTTTTTTTTTGTAATTATTTCAGATTTTTCAAAAATATTCAATTTATTTTTGAAATGCATTTTCAAAAAAATTCATAATGACTTCTTGAATGTGTATTTTATCAATATAAATGGAAACAGAAAACACCATAGTAAACAGACCCTAAATTTTTTCTAAGTTTATCTTATATACCTAAGTTTTGAATTTACAATTAGTGGGAATGTTTCATAAGTTCTGTTGACTTTAGAATTCAATGTATACATGTGTGTATGTGTATAGAGACATGCAACCATACATGCATACATTCATTGTCTGTGTCGTGTAGAATTGATAATTTCTCATTGTTGTCATTTAAGTTTGCTATGTGATTTTAGCCTACCCATTGGTCTGGAACTTATAACTTCTTGCTTTTTACAACAGAAAATGATGTGATATACTTGCTAAGATACTCCATAGTTGACAAAAGGCTGTGGAGGCTTCTGGTAAGTTAAACATGTCTCACGAATATGATGATGAAGATGGACCAGTAACTTTTAAAAGGAGCTCAGTGTCGAAGAGTACACAATTGCATTCAGAAATGAGGAAGTCAACTTCTTATAGTCATGACGGACGGTCGTATAGAAAGACCTCTGATGTGCCTTCTTCAAATGGCCAAAGTTCTAGCTCACATAATGGTAAGGTTGTCCTATCTGCTAAGGCAACTGCCGCGGAATCTTCTGCGGCCGGTATATCAAAAGCATCAACACCACATCTCAAAACTTATATAAAGTCCCCTTCAGCAATTTCAAAATTTCCATCATTAGGAAATAAAAAAGAGTCTCTTTTAGAAAAGAAAATTCCCGTTCATGTTAAGGAGGAAAATAACTCTACAAAACACGTTAAAGACAGTTGTGATGATTCTGAGGATGAGGAGGATAGTATACCATTGAGTGCTAGGATGAAGATGAACAATGACAATGCTAAGAAAGCAACTCCTATTGTTCTCAAGAAATCTTATAAAGACTCTGATGATGACGATGATACTCCCTTGTCAGCAAAGTTTTCACAGAATACTAATTTGGGAAAATCTAGTTGTAACTATGATGGCTCTGATAAGAAGAAACCACTTTCCAATGCTAGTATTAAACAGGAAAGGCCATCTACACTGTCTATTAAGAGACCGCTAGATAACAAGATTGATTCCTTGCATTCTTCAGGTAAGAAGTCAAAACTCTCAGATCCAGCTTCATCAGTTATTGCTAAACAAATATCGGCGAAATCTGAGCCGAAGATTGAGGATGACGACGACGATGTTCCTCTTTCCCAAAGAATGAAGAAGTTGCCTATATTGGCGGATAAACCATCTTCCATGAAGAAGATGACAAATGTGACTAAAGTCAATAAGGGTGCTACTCCATCTTTTAAGCAAAAGGCCAAGTTCAAAAAATCAGGCAATAAGTCAGAACAATTCAAATCTACTAAAGCTCTTCCAAGCTCTGGTGACGGGCAAACAAAATGGACAACTTTGGTTCACAATGGTATCATCTTCCCACCTCCTTACAAGCCTCATGGGGTAAAGATTCTCTATAAGGGAAAGCCAGTGACTTTGACCCCTGAACAAGAAGAGGTAGGATTTTGTCTTCGAAAGATGTTTTCACGGTTTTTGGTGACTGTTTGCCCTTGCTGTCTTGTTTTGTTTTTATTAATAGTCTCACAATGGATGTAATATTGTTTAAAAAAAATATTTCAAGTGTGAGACATTCTTCACCTTACACTTTACAGGTCGTTTTTGTGGGTTTGAATTAGGCTCTATCCAAATTCTACGATAGTATCGGAGTCTATTATAGGTCTCGTTGGTAACCCGTTATCGGGTTACTGGGTCATGCTCCAGATGTCCCTTGGTCTGCTGCGTGAGGGAGGTGTTTTGAGAGTCTCACGTTGAGGGCCTGTTTGGATTGACTTATTTGAACTTATCTACTGGCACAAGCACTTGTGAAACTGTTTGGGAGAATTTATGAAAACAACTTATGACACATTCATATGCTATTGTCAGCTATCTTTCATAAGTTATCACAGATAGCTTATATAAAAACAGCTTGACTTTATTTTACCTTTGTTTGAATTAGGCTCTATCCAAATTCTAAGATGGTATCAGTCTATTATAGATCTCATTGGGAACCCGTTATCGGGTTACTGGGTCATGCTCCAGATGTCCTTTGGTCTGCTGCGTGAGGGAGGTGTTTTGAGAGTCTCACATCAAGGGCCTGTTTGGATTGGCTTATTTGAACTTATCTACTAACACATGCGCTTGTGAAACTGTTTGGGAGAGTTCATGAAAACAACTTATGACATGTTCATATGCTGTTTTTAGCTATCTTTCATAAGTTATCACAGATAGCTTATGAAAACAACTTACAACTTATATAAAAACAACTTGACTTAATTTTACTTTGTGTTGTAAGAATAGCTTATATGCTGTAAGAGCTTATGCTATAATCTATTTATCCAAACCGGGCCTGAATGTGATATAGCTTAAACTTAAAAGAGTGTTTATAAGTGAGATATCCTTACTTTCCAAGTTGGTTTTGTAAGGTTGAGTTATGCCCTCTAAATCTGAGGAGTCCCCCCCCCCTCCCCCCATTTTTTTAGTTTTTGAGAAATTGAGGCGAGTCAAATATTTCTATGTAAGAGTTCTCATATTTCGAATTATTTTTTTCGGAGCTTCTAACAATGTTATGAACTTGAATTGTATTTGTAGGTTGCCACAATGTTTGCAGTCATGCGGGACACAGATTATATGCAAAAAGAAAAATTCAAGGAGAATTTTTGGAATGACTGGCGTAAGTTGCTAGGAAAAAATCACGTGATTCAGAATTTAAAAGATTGTGACTTTACACCGATTTACGATTGGTGCCAAATTGAAAAGGAGAAGAAGAAACAAATGAGTTCACAAGTAAGTTGTTTTCATTTCAAAATGATAGAAATGAATATTTCAAATCATATGTTTTTTAAAGTGGATATTATGTGTGCTTCCAATATCACATTCAGAGATTTATTATTTTGAGATTTAATTTTGCTTTCAGCTGGTTTAATTATGTACTATCCAATCTATGGATGTCAAACTTGTAGATCCTACATTGGATTGGACAGGAACTTTAGGCATGTTAAACATGTGATAGGAAAAATATGTTATAAAAACCTAATGTTAAATTAGTATTAAAATTAAATTAAAGCCGAGTGTTATATAATTTTTAAGCTTGTCATGATACCCTTACACTTTGTCATTTTCCCACATCCGGAAGACAACCTTTCCTGAAAGTACTATGCAACCTTTCTGGAAGACAACTTTGATTGATATTATGAAAAATACATTGCATAAATTTGTTGATTCTTAACAATCTCTTGGAGGGAAGTTGAGATGATTCTAGGTTAGTTTATAAAGTTTGTGTGGTAAATCTCAGTACTCCATTTTGAGGCTTTTGAATTTTAATTTATGGGGTTTGTTCTGGATAATATAGAGTCATATGCATCTTTATACATGTATATACCTTTTGTGAAGCTTTAACTAGTTAGCTTGAGATGTGATCATTAATGTCTTTTATTCATTTATTAATGCTTAATACTGACCGTCTTTTGTCTTCCTTTTACACAGGAGAAGAAGGCCCTAAGGGAGGAGAAAATGAAACAAGAGGAGAAATACATGTGGGCTATTGTTGATGGTGTTAAAGAGAAGGTTTAATCTTCTCTCCCTCTTTCTCAGCCCAACCAAACCCCCACCCCCGCATCTATTGAAAAAGTGGTGCTTTGTTTTGTCTTCGAATTTATCCAGCTTTGGGAATAGAGTAGTATACTTTACCTTATCTTGATTTAGTTTTGTGAACTAGCGAAAATAAAGTATTGTGAAAATTAGTAAAATATCTAAACTTGAAAGCATACCATCCTAAGTTTCGAACAACTTCTGGGGAAGGTTATGGAAGAACACTATCATTCTTGAAATCAGAACTAAACTAAATTATATAGGTGTTTTGTTTTCTAAGCTTATGTTTTTTGATGCTAGTTTCCTCTAAATGCATCATTACCATATTTTGGTTACTTAATCTTGTTTGTCTTTTTAATGCTTGCCCAGCAGCCCACAGTACAATGCGGGATATTGGAAAGTTTATTTTTTAGCACAGGCAGGAAAACTAAATAATTGACATTTTTTTTCCTACTGTAGGGGTTAGAGACAGATAAATCACATTGATTTACTTGAGACATGATTTTTCTTATATAAAATTTTATGTTTTTTTCCCGTTATTTTGGTTGGATCAGTTTCTTGTGCATCATGGAACTTGAAGGGGTTATCTGTTCATGGTCTTTTACTTCTTAACTTTCTCCTGGTTACGTTGCACTATCTCAGCTTTTACTTTTGAGATGTCCTTATGAAATTGTTAGTATCAAATTTTTTCTTTGTGAAGCTTTTTATGACTAATTTCCATTAAACCTTTTAGGTTGGCAATTTTAGAGTTGAACCTCCAGGGTTGTTCCGAGGACGTGGAGAGCATCCCAAGGTTGTTATGATAATTGTTATTCGAATTAAAAACATGTAAACTGACTTTAGATATAATGGTTTTTATACAATATTAGATGCATCTTAAGAATTAAAGTATCTGACAAGTTTTGGTGGTTAATGACTTATACTTCATGTTATTAGATGGGCAAAGTGAAAAGGCGCATCCGTCCAAATGATGTCATAATAAATATTGGAAAGGATGCAGCAATTCCTGAATGTCCTATTCCTGGTGAAAGGTATCATTGTTGCAAAACTTCTTGGAAAACAAGTCTGAAAATCCGATGAATACTACAAAGTGATAGTCAATGTTATCTTCTGATTCTGAAATCAATGATTTGTGTGCCCTTGGCAGCTGGAAGGAGATAAGACATGATGATACTGTTACTTGGTTGGCCTACTGGCTTGACCCAATCAATCCAAAGTTATTCAAATACGTGTTTCTGGCAGCTAGTAGTTCCTGGAAGGGGCAAAGCGACAAGGAAAAGTATGAGAAAGCAAGGATGTTGAAGGTGCTTTCATGCTTTGTTTATCAGCTTCTATTAATTCTTCATTTTCAAATGATATTTTGTAAGATTAAAAAGAAACTATTTAATTATGGAATACCTTGATATCTGGGTGCAGAATTATATAGGGAACATCAGGGCGGCATATACGAAAGATTTTACGAGCAAGGATATTACTAAGCAGCAAATAGCAGTTGCTACTTATTTTATTGACAAACTGGCTTTGAGGGCTGGCAATGAGAAGGTACAAATATAATATCTGCAGGTGTACTTGCTTATATATCTTCTCTAGAAATCACCCCCTCCCCAGATAACATACACAGATGTGCTAAAAGAGGACAAAATAGATAAATAGTAAAACATATTATGTTGTGAATGCTTATGTAATTTGTAAGTCAAAGTATGCTAAATACTTGCTAGTTTAAGTTAAATTGGTTATAGTCTTAAAGAGCAGTGAAACGTAGGAGGGCAGAATATTTTCTGAATGTGCTTGAGTGCTTTGCACTCTGCTGATGTTCTATTTATACACTCTTAGGCTTAGCAATAGCTACAACTTACATTTACAAGGAGATTAATGACATTGCTATGTATTATGTGCATGTATGATATTCTCTAGTCCAGATACATGGCTATATATGAACATGAACCTCAATGTAATTGCTACAACTCAAAATACTAATATGAATTCCAACACTCTTCTTTACTACACTTCTTGGAAGGTGGAACATTAATGTGGTACTATTTTCAACAAGAGGGATTCAGGTAGTATGCATGAGGTCCTTGGTTCACACCTCATTGCCCTCAGTGTAGCTTATTCACACCAGTGACTTTTTTTGTATGTAAAACTTATTTATTGCATTGCGTTATGTTATTATAAACTTCAACCTATAAGGACTTTAAGCACAAACAAGGAAAACAATGCCATACGTCGGTGGTTTGTATTTACGGTCTTGCAGTTTAATCGCTGTTTGACCACAAAATATATGGAATTCAGAATGTGAATTGGGGAAACATAAAGGCTGCAGTTAATATCTATTATAAGTTTGGTAAGTATGCCACAAAGGTTGTTCAAAAGTTGAATGATTAATTTACGAATCTCGTAAAATCTCTCTATGTATGTCAGTCTAATCGCAGCAGTAGTTTTGCTTTTGTGGCCTTGTTATTTTACTGCAGCAGTTTTCTCAACCAGTTACAATGGCTTGTATGTTTCTGTTGATTTTTTTGGGTAATAATTTGATTAAGAATTTTCTTCGGTTATTGTAGTCGGTTGCAATGGGACATACTTTTATTTCTGGGCTGTGATTCTTGTATGTAAAAGCTCACATTACCTAGAGGAAAAAGGCTTTTGTTGTTATTGATTATTATTATACCATGTGAAAAATCTCACATAGAAGTAGGTGTCGACTATTGAACTGGATTAATATGGATATCCAACTCCAAGCATGCACCTTCCCTATTTCTTTTCATTGTCTTTTGTTAGAATATTAGATAATATACATCTTTATTGTCTGAAAATTACCTTGGCTTTGGCAAATCAAATGTTGTTTCTCATTTACATTTCCTCAGGATGACGAAGAAGCTGATACAGTTGGTTGTTGCACGTTAAAAGTAGAAAATGTGACTGCAGAAGCCAACAACAAGTTGAAGGTATTTGAGCTTCAATTTCTATCTACTACTCTTTTGTCTGTTTTTTAGGCTGAGGAGGATGAATTTAAGTTCCTTACATGTGATTTTACTAAAGTTTCGGTTTCCTTCTTCTTAAATTGTTTAATTGTTAACTGCTAATACTTAGGTAATAATGATTATTTTTCTTGCTGGTTTAATGTAGTTTGACTTCCTTGGTAAAGATTCAATCAAGTATGAAAATACAGTTGAGGTGGAGCCTCCTGTTTATAATGCCATTTTGAAGTTCCAAAAAGGTGAGAAACTGGTTCTACTTATCTTTTGTTTTAAAGAGCACAGTGGAGAAACTCACACACACTAAGTGTGGAGAAGAGAGGTAGTGGGGGTTCGAACCCATGCTCCAGCATATCAATGTTCCCGTAACCTTTTACCACCTGAGCTGCACTTGTGGGACCATTAAGTGTCTGCCTATATTGCCTGTGAGACCTGAGGCCATTAAGTATCTGCTTTTCTCAATTATCAGATAAACGCCCTGGTGATGATCTTTTTGACAAGCTGGATACAAGTATATTAAATGCTCATCTGAAGGAACTCATGCCCAACCTCACAGCAAAAGTCTTCCGTACATTCAATGCATCGTTCACTTTGGATGATATGGTAAAACATGATTTGAAATTAATGCCCAGATATTCAGAATGCATAAAAAAGAGATTATTCTGTTCTCTGCTACGCTTTTATGTATTATTCTCAATTAATTCCTTTGTCATTTGTGTCTGTGTGATGGTAGCCGTTAATGTTGGTTCTCAATTAGATTAGGAGGAGTACCTCTTTTAAAAGCAATATTAAAGTCTTTTACTTCCTTTTTTTCATGCAAAAATTTGAACTGATGTTACTTATTTTGGATCTGTGCATGTTCATATTAAAATTTGGGTCCTGCTAATTAGTACTATAAGGACACCGGTTAAGGAGCATTAGTACACCCTATTAATTGTTTTTAATTACTTTAAATGGCAAGTCTGTCATGATTTTGTCATTTAAGGATAATAAATTATTTTCTTTCATCAAGTATCTCCTACTCCTGAACCAATGCTCTAAAGGGCACTTGTTAACATTTTTCTTAAATTTTTCTACACATGATATACAGATTACTTTCAACAAATAAAAAAACTTTTGATTAAATTTGTAATGTATTCTCTAAATGCTTTAATATATTTCATGTAATGTTACATATAGTGTATATATATACCAAACATGTATTGTTTGCAAATTTATATAAATATTTATTATGATGTTTTCAATAAAAATAGTCGTTTTAGAACAAACCCTTAATTTGGTACTCCAAAGATTTTTGCAATCAAGTAGCCCTTCAAAGATTTAAGTGTCACTATATTGATCCTGCAATGATTTTTTCACCATGTTAGCACCTCATAAAAAATTGTCATAGAATTTACTTTTTTGTGTCACCACTTTAGTTCTCTGTATGTATCTTTTTTTTATGACAGTTCTATATCTTTGAGAGATTAATTTGACAAACTAATTTTTTTGGAGGACAAATAAAGTTAAACTTTTAGTTTTTGATAGATTAATTTTGTTGGAATAAAAAATTGGAGGACTTGTGGCAATATCTCAATCTTTAGAAGTTCAAATTAAAGGTTCATTCTCGATTCTATTCTGACAAGTAATTGTAGAACTTGTATATTTAATTTTCCTTGAATTATGTGACAACAGTTGAATAAAGAAACTAAAGATGGAGATGTCGCAGAAAAAGTTGTTGTCTATCAGCATGCAAATAAACAGGTAGATTTTCACAAAAATTCCTTTTTGATTCCTTTTTGTGCACAGATTTGTGTCTTTTACTGGTTTGCTAAGTTGCATTGGAAGTTCTTTTCCATAACAGGTTGCAATCATTTGTAATCATCAACGCAGTGTTTCAAAATCTCACAGTGCACAGATGTCAAAGTTGACTGAAAAGATCGATGAACTTCAGGTAATACTACTATTTAGAATTTGGATACATGGGTGTGGATGAATTTCTTGTCAATGGCTCATTTTGCTTGAAATTTTAGAGGGCATGTAATTATGTAAACATGTACTTGGAGCTGACTTACTTTATAAATGTAGGCTGTTTTGAAGGAGCTGAAAACAGATTTGGATAGAGCAAGGAAAGGAAAGCCGCCTCTAAAGAGTTCGATTGGAAAGAGCAAACAGAACTTAAATCCTGAAGCGTAATATACAGCTTCCTTAGCATCTTTATACATTATAATTGTTAAGTGTAATGTGTGACTGTGATTTTGATTTACGTAACGTACAGGATAGAGAAAAAGATAGCTCAAACCAACACAAAAATTGAAAAAATGGAGCGTGATATGAAGACAAAAGAAGATTTAAAAACTGTGGCACTTGGCACCTCCAAGATAAATTACCTAGACCCGAGGATAACAGTTGCCTGGTGCAAACGGCACGAGGTTCCTATTGAAAAGGTCTGGACTTCTTCACTAGTTATGATTACAGTTGAATATAGTATTTCTTCTCTTAATCAAATTTGGACAATAATGGGCATGAAGCATTTTATTTTCCTCAATTTATGGAAAACAAATAACAGTTTGAGCTTCTATTGTTTTTATGATCTTGCTTATTGGTAGGAAGCTATGCTGCTTCCAACCAGAATCAGTCTAGTAATCTGAATAGGCTTTAATATGTTTTTGATTTATGTTATTTCCCATTTTTTGTTTTAGTACCTGAAATTTTCTTTTGTTTTGAACTAATCCATGTAATCTTTTTATTTTGTTTTGTTTTGGTGGGGTGAAAACAAAAAAAAAGATAATAGATGGGCCACTTCTAAATAAAAACATATTTAAGCCATCAAAATATTTTTGCAAAATCCAACATCGTGTGGTACAAGTAGTTAATTCTTGAGTCCTTTAACCATTTGATCGAGGGTTCGATCCCTGGCTGGTGCGTTTGAAAAAAATTGGGTGACGTCAACCCCTTAAATAGTTCTCAGTTCTTTCGAGGAATTAGTCTGTGGACTCTGCAGTGACACCTTGATTTACCAAATTTTTTTTTTGCAAAATGGTGAATGATATAACTATGATGTTTGATTTTGATTGGCTTATGACTAACATACTTTTGTTACTTGGGACTTGATATGCTCAGATTTTCAGTAAAACACTACTGGAAAAATTTGCTTGGGCAATGGATGTAGATCCTGACTTCAGATTCTGAGATCTATAAGATGGAGGCGTACACAAATACAATTGATGTGGGGGAAAAACATTTTTTTTACTATTTCCTTTTACATGAAATATTTTTTATTTCTTTCTTGTATTATTAAGTCCTGCGGAAATTTATGTTGCAAATTATTCATCTAATCTAATTTGGGGTGAGTTGTCCCTGTCCCCTTTCTTCATGGACTGTAAACCATTCATATTTATTGTCAAATGTTAAATGTGGAAATGAAGCAAATTTTTGTAGTTTCTTTCTTGTTTGTTGTTATTGTTAATGATATTTGTGATTGTTTATCTCAAATGTGGATTTGGATGTACGTGCTGCTCATTTTCAGTGCTTTTAAAATTGGAATTTAATTCTTTTAATAGCATGTTTGGTAACATGTGAGAATACCTCTCACCTCATTACAGTTTTGTCACTTACAAACAAAAATTTAACTTGTAGTTCCTCAAATAAATTGAACCATATTAATCCATCTGACAAGTTTTAAACACAACCAAACTTGTGTGTTGAACCGATGACAACTTCAATTATGATGAACATAAGATATTGCTAGGTCCCTATATTAGTAGTATGATGATAGGACAATTTGGTCTCTAAATCATATTTTAAATTCTTAAGTCAGAATGTTTTATCTTCCTCTCTATTTTCCTATTTTTTATTCTTCAAAAGGAACAAAATCACATAAAGAAACTTAGAGAGATCTCTATTAGTCATAACCAGTTTTCAGTGTTGAATGTAGAGAACAACCCACCTTGGCAATCAAATCCGAAAAGATTTAGGAAGATTACATAATCTTTCTATTCTAATATTGGACATAAACTAATTTAATCGTCACATTCCTCAACTTGTTGGAAACATTTCAAAGCTTACTAATCTTGATTTGACATTGAATAATCTTCAATTTTTCTCAATTCTCATGATATAATCTTTTTAGTCATGTTCCAACCTAACTAGCACATAAATTTAAACTGAAGCTCATTTGTGGAAAACATATAACTATGTTGGTATAGTCCTTCATCCCATTTCCTTCTCCCCCTCCTTCAAAAGCATCAAAGAGGTACCGAAGACATAATCCTCGTACTAGCAAGAATGGTATGAATTTATATTTCATTCCATCCGGCTTAAAATATATGATTAAAATATTAGGTTCAAAGACACCGCATATATGTTCGTTTTAAATTTAAACATAGCAGCATTAGGTTCAACACATTGTCTCAAAGCTAATGATGTTAGTACCCGGTTTTCGCGTTTATGGATATATAATGGTTTAGAGATTAATTTGTCTCGATTTATTTTTCTGAGCAATTAAAAGTTGATTATTTTTTTATAATACAAAAAAAATTGAATGTTTTTTCTTCCTAAAACTAAATTAAATTCCATGATTTTTGGTAGAGACAACAATGAAACTTTTAGGTTGTCAACATAATTGGAATATTTTAACAATCATGTGATACTTTTGGATACTAATTATTTGTGTAAGAAAAAAACTGCAACAATATGAGTACGTGTTCATCCAACAAATAATTAACTTATTCTATCCAAAAACTTTTTCCTAATATAGGTTAATAATATACGATAAGAATTCAAACCACTCATTCACACACTATACTATATGTAGCTTATTAGAATATAAAAGTCAATTGACCTGACATATTTGTATCTATAAATACAAGTAGTTAAACAAAAATAAATTCATCCAAACTCTTCATATTCTATTATTTGCTTATTAGGACCTTCTGGGACATGGGAATGAAGCTTCCTCTCAAGTTCATCGAGTGTTCTTTGAATAGCCCTTTCCACATCACTACCTGCAATCTTTCAACAAAGAAACACATTATTAGCATAAATAAATCTTCATGCTGTTCACTATTAGAAATTCGTCATTTAGTGAATGATTTAGAGACCGAAAATACGATTATCAATTTTTATACCTTGAAATTAAGGGCAGCTGTCCCCACTACATATTTTTTGTTTACAAGTGTTTGAATAATTTTATTTTAGCTATCACTAAAATATAGATATTGCCGTTAATCATTTAAAAATATTGTACATTTTGTAAAAAAAAAAAGAGAAATATTATATACTATTATCTTTGTTTTTATACATAAGATCTATTTGTAAAAGTTTTTCGTCAATTTTTATAAGATTCTCTTCAAATTATAAGATATATTAATGACATTTTTACAATAATACCTGTGATTAAATGAAGAAAATTAAAAAAATTACCAATCCTTTTCCTTAATAGTTGAAGGATGATTTTGAAAAAAAAATGTATATTGTTGATAAATTTAATATAAAAATAATTTTTCTTAAATATTGTGAGAGAGTCTTACATACATGACAAAAGTAGTATTTGTTTAATGGGGTATTTATTTTTTAATTTAGATTGGCTTTTGTGGGCGATATTACAATGATTTAATGAATTTCTCTACAAAGAATTATGTGAAATGTCCACCAACATAAGAGATGAATTTATTGACTGGTTGTTTAATTAAACATGAGATATATTTTTAATATTTTGAATATAAAAAAATTATACAATAATTTCAAAATACAAAGATATGTAGAGAATAATTATAACTTGTGTTGAGGTCGTGTGCATTCAATTTTTGAGTATATAATAGTATAGATTTTGTAATCTCAACTTTTACTCAATGAAAATAGTGTCATCATTTTGAAAGTATGACAACAACTACATTTGACTATAATTCACAATGCAACAACTACTTTACCATGACCATTATTTAAAACATAAACATACCTCAGTTTCTAACTCTAAGGCTGCAAACAACTCCTTCTTAGAAAAATTGGACTTGATGCTTCTAGTATCTACACCATGACCTTTCAAGCATTTGAGTGTCTCAACTATAGAATCAATTCCAGATGTAGGATTTGGCACTCTCAAATACTGAAATTTTCTTCCCTCAACAACATTTGATTCAAGCTCAAAGTTTTTCCTCTCCAAATCCTCTTTGCATCTTTGTAGCCTTTGAATTTCCTTAGCTGCTGTTTGAACTACAGAATTATTATCCGTCTGCCACAAGAAAGAAAAAAAAAATTCCAATATTAGAAATAAAAACTAAAAATTGGTTTATTTTAAAGTCTTATCTCATATACCATCTTAATTTTAAATTGCATTCCGTAACTATAATTTTGACGGCAAGATTAAGAATTTTGAACACTTAGTAGCAGCATTGAAACAACAATTTTGAATTTTCCTCTAGTGGAAATGCAATTGCGACCGTAAGAGCCACAGTTTTAAATTACAAGCCAGAGCCACAATTGCGGCCTTACTATTGTAGATAAGTCTCCACATCACAATCATAATTTAGACTTCATTCTCACGTTTTCTCGCAATATAAAAATATAAAAATTTGCAACGTAATTGCAAGTGCAATTTAAAACCACGGTAATCACAATTTAAAATAATGGTTAATATAGTATATATACATGTGTGTGTATGTTATATATACTTTGGTTCCATGAGGTAACACTGAATGTAAATTCAAACAACACTGTCTCTGTCTTTGTCTCCTCATTCTTTCACTAATCATGTGTTTATAACCACGTTCTCTTTCACATTCCACCGCTTTATTTCTCTCTAAAGCCACATTTTTTCTCAAAAATGCAACCATTCTCTTGTTCATGGAATTTGAATTAGACCCTTTTAAAGAAGTCTCTTCACCGAAACTAATTATGGGTTGGTCTCTATATTGAACGAAAGCACTTAAATTTTGTGTAGAACAAGGTTGTTGTTGTGCATGAACAAAATTACTTTGATTTGTAGATGAAAGAGGTTCATCAAAGAAAACTTCACCTAGAAGTTTTTCAGGAAAAAAGTGATTCATAATGTGTTGTGCTTATTAATTTAGTTTAAGAGTAAGTAACAAGTGTTTTTCTAAGAGTTTGATTTATATATGTTGAGGAAATGGTGTGCTATAAAATGAAAACGTGGTCAAATTAAAATGTTTTGACCATTCGTGGGTCAAAGTTTATGCATACAATCAAACTCTTATTTAAACTAAAGTGTCTTGTTTTTTTTATTCTTGCCTCCAATCAAGAATTCACCCAAGATGGACCCACCCAGCATCCATATTTGAGAAACTAGTCAATTCTACCTCAATGCTACAATACCATAATATATGAATAAGATGGGATAACTATAAATAATAAGACAAGATATGATAATTTCATTGACTCATTAAAGACAAAACAGACATTTGAAGCCATTATTTTCAACAACCCATAAAGAGCACATAACAGGCTAGACAACATCTGCTGACACAAACAAAATCAACAAAAAACAAACACACAAATTATAACAACAAACATCAAAGTTCAAAACAAATTAAATCATCCCAAAGAACCAAACTCATCAAGACCTTTTCTCAATCTGAACAATACCACTCTGCTCAGGAGCATCAACTTTGTGAGGAGTATGACCATGACAACACTTATAACTAACCGAAGCTATCTCCATGGAACGACCACACTGTTGATCAGGACAGTAAATAGGATCAAGAATATCAGCAGGGTAATTAGACAACTGCATTTGAGCACAAACAACAGGAGACTCTGTACGCTTACGTTCATAATACTCCTTAAACGCAACATCGAACCCCGCTTTCTCAAGCACCTTCTCTTTCCATATCTCAAAATCGATTGCAGTGGTCAACATGTGGTCACCACGGCCGAGTAGTTTCACGTTGGGTCCTTTACTGAGAAGGACCCAACCTTCTTGGTCTTGTTTGAGACAGAGCAAGCTCTTTATTTCGTCGATTGTTGGATCTTTGTGTTTCTTTTGAATCATGTTAGCAAATAAGCTCTCTATTCCTATCCAGAAACGTGGAACGATCCTTGAGTCTTCTTTTCCGAAGGGGTAATGCTCTATTACTGCTTCTGCTTTTCTGATAATTTCATGCCTTTTGATTTTTTCGACTGCTATGGAGAAGTTATGCAAAAACTTTGGGTCTGTTCCTCCATATACGAAGATGAATGTGTCCCCTTTAATCTGTATTAGATATAAATGTTACTTATAACTACTTAAAAGAGTTAAATTTAAAATAAAAGCAATTTAGTACTTACAATGTCTTGAAGCCTTGGATAAACTTTCTTCATTTCAGCCCAAAACCAATTCCACTTTTGAGTAAGTGACTCATCATCAGTAGGTCTAAAAGGGAAAGCATCTATACCCCAAACAAAAATCATGTGCATTGCATTAAAGTTGACAACCCTACCTTGAGGGTTCAAAACAGGAAGAATAGGCTTATTCTTGTAGTTCAAATCTTCTCTTATCAATCTTATTCCAGCTAAGGGATAAAAGTATTCAACCACATACCATGGCATTTCCAACTTCAAATTATCAAACTCTGCTTTGTGAAGAAGTGTCCAATCATCCACAATTGGGACCCACAAAATCTTGAAATCTTCTTTTCTATATCCTTTTAGTTCAAGTGGATCTTCTTGTAATCCAACGTAGATGGATTGTAGTAGCCTGATTTCATCTCTTATACTGTCTAGCCCTGAAATGAACACTAACACATGTTTTTTCCTGAATACTTCTATGCTCACCTGTTTTAATTATAAAAAAAAAATAAAAAAAAATGAAATAGTTATTCTCTAATTTTCATAACTACTAAAAGAACTTGTGAAATGAAACCACATTTGCATACTAACCATTTGTCTATTATACCCATCAAACACTAAGGGATCTTGAATTTCATTGTGGAAGATCAATGTCTTTATAACCTCAACAATTTCAGTTGGAGTTTGAAGGACCTTCTTACGTCTCCAGTAATCTTCTAACTCAACTGCAATACATACATACATAATTTTATTCATAGTTCAAAATTTCTACAATTCACTATTTGCACCTCCACCAAAAACAATGAATAACCTATTTTCTTTCTGCTCCTTGTGAGATGAGCCTTTAATTTGCTGACAATGGAGGAAAGCTTGACATCAAAACTTGATATTTCATACCTGTCTTCCCTGAAAAAAAAGAGCCATTGCATGTATGTAAGTTATAAACTGTGTTTCTAGTATTTTTGTTGAAGATAATTTATTAGTAATTAATTGAGTGAAGTTTTGAAGAATGAAAAATGTAAGGATGAAATAAAGAAAACTTACGAATCACCGACAAGAAGATCAATATGATTAGAACAAATAACAGCAGTAATAATAGCCCAATAAACAGCAACAGGAATCTCTTGCATTGCTTCATACAAAGCAGGAACATCTTTACTATCATAACCTTTAGTCGAAAGTCTCTCCAATTCAGTAATACACTCAACAGCAAACAAAAGATTCTTAACCAAACTGTTGTAATCAGCAATTGCTTGTCTATTTTTCTCAATACTTTGAACTTTATTCATTTGTGCCAATGATCTTCCAAGTTGGTCACCACTTGGTGTTTGAACTAAGTGCCAGAAATTACCATATTCTAATGAAAATGCAGCTAGTGCAACTATTGCTTTTCCATCCCATGTATAGGATTTTAGCTGATCTAGTATTGACATTGTTGTCATGTGTGCCTGGTGCTCCCCTGGAGGCGTGCTCAACATCTACAACCATGTACAAATAATTACAGAACATCAAATTATTATTAATTTAGACCATTTGATTAAGGTCACATGCTCTATAGTTTGAACCAATTTTGATTTATTTTTTTTAAATTTTAAATATTAAACTTAAAATCTAGACTATTTCATCTTTTGATAAGAGGATTGACATGACATATAATGACAAAATTGCATGTTTATTATTCTCCAACCCTTTGAGCTTCAATACGTGGGTGTGGTTATATCATGTAGATTCTCTTAATTTTAAACGAACTCAAAAATTAAGACAACTTTTATGATATATTTAACGATTCTGACATATATTCATATATTTAGTTTTTAAATTAGTAGTTAAATGGATTTTTGTTTAAAAATTATTTCTTATCATTTAAAAAATTATAACAGTTAAATATTATTTATCAAAAGTGTCAGTAAAATAAATTTTAAATTTTTTATTATTCATAATAGTAAATATTAAATATTTTTTACAATAAAATAGAAAATCTTAGTATAATATTTATAAACAATAAAATATTTTTTAATGAAATAATATTTTTTAACATACAAAAATCGACAAATAAATAACTTGTAAAAATTATAGTTAATTTATTAGTTAGGAAACAATGTATCAAAATTCTTTGACTTGAAAACTCTCCAAAGCTAACGTGGTTGTTTTTTATTATAATAGCCTTTTATCTTCTAGAGTATACCATTTTATTACTTTAGAAGACAGTATTTAATAAAATTATATATAAAATATATAACCTGAGAAGAAATATGCTTCAGTTTACGGAAAGGAGGCTCAAAACCAGATACGGGAGCTTTGTCTTCTACAAAACCAACTTGAGTCCCAGTCTAAAAAACAAATATACAATACTATGATAATTAATTCATAATTTTATAAATAAAACATTTTTTCAAAGCAAAATAAAATAATGTTAATAATTAATTGTTAAAAATATACATACCGTAATTGCAACACTATCTGCGACCGCAGCAGAACGCTTGATAATGTTTGAAGTGAGATAGAAAAGCGATTCCACATCGTACCTTTCGCCAGTGTGGACATGTGTTAAGTAAACTGTCTCAAGGATCTTATCATCACTCCACGCCAATGGGTTCAATTGTTTCGTCAATGGGTTAGAATTTTTTGATTGCTGATAATTTGAAACACTACTAGCGAGTGTAGCCGGCGCCATTGAAGATGACATTGTTAATTAGGACAAGAAAATAATAATATGTGTTTTGATGCAAATGATGATGTTTTCTTCTTTGGTTGCTTGGCCTATTTATATATAAGATTCAGAATGAATAACAATTTACAATTTGTAGCTTGTAGAACAAGATTGTTGAAAAAGGGAGCTGTAACGTTTCATTATAAATATTTCGAATGTTATTTTTTAAATGTGTATGATGTAGAAAAAGCTCATACAGACAAAATCTAGAAAAGGGGAAAGTTAGATTAAATTTGTCTCTTATTTCTTTTGTAAATGTTAGAGATGCTAAATTTGTTAGAGATGTTAAATTTGATGAATAATTTTATTTTTTTTGCCTTTAATTTTTTATTGTTATTTTAATTTTTTTTAATCAACAAACTATTTATGAATTCTTGAGTAATCCATTTTTTTTTTTTACAGTTTTATAAAAATTAAGCACTCTTTCTATATATGTTTTTTTAATATATATTTTAAATTATGTTAATTTTCTAGCTCTTGAACAAAAATTATATACTATAACATTCTTCTACATCTTTTTTCCATTGTTTTAGAAATCACCTCCACAAAGGTTATTCACTAAAAGTAGAACCATTTTTTGGCTTGGGATAATTTCTACAACTTGTTACGCTAATATCTCTATTGTTAAAAAAATATTCAATATCTTTAAGTACTCAACAATATTAGAATATAAAAAATGCAGCAATATTATATTTCTTGAGAGAAAGTTTTGTCGCTCACGTGGTACTACTCAACTCAAAGGATAATATTCAGAGGACGAAAAACAAAACAATATTTGAAATAATTTTAAACCTTATCTTATTGAGTCTTTCATGTAGAATTAAAAACAGAGTTTTAACTTTTAACCTTTTCTTTCTCATAATTTTAACATTTTGAGGACCTTAAATTTTCTATATATTGTTTAAAAAAAAGGTACATTATCACAAGAAAAATGCAACCAACAAAATATTTATTTTCTCTATTACATATCATTTCAATATACTTTGTTACTAAAATTTTCAATATGGGAAAAAATATTTTTTTATTGAATAATAATTTATTTTGATATTGGTTCAAAGAAGAATTGATTTTTCAACGAAACAATAGAAATATTCATGTTAAAGACATTCTGTCGACCAACTTTATTTGTGTGACTGTTCTAACCTTGTACGTTCATGATTCACGTTAGCTGAATAAGGATAGTATTGGGATTTTAAAATCTGGATTAAAAATGCATAATATCTTGTTCTAACCTAATAGCTTTATCTTTTGCTAAAGATAGTAACTCTGCTATCAAAATCTTGAAGGAAGGAATAGATGTTTATTACTAAAGGTTATAAAGAAGTGGAATATATTCTACGATTGCGATAATTACAAGCAATGGATATAAATACATTGATCTGTGGGCCATTTCAACATGAAATTAGTAACATTTCTTTTATTTTTTTTAAGAAAGTATTATCCCATACCCCTCAATTATACTTATATCCTATATATTTTTTAAAATGCTAAATTTATCCTGTATTTCTTTTACTATTTTAATAAATAAAAATTGATTTTTTTTTTACTATTCAAAAATTTTCGGAACTAAAAAAAAAACGTTTTTAGGTAGTTACCGGAAAATTGGAAAAAGTTTTTCGAAAAAAAAACGTAAATTTAACACTACCGAAAAACTTGTTGGGAAGTTTTCCGGAAGTTTTTTTTTTAATTAATTTTTTTAAAATTTTTTTTTATTAAAAATTTTGATAGATATGGATAATCCGCTAGTATTATCTAATAAAACATGTGTTGATACTACAAACGTTTTTAACATAGAAGATGTATGAATAATTATAATTACTATCGTAAAAATATATTATTGTGATTAATTACTAAAATTAAAAAATAACAAGAAAAAAACCAATTAAAAATTAAAAAAATATTTTAAAAAAAATAACTATTGGAAAACTTGATTTTGAAGTGTTTCGGTATTATGCGTTTCCAGAAAACTTCCGGAAAACTTAATTTAAGTTTTCCGGTAGTTTATTTTTTTTCTTCTGGAAAACTTAAATTTAAGTTTTCCGGAAGTTTTCTGTAAACGCATACTATCGAAAAACTTGAAAAAAGTTTTTCGGAAAACACTATAACTACCGAAAAACTTCATCCAAGTTTTCCGGTAGATTTGTCAAAAACTCACTCACTTTTTTCGGAAAACTTGAAATGATGGAATGGTAAAATTTTCAGATTTTATGTTTTATAGAAAGACAAAAACGTCTTTTCCTTAAGTTTGTGGGAATATAAGTATAATCTGGGGGGTATGGGGTAAAACTTATTTTTTGTTTTGAAAATGAAATTAGTAAGCTGCACGTAACTTAACTTGATTAAGAAAGTTTTACCCAATACCCCTACAATTATATCTATACCCCCACAAATTTTTCAAATTGTCAAAATTACCCTTCATTTTTTTTACTATTTTATCAAATTAAAATTTACTTTTTTTTTACCTTCTACTGGAAAACTTGAAAAAAAAATTCCGGAAAAGACGTGAACATTTAACACTACCGGAAAACTTGGGAGGAAGTTTTCCGGAAAAGACGCGTACATTTAACACTATTGGAAAACTTTTGATAATACAGCCACTGAGATGTGTTTAAAAATCATCTTTTGATAAAAAAAAAAAAGTAAAATAGAACAATTTTTTTTACTAAAAAAATTCATTCATTAAAAATTGATAAAGTTCGTCGAAAACAACACAAATTCGAAGTCGTTAAAATCGAAAAATAATAAATTTGCAAATAAAATCAATACAACGGTTCAAGTTAACAACATAAAACTGCAAAATCAAAGTGTCTGAAATATTCATGCCGTTGAATTAGTAAATTTTACGACGTTAATCTCATTGTTTGAATTTGTAAGAAATCAAGGTTGATTTGACAATCTGATCCAACAAACACCACTCAATGGTAGAAATTAAACACCATTGTACCAAGACGAAAAACTCACAAAAAAACACGAAAAGAAAAAAAAATCCATGTTGAATTTATTTATATAAATAAAAAAGAAAAAAAAAATGATGTAAGGGATGATTCTTGACCAAAAATACCCTGAAACGACCTATCTCCAATAGAAGAAGAAGTAGAGAAGAGGAGGTGACCATGGTTAATATAACTATTTTTTAAAACTACAAAGTTCCACATTCAAACTAATATTTTAAATTGTGATTGCAGTCACTAGAGTTGTCAAATGGCCAGTCTGGCCCAATCCTCCTTTTTATTGGCCGCGTTTTTGTCAAAATTGGTCCGTCTATTATGGGCTATGAGGAACAACGGCTCGTCCCAATCCAATTTCTTCCGATATTTTTTTATTTTAATTAATAAAAATTAAAACAAAAACACCCTCATTCACTTACCACAATGGAGACAATAAAATAAAATTATAACACATATCACCACGTAGAACGTGGTTGTGTTCAATCTTCATAGCAGGAGGGTGGAGTCAGAATCGATGTTGTCTAGATCGATAGCCACGAATGGAGGTCAACCGACAAAGATGTTGGATTGGCGGTTCTAGTATTGGTCGGCAGCAGAATCAGCCAACAATGTTATATTGTTCTTGGCTTTTAGCATAATACATTTTCTTTGTGTTTTTAGTAAATTAGTTTTTTTTTTCTTTATATATTATGAACCTATTACTTTTATTGTGCTAAAAAAGACCATTTTTTAAAGTCAATTCAAAAATAGCAACAAAAAAATATATTATTTGAGTCATCTCATGTTTTCTCATAATAATTTTATGTACAAAAAATGTACTCCTCCGTCTCGCAATGAATGACGTTTAAGGCTTTTGCGCACATATTAATAAATGCAATATTTAGAAGAAAGAGATAAGTCATTTTATCAAACTACTTATCTTAACTATTAGTGGATTTTTCACGAGTATAAATACGAAGTATAATAATGTTTCGGAAGTTGTGTATATAGTAATGATTGAAGGGTAATATATGAAAAAATAATTAAAGTTGTATTGAAAATTGTGAATGACATTCACTTTGAGACAATTTTTTCCCTCTAAAGTAACACTTATTGTGAGACGGAGGAAATACCTTTTTTTAGTTGTAGTGAGTCAACCTGTAGCCCATTGGTCCAACCTAGTCTGACCCCATTTTTTAATGTGGGGTAAATGGCCCGCGGAAAAAAGACTCGCTCATTTTTTAGTATCATTTTGGAGGTCCAACATGTACTAATATGTGGGTCAAAAGGCATGACCCATTTGTTTCGACCCATTTTGATAGCTCTAGCAGTCACTATTCTTGTAGGTAATGTGGCTTTTGCAATGCATATTGCACTCGTTGTGGTTAAGGTCGACCTAATGTATTTTGAGGCTTAAAACAAACTCAATTTTGAGATGGAACCTTTTAAAAATAATATCTTTTAGTAAAAATATTATATCTTATATTTTTAAGGACATAACATTTATAGTTGATGTAAATTTTGTTGTGCGTGGATAATAGTGGAACTAGGGCAATTTATTTGAAACCAAAATAATTTAATAATGATTTATATTAAAGTTACACATAATTTTATCAAAAGAAAATTAGACATAATTGTAGCCTTTTAAAAATAATATAGCTGGCCAATTTTTTAGAAGTAATTTAAAAATGAGCAAAAAAATAAAGCAAAAATGAGAAAGTTGAGAGGAAAATCTTTAACCACATCTTCCTTAAAAGAAGACAATTAATTATCATCTTGACTGAATTGCTCATTTAGTGGTCCAAAAAAAATAAGGCCTACAACTCTAGGAAAGTTGGATTCATTACCTCCCAATTAAAAAATTTATACTTGAATTTACTAAAATATGCTTAACTTTACTGTAAAAATACAAAAATTTGATTGTACCCCCACAATCTGAATTTTCCATAACAAGTAAATTTTTTCTCTAAAATCTCTTTACCAAAGTTGTTTTTCAACACATGAAATTTCTGGTTGAAACTCCTAGAAATTTCAAAAATGATATTTCCGGTATTGAAAAACAACTACCGGAAATTTCAAATTTCCGGTAAAACTCCTGAAAATTTCATTCCTTATTGAAATTTTCAGAGCAGTGTTTTTTTTTTATATTTGTTTTAATTTTTTTTTACATTTTTTATTTAATTTCTTCTAGTGAGGACCAGAGGAGCTAAAAACACAGTTGAACATTCATGAGTTTGACCTCCTACACAATCTAATAGGAGAGTTGTCGTTGAAAAAAGGAGAAAGAGGAACGAAGTGATGCAAGAGGGGGATTATAATATTCAACCTGAGTTTGAGCAATAGGGTCATGAGTTTAATGATGAACATGATCAGCAGCACCTAGGATAACGTGCATTACCATCAGCAGCCTGAACAACCTCTATTTCCTGGAGGTCTTTACGATCTTTCCGTTTTTAAGGACTATGAGCACCCCACATTGCAGTTAAAATGTGGAATGAATAGGTTAGTAAATAATTTATTTTATTACATATTATAATATAGCATAATATGTATATTTTAATATATTTATAGTATAGTTTATTACAATGCTGATTTTGGGAACTCAAATGCATGATATGTATAATTTAGTTTATACAAAGTTGATTATAGTATAGTTTATATGTATATTTTAATATATTTATAGTATAGTTCATTAGAGTTTTAATGAATTAATTGTATATTTATATTATAATTTATTGTGTGTTATTTTAATTAAACAGGTTAGACGTGCCTTGAAAGTTGTTTCAAATGGAAAAAAGCAAGATAAATTCATTGATATCATATATGTATTACCTGCTCAAATAGATCATTGGATTACTATATCTAGGTTACGGTCTTCCGCAACAATTTAGTTTGCAGATGATTGACGGTAATCTGATATCTGCTTTTGCTAAGAGATGACACACAAAGACTAGCTCATTTCACCTACCATTTGATGAAATGACTATTACTCTTGACGATGTTAGGGGTCTTTGGGCATCCCATGTTATGGAGAGTTTTTCACACCTCCCGCTAATGTGAATGAAGATTTGGCCATTGTCGCTGCCATTGAGTTATTGGGAGTTGATCATGATGAAGCTGTGACTGAAACTACGATCAATAGAGGTTCTTCATATAGTTTTGAGTTGTTGAAAGCTATATATTTTTTAAGAAACTTCGTGAAGGACGATACAACAATGTAGCGATGGCATACCTACTTCATTTGGTAGGGTGTACCATACTAGCTGATAAAAGTCTTACCCTTGTATCTGCAAAATATTTGTTTCTTTTTCAAGACCTTGATACTTATGGTAAATGGGCATGGGATAAGCTGCTCTTGTTGTTTTATATGACTATATTAGAGATGGTACACTGCCTGCAACGAAGCAGATTGGAGGATATTTATCTCTATTCCAAGTACTATTATATTATTTTTTTTAAACTTATTATATTGTTATTTGTTAAGATGCTTATTTAATTATTTATATGTTTTTTTATTATTTACAGACATGGATTTATGAACATTTCCCTGACATTTGTAAGCGGAATATGACTAAGGTTATATCTTTAATGCCACATATGTTTCGATGGACTGCAAAACAAACATTTGGGAACTTGCATACTACATAGCAAAGTTGGATGCTTTAAGAGATACTGATATTATCTGCACGCCAAATTATGATGAGAACTCTACGACACAATTTTAGTCCGTGTCATTGTTTACAAGTTATATCCGTTGGTGTTCCACGATGGTACCGTATTTACCAAGAGGTGCGTACAATAGTTTGGGTATACTCAGCACATCCCTCCTACATCACCGATGCTCGTTGTACATGATGTTGAATGAAGCATGTACAGGAACTCTGTACGATCCCTTCGTGCTAGATTGCATTCAGCTGCATATCCACACGAATCTGTTGAAAGATACATTCAGTGGTACTATAGGATATCTCATCCTCGAATGATCCCTTACGTTGCTACAAAACCTCCATGCTTTGATGTTCCTAGCCATTATGCTGGTGCTGGTCCTCGTTATGATGTTGGTGCTGGTCCTAGTTATGATGTTGGTCCTAGTCATGATGTTGGTCTCAATACTACTCATGGTGAATGGTATACACGGTGTCAACTAATGAGTGGTCTTATACATCAAAGTTTAGATTTACGTAGGCTAGATCTTGAGGATGAGATGCATGTCTTATTAGAGAGAGCTTTATACATATCTAGAGGAGGGGGTTATTAGTAGCATTGTAGTTGTCTTATTTTATTATTCAGACTTTATTGTTTAAACTTTTTTATTTAGATTTATTATTCAGACTTTGCTTTATTATCTCAATTGACTTATTATTCAGACTTTGCTTTATCTCGATTGACTTATTTTGTTAAAAGTTGAAATGCTTTAATTTTTTTGTATATTATGTGAATGAGTTTTGTTACAAAAAGGAATATGAACTGTAGAGGAAACAAGCTAACTAATTAAAAACTAGATATATATATATATATATATATATATATATATATATATATATATGAAGTAAAATTTTAAATCAAAAGTGTCAATCATCTGCCAAAGACATATAATCTGATATATGTTCTAAATCTAATGAATCCCAATGTTATAGACGTCCTGCATAAACCATAGCCCATGATGTAGACTCATCATTGAGATGCTTCTTCCAATGTCATTCAAGTGGAGGCAACGAACAAGCTGATTTCAATTTAACTAGAACCCAATGAGTTTCAGTAACAAAACCAATGCTGATAATACGATCACGTGATAGGTCTCCATTGTGTGCACCCCTCAATGGGAAAAGAGTCAAAGAAATTTTTTTTCCCAACGTCACAAGAACGAGATTATATTTTGTTGCTATCACGTAACCCATATCTGGAATGCTCATCCACTTCTCGTTAAGTTGGTTTCCCAAATCAGTTACAAGTAAAAAGTCTGTCACTTCTTGCAATCGTTCCTTGAATAATGCAGCATATAAATCAAGTTTGGACTTAATCTATGTATACAACTGTCGACGCACAATGCTCAAATATTCTTCACTATGGCCAAGTAAAGCATCAATAGCACGATATCCACAATTTCCATCTGCTTTAACATTAACTATGTCTTCAATATATGGATGAATTAGAGGAGGAAACTTTTCCTAATATTTTTTAAATTCATTCATCATATGTGCTTGCTAAGATGCTTGTTTGGGTGTTTGCTAAGAGACTTGTTTGGATGCTTGCTGGGAGGCTTGTTTGGATGCTTGCTGGGAAACTTGTTGGGATGCTTTCATGGTCCTTGCCGAGGGACTTGACTATTTGCATTATCATAATAAAATGCATCAACATGCTAAAAAAAATGAAGGGTCACGATATACGTCAAATCCCTTTGGCTTTTGCCTTTTTTCCTCTTCACACCACCTTTTGTTTTGATCTTATCTGGTGGTGCAAACATTGATGTTGTATTTGGATATGCTATTTCACGCAACTTTCTCTCCAATGCCCTCCTTCTAGCAACATTAAGTGTTTTCCATGTTTTCCAAATTATATTCATCTCTGATGTAATGTCGAACTATGAATCATTTTTCAACTTTCTTTTCTTCCTCTAGATCACTGTCCATGGTTAATTTTCTCCAATGTATATGAACAACATCTAATTGGATTGAAACATCTTCCAACTTGTATCGTGCTAACTCACATACACAAGGTAATCCATAAGTGTTTATAAGTATACAACAAGACGCAACTTTATCGTCATTGACATAGTTGACTCTCTTGTATTCATGAACAATATCAACTAAAGTTTTTCTGGATACAACCCAAGTCAAATTCTCATAGAATGGATTGTTGTGTATATACGATTTGTGACATTTACTTATCTCAAATGAACCTTTTATCTTAATAATTTAGAACTTCAACATGTCATTCATACCATTCCATGCGTTACAGAAATCTCCTTTACTATGTTACAAAAATCTCCTCAATGACCAATGAGCATATTCAACCCTAATATTCAAATATAAAAAATGTACAATATTATTTCTATCATGCATGTTTAATCCTATATAAGTATAAATATAAAACAAAATGCAAAGTTTTAATGACGTACCTATTACTCGTAGTATTTTCTAGATGTAATACTCGATTGGTCCACGCTTCAACAAATCTTTTCTTATGAGAAGTCAACCATGTGTCTCTGATGTAGTCAAAGAAAATAATATTATTGACACATGCTTGCTCAAACATTTACAAAAGTTCCTCATACTCCTTCTCTTCAGAACAATAAACAAATTTCCTTTACAACTCAAGAATGGGTTCATGCATATCTTTCTTTAATATATATTGTTTGCATTTGGCTCCAACATTTTTGTCAATATGAAGTTGACAAAGTAAATTTATTGAAGATGGAAATACAACTTCAATTGCATTCATTAAAGCAATTTCTCTGTCAGTCGTGATCACCTGAGGAAATGAGGTATTTGAAATAAACAACTCTTTTAACCTCTCCAATGCCCAACAAAAGTTTTCTTGACACTCATAATGCATATAAGCAAATGCAACGTTGAATGTCAACCCAGTTGAAGTTACACCAACAATTTCAAACAATGGTAACCTATACTGGTTAGTTTTGTAGGTGCTATCCAAAACATGTCTCTCACAACGTTGGAGTCTCCATGAGTTCTACTCCAACAAGCATACTTCTCAGCTTCAAGTAACTTCAACAGATGTTGAATATCAGTTCTAGGTTCTTTCAAATTCTTTCTGTATGTGCTTCGATGCTTATAAATTTGAGAGATATTAGTCACATTCTCCTTATCTTGCTCTCTCAAAGATGACAAGATGTGTCTCGGTACAATGTGATACTTTGTCAGCTCGTCAACATGTTTCTTATCTTCTTCTTTTAAGCGTACCACAAATGCATTCTTCTCAAAAGTAGTTACTAACTCATGGTTGTGAAGTCCACACATTAAACTAATAATCTATCCCTCAGCATTTTTCAATGGTCTCGATCTAAGTTTAAACGAACAACCACACTTTTTAGTTGAAGTCCTTAAGTTACTTTATTTGACTTATATTTTTCACCTCTATCACAACCAAGAATTAATGACTTCCTTCATCTCTTTCCAGTCTCTATGTTAGAGCGAATAATGATAACAACTACTCGATTTTGTCGGCCAACCTCACTTGCCCATGATATGACAGCTTCTTGTGACTCAAAAATTTGATCAGTTGTTAATGCTTTAGTCAAATCTATACATAATGGTGGTGTTTTTCCATGTGTTTTTCCAGTCTCTATGTTTTAACAACCAAGAATTAATGACTTCCTTCATCTCTTTCCAGTCTCTATGTTAGAGCGAATAATGATAACAACTACTCGATTTTGTCGGCCAACCTCACTTGTCCATGATATGACAGCTTCTCGTGACTCAAAAATTTGATCAGTTGTTAATGCTTTAGTCAAATCTATACATAATGGTGGTGTTTTTCCATTCCTACTTCAACAAAAAAAATTAAAAATTGAAGTTTCCGGTAAAGTAAAAGTAACTACCGGAAATTTCATGGCACAAATTTCCGGTAGAATAAAGTAACTACCAGAAATTTCAAAGCATCAAATTTCCGGTAGTATAAATAACGTACCGGAAATTTAGTTTGCGAAATTCCAGTAAACAATTTATATTGTCGAAAATTTGGTGCCTCGAAATTTCCGATAAACAAGTTGTACCACAGGAAATTGTAAAAACGAAATTTTCTGTAGTTATAAATTGTGTTCTAGATTTTTAGGGGAAAAAAGTTACTTGCCGGAAATTTTGGTGAGGGGTAAGATTTTAAAGTAAATTTTTTTACTATCAATTGAATAAAACTTAAACAGTTAAATTTAGATTGTTAACATTTTAGGGTGAGGGATATAAGTCTAATTGGGAGTACAAAATCCAACTTTCCAACTCTAGTCTCACTTATTTTGGTCTTGGTCCACCTCTAGCTGCGATGTGGATTTTTTTTTTTTTAATAACAAATATTATAATTTTTAACATATAGTTAAAATATCTCTTATTTTATCTCTAAAATCTTAAAACTATCTCATTATCACCATTACTTTAAAATACTCTATAATTATATGACGTACAATAAAAGAAAGATAAAATATTAATTATTGTGAGTACTAAATAGCTTGTTGGTTTGATGAAGCTTTTCCAGCCACTACATTACGCTTGTTGCGATTAGAGTTTTCACGTTATGTTTATGTGTTGTGATTGCGTTCCTTTAATTTCTCCATGTCTATTTTTTCAATATCTAGTATTAGATTTTTGTTTCGTGTAAGGGAAAGAGAATATTCTTAGCATGCTTTGTTGTTGGTTTGTGGCATCGTTGTCTGATCTTCCATATCAAAAAAGAAGAGCGATACTAAGAAAGTGTTGTTTAAAAATGTTCTTGTTAGAAAAGATTTGATACTTAAATCGTGTTTTATGACTCACTCCTTTTTTTCTTAGAAACCTACCAGATGCACAATTGCAATATGTATTTAACTACAATGTCAAATTATGCTGTGAAGTTTGACATATATAAATTTGATGGAATAATAAGTTAGTTAATATGAAACATATTGATCCATACAAATCATTGACATTGTTTGTATAGGGGAGTATACTTTCATTTTTTCTTTTTCTTTTTATTAAGTGAATATACTTCAGGTTAATTGTTTTTCTTTTAATTATTCTGAGTATATTTCATATTAATTGTTTTTTTAATTATTTAAAGTGACGTTTCTAATTGTACTTCTACTTCTTTTTTTGGAATGGTAGATATTGAATTTCTAATAACTTCAATGGAATATTGTATTTATGTCTATTTGTCGATTTTTGTGGATGTGGCGAAATTAGGGGTGTTCAAAAAAATTAAAATTTGAATCAAACTATAGAACTGAACTGAACCAGTTTTCGAACTATTTTTTAAAATTAAAACTGAATCGAACCGGTTTTTGGTTAAAAAACTATAACCGATTTTTTTTACAAATAATTAGGGGTAATTATGTAAAATTTGACTTATAGGAACAAAAATTAAATTAAAACCAGTTCGGTTTGGCTTTTAAATGGTTCAGTTTAGTTTTCAAATTTTGCCCACCCCTAGGCGAAACAAAACTATTTTTGAGGAAAATTTTCAATGATTGAATATTCAGAGTGCTTGTGATCCATAACTTCACAGGAAATAAGACTGCACTCTACAGACGATCAATCATGTGCGTCATTGTAGAGAGAGAACCTACGGTGGCCGGTAGGGTCTTACAAAGAATGAAATCAAACTCAACAACAATGACACTTGCAAGAACACTAGGCAATATTCAAAGCGTAACACATTTTTGTGCAATTGTAATTAAAATAACAACAAAACTGAAAAATAAATGTAAGTGAACATAATACTACAAAAATAAAACTATAAATGAAACACAATTGTCGTCTAAATAACCAATCACTAAAGTGGAAGTATTCAGTAGAAGCATAAATGAAACAACAATTATAATTACACAAAGAAATATTTACAATTTGAATGTAAAATTACATAACTGTCGTTTAACATTAAAATTTTAGCGAGTAATTGACATGGAAATCATAGAATTATTTTATAATTAAAATAAATGTGAGATACATAATTATCATTGATGCATGAAAAAAATGTGACAAATATTTCTCAAGTGAAAAATATAAAAAATCACAACATAAATATTCACCACTTATGAATAAAAAAGAACGGAATAAATATTTGTTATTGATAAATATTAAAAAAGATGAGATACATATTTGTCATTGCTAAATATTTAAAAAGAAAAATAATATTGTCATAAGATATATATTTATAATTGACGGATAAAAAATACACATGACAGATATTTGTCGGTAATAAATATAAAAAATTATAGAATAAATATTTGTAACAAATATATAAAAAACACATAACAAATATTATCACGGAACAAATATCAAAAAAATATATATAATAAATCTGTCATTAATAAATAAAAATATTTAAAAAACATAAAACAAATATTTTTTAATAACACCATGATTATTTTTTATTACGCGAATTTCGTAGATACTCCTCCTATTGTTTTATTTTTCCTTTTTTGACATTTTTTGTTTAGTGATTTTAAATATGCATAATTAGTTGTAGCTTTTATCAACATACTTGTGTTCACTATATCACTTAAGTTGCTTAAGTTGCTAATATTCATATAAACTGATATCTTAAATAAGAGAATAAAGACAACAAGTAATAGACCGATAAATGAAGAAAAGGAAAAAAAGAAGAAAGTGATAGGACACGAAGAGATTTGTCGTCGCCGCCGCCGCCGATGGATGTATTTCCCATCGAGCTCGCCACATCATTCTTCTATGTCCCGTAGCCGCGCCACGTCAGATTAAATCAAATGATTTGATTGTACGGTTCGGACATTTATAAATATTAAAAAAACAAAATTTTAATCAAAATTATATAACTCAATATTATCACAGGTGACTGATGATCATTAGTAGCAAGGCATCCTTCCTCCACATTGAGGAGCGGGGTTTGATTCATTTTAAGCCACTTACCGCTGTCGTATGTACCATCCTCGTTCACGCAGCCACATTCCTTGCTATTTAATTTCAATTATTTTTCTATTTTGTTTTATTTTACATCAATCTGTTTCTTTCTTTTTTTACTTGTGTCCACCCTCATCATTTAATTAAAATTGTGTTAGTAATAAAACCAACCAAATTATAAATATTTTATACTAAAAATTACATGTATTTTGATTTTTTTATTGCACTGTATTATCGAAGAATATGTAAGAGCAAAGTTTTTCTCTTGTCAAACTAAATTAATGGAAAAAAAATATTTTTTTCTCCTTTGATTAATGGAAATAATATATCTTCTTTTATAATTCTTTTTGGGTAAAATAAATAATAGTTTGCATACAATTAATTATATGATAACTGTATTAACAGGTAACGTAGGATGCAAATATCTTCTCTACTCGCAATTAACTCTCGAATAAAAAATATTTGTTTTAAGATCATAACTTTTAGGTTTTATCCTATTTTTTCATAAATAAAATAAAACTAGTGGTGACTCCTTTTCCGCAGACAAATCGGACATTTTAAATATGAACGAGAAAACCGTATTTTTCAGCGATTTATTTGGGACTTGCTACGTACGACTACAAAACTTTGAGAAATAAATTAATTAAAGTGAAATTTTTGGATTCGTGACGTTAAAATTTGGAATAGAAACTTTTATAAAGTATTGATTAATTTAATTTTCTATGAATGTGTGGTATTTGATATTATTGTGGTATTAGATGCTGAATGAATTTTGTGCTTATATTTGATTTGATGAGATAATGTGATGTGACGATAAAACTTGAATGTATAGTGAGATATGAGTTTATGTGATGATGATGCATGATTGAAGATTGTGAAGTTATAAATTTGTGATGACTATATTGATGTTACTCTATAATTGACGACATAGTGGTGATTTCAACTGATGTTAAAGATGATAGTTTTAATGGTGTTAGTAGCATAGGACAATGAAGGGAGGAGCAAGATGTCATAATACAAGGGAACATGCTCTCAAGTGTCATAAAAACAAAAAACTTGTGAAAGAGTCAAACTCACACTATTCGCGTGTTCAAAGACAAAATACACTTTGTGCAAATTTATTTTTTGTTTTCCAGTCATCCTTATGCATCAAGGTAAAGAACATTCAATGATGAGAACAATAAGACATGAAGACAATTAGAAGATGACTTTTTGCACTGCAAGTACAAATTGATAGCTCATTGCAAGCTCATTCATCTCATTTTACAACTTACTGCAAGTTGTCACAAGAACAAGAGAATGATCATACACCTCAATCATCTTCATCTCATTTTAATGTTCATGCATGTGGGATAATATGTATAAAAGTGTCTACTTCATTTTGATTTATGATTAATCCATTTTCTATTTTGAATATGTTTGAATCATTGTAACTTTTATCTGAATCAATGAACATCCCTTTGGTTCAAAAAATATTTATGTTTCAAAATCATACTTGTCAAAGCTGATGCATAAATAGAGGGAGAGTTTTTCCACAAATCCTCAGTTAAAATCATTGATTATTTTGCATCAAATCAAAATGAACATTGGATCTTAATTCAAAATTTGTCATCATAAAAAAAGGAGAGATTATTGAGGAAAATCCCATAATTAAATATTTTAATGATAACAAATTTTAATTAGACAGAGATATAATTAATCCTAATTTATAAGTGATCTAATATGTATTCTTGAGTGTATTAATCATAAGACAAGTTTCTAACAAAGCTTAGACAAACTTTGAAAAATTATTTGTAGACAAGCATGTTCATCATCCTCAAAATTGGTAGTGTTCTTAATCAGTCTCATTAACTGAAGATTGGAGAATATTTATTAAAATAAATTGACAAAACAAATATTGCATTTAATATGAAAAAGGTATAAATGTCATAGTACAAGGGATCATTCTCTCAAGGGTCATCAAGACAATGAATCTTATGAAAGGAACATACTGACACTGGTTACATGTAAAAAAACAAAACACACTTTGTGCAAATTTGATTTTTTGTTTCCCAATGATTCTCATGCATTAAGATAAATAACATTTAATGATGATGACAATAATACACGAGGAAAATTAGAAGATGACGTTTTGCAACACAAATACAAATTGACAGTTCATCGCAAGCTCATTTATTTCACTTTACAACTTATTGCAAGCTCTCACAAGAAAAAGAGAATGAGCATCCACCTTTACCATCTTCATACAGATGAGGATCTCTTCATACATGAGAGAATGATCATTAACATCATAAAAAAAGAGAACATTTTCCCAAAATTGATGAGAACGTTTACATAAATTACAAACGACGTTTGTGTACCTTACTCCAGCACCTTGGGACATGTGCCCGATGGTCATAAATGTCCTTTACATAAAAAAAAGAAGTATTTGCAAGTCTATAAATAAAAGGCTCTTCAAGTTTCAATCTCTAAGAGACTACAATCAATAATATTTCACTTTCTTAAGGGTAAAATTATCAAAGTGTTCTTCAATTATCAAGAAACACACTAATGCTCTTTTTCATAGATTTTAGAATTGAACATTTGAGTGTATTTTTATTTCAACCCATATTAATAGTATTGTAAACAATCTAAATAATCATCATTATCATTTTGTTGTAAACATCATCAAATTTATCTAGTTGAGAGAAAATTTGAGTAATTTGTATAAATCTGTTGATGTTGTTTTTTGAATTTCGAAAAACTGTTTGAAAATCAATTTATGTCACCGAAGATATTACTAGGTTGAGTTGCGGACTAGGTCACTCTCTTTAAGACGTTTCGCAGCACTGCCCAAATTGTGCAAGACAGACTATCAACCACGACATCCCCATGATAAAAAAAGCTCAGATTCACTATATCGGAGTTTCACTGCACTGTAGAAAACCGTCCTAGAATTACACCCTCAATATGGCGGTTAAAGTCACTCTTAATATGACGGTTAAAGTCACTTTCAATATGACGGTTAAAGCCACTCACAATATGGTACTATGACCACTCACAAATAAAAAGAACTACAACATAACAACTGCTCTAAAAGGACAGTGGTATTATGACCACTCAAAAATCGAAGGGACTACAGCATAAAAACCGCTCTAAAAAGAAATGGTATTAGAACCACTAAAAATCGAATGGACCACGACTTAAAAACCGCTCTAAAAAGAAGTGGTATTAGAACCATTAAAAATCGAAGGGACAGAAAGAAATGAGAGAAGTGGCTCGAAAATAATCGAGCATAATAGAAGAGGGAGAAAAGAGAAAGTTGAGAAATGCATCCAACTTTGGTGTGCTTTTCACAATAAATTAACACTCTTTATATAATGATAAAAACAAACTGACATATGTTTTCTATCTAATGTGGACTTCAACAAAAGTTTAAAAAATCTTTATATAGTGATGAAAACTAGTCAACATATAAGATTTTTCTAATGTAAGACTTCAACAATTTTTAAATTCACACATTATGTTTCAACAGTTGACGCTAAAAAAATACGAATATGTTCATTAGACTAATTTAAAATTTCTATGTCTTTGAGAATTTTTTTAAAAAAATACAAATTCAGAAAGGGGGTACAATTCAACATCTTTATCTTAATAATTATATTCACTTCATGTACTCTCGGCGAGTGAATGGTTTTTGCTTATCTCAAAAAAAGAAAAAATCTACAACATAACTCGTAAGACTATATATAGGCCTCCTCAAATTCATTCAATTGATCCTTTTTTCCACCAAATTGATTCAGCAATTCATGATCCAACCAACCCCTTTTTGCGAGCATAGGCAATTATGATGAGAAACAAAGAAATCGTAAAAAATCCTGTAAAAATAACCACCTACAAATAAATAAATAAAAATATATATTAATATTATATTTTTTATCTTAAAAATCTCATTTAAAAGTTGAATAAAACATTGTTTGATTATCCCTAAAATCTAACTCAACTTCTTCTAATTGCGCGTAAATTTCTTTAACATTTGATATATGATACAAAAAGAACATTGTATGCTTAATCGTGATTATTACCCATTTAAACATGTAATCATGGTCTTTTGTCCAAGCAAAGGGAAGGTTCATGCCAAGAACTCCAGTCACCACTGCATAGACGGCTAGAGAAAGTTCTTCTGTGTTTAGAAATAGCTCTAACTGCATTGTGTTTTAAATAATACAGAGTCAAATATTCAAGAACTTAGTAATATAAAAAAAATAATAAATATTATACAAAATGCATTATTATTATAAAAAATAATATGCATTATTAATATCACCTGAATCAACTGATTTCGATGGTTGTCAATCTGCAAAATGTAAACATTTTGTTTTATTGACATGTCTATTCACAAAATACTAATTGATAGTTCTCCTGCGTTTAGAAATAGCTCTAACTGCATTGTGTTTTAAATAATACAGAGTCAAATATTCAAGAACTTAATAACATAAAAAAAATAATAAATATTATACAAAATGCATTATTATTATAAAAAATAATATGCATTATTAATATCACCTGAATCAACTGATTTCGATGGTTGTCAATCTGCAAAATGTAAACATTTTGTTTTATTGACATGTCTATTCACAAAATACTAATTGATATTACTGATAAATATTGCTAGTTACTTACATGAATATTAATGTAATCTTCTGTATCATCGAGATAACCTCGTAGCTGTAATTGGAAAGTAATTAGAAATATGTGACAAATTGCATGATTAACCTTGATATATTTATTCATATCAATAAAGTCACAATTTTGAGAGACAACGGTATTTATTTAGCATTAAAAATAAAAGACAGAGAATTTGTAAGTGAAAAAAAAAGGAGAATAATATATGAAATTAATATCATGGTTTTAAAGTATGGTTATAATTATATTGAAAGCTTTTATATTATATTGCAGTAAAATCTGGACAAAATATGGCTGATGCATTTGAAATTGTGATTGTAATGTCAGTTTAAATCTTCAAAAATTGTAGTTATTTGCAGGCTACAATTTAAAATCATCTTCAAATATGTTTATACATTAGAATATGATATATATTGGAAAAAACTCAAATTCCACGTAGATAAGAAATAAAACTCTATAATAGTTTATAAAAAATGAGATTTCACTCTATAAGTCGGTTTTTTAAAGATGAGTTAAATTCAATATAAAACCTAAAATGATATTAAAGTCTACTCAATTGGATCACCACCGTGTATATATACCAAAGCTTATTTTGTAAAATCATGCTTGAAACAATTTTTAATTAATCAAGCTTTATTTATATGAAATCCAAATTATGTGGAACTTTTTGCTTTCGAATAGGAGGATAAGACCAAATATTTATTTTTACAATATATGATAATAACAATATAACCATGATTAATAGCTAGCTGATGATTGCCTGCCTAAAAACACATGGGACACTTACCGTAGTCAATCTGTTCAAAGTGCCATCAATTTGCATGAAATAAGCCTACAAAATGATAAACATCAATTAGAAAAAACTTTTCACAATAAATTAAAATGCAAGACTTTCTTATATGTTAAAAAAAAAAAAAATTAAAATATGTTATAACCTCTAGTAACATTTCAAGCTCATCCACATTATTTTCATCATCTCTATGAAATGTTGCCACACTTTTCGATTTTGTGGTAGGAGAGGAAGCAAACCAATTTGCAGCACCTGATTCACTTATTGGTGGGGATGATGCATCTACCAACTTTCTTGATAAGTATAAGTCAGCCATGTCTTCATCATCATCCATTAAATGTTCAATTTCTTCTTTTACCTCTGGATTAGATAACAACAATTTTTTGTTCGAATATTTTATTAATATTTTAATTAATTATTATATCCTAATATTATTATGTGAATATATATATATATATATATTATATCTTTATTTAATTATATTAGTTATTTATGAATCAAGAGTCTTAATTGAATAATAATTAAATTAAGTAATAAAGTTAATTAGACTTCTCATGGATAATTAATTATATTTAATTCGTTGATATGACTCAATACAAATGCATAAATCAACATTTTTTAGATTGTAAGGTTGTGTGCATGTTGTTATTCTTATTTGGTTTTCACACTGATTATATTTGTTTTGAGTATTGTGTTGATTGATGAATTAGTAAATTAATTCTAACATTTGTGACATGTTATACAAAATATAGAAAAAAGATTGATAGACACCTAAATACCGGATAAACACCTTGAGTGAGAAAGAAATAGAGAGTGATCCGATGGATCTAATAGATGAATAGATGGGTAAACATCCAAACACCCAATTGAGTGATGTGATATATTTTGTATATCAAATCAAAAGTAGTATGAATTTAAGTTATTGAGTCTTAGTTCAACTAGTAAAATGCCGATATTATTAGGTAGTACATCATATTCCTGATTTGAATCTGAAATCTCGAAGTTGTGTATAGATTTATGATAGTATTTAAGGTCCTGGTGTATTTGAAAAATTCCTTCATCCATAGTGAGACAATATTGCTATTTTCTTATAATATTAGATAGCAAAAATATGGCTAATTTACAATTTTATTCTCTTAATTTTTTTTAAAATTTTACTTTGATATTTCAAGATTTTTTTTTTTAATTTCATTTTAGTTCTTTAAATTTCGTTAGACACTGATAGATAAGACCAAAATATCTAACACTTATAATTTAAAGGATTAAAGTGCATAATATATATTTATAATTTAAAAGACTACAATGGATCGAAAAAAATTAAGTGATTAAAATCAAAATGTTTAAAGTTAATAACTATTAACTTGTTATTAACTTAAATAAGTAAAATAGAATGAAAAAAGTCAAGACACCACAGATAAATCTAAACATAACTTAAAAGAATAAAAAATAAATAGCATGATAACACAAAAATAAAAACTAAAAATTTGGAGGTAGTGTTCAACGTTAGTTGTTGGTTTTTCACTTTGTTTTTTTTGCTGTTGGTCTGTTTTAATTTTATTAAAGTTCTGTTTTCAATTTGCATAATCACTACATATATATAGCTTGATCAAACACATCAAAGACATACCTTTTGAACCCTAGTAGTTAGTCTTGTCATTGCACTCTTCAATTTGCGAACTTTTTCCAAATTTCGACTACTAACCTTAAAAATGAATAATTCAAAAATATCAAAGTATCAGCACAAAAATATAGTATTCACAAAAATGCAAGCACTTGAATTTATAATAAAAATAGCTCAGATAATGTCAAAAAACATTCCATGATAATTTGTGAAGAACAAACTAATTACAATTTAATCATATACAAATAGTTTATTTGCATTCAATAGCACTCAATTAAACTTTTTGTATTTTCATATTAAAAACAAAAACATGAGAAAAATAAAAAAGAATGAAGGCATATGTACCTTGTTGGTAAGTTCATCTAATGTAGGATAAGTATCGATCTCCAATTCTTCAACTCGTGCATCAAGGAAACTACAAATTGCTTCCAAAAATATCTCTAGTGCTCGAAATTCGAAAGGTGACTCTACATTTCATATTTAGCTCATATTGAGGTCAAAGATAAAAAAAATAGTGGTTTTGTTGAGAAGAGTGTATGCCTTTTGTGACTCAATATTTGAATTTCTTTCTTGTGATTGGTACCAAGGCTTTTGTTATCAACAAAAAATGAAGCTACTAAAGGAGATGCTAAAAGGGTGGAACAATGAGGTTTCTGAGTGGGTCGACTTGATGATAAATAATATTGTATAGTTTTTTAATGATTGATTTCTTAGTGGTTAGAGGCCTAAGGAAAAGGGATGCATATGATGTACCTTTTTTTTTATTCTTAATAGCAATTGAGGGTTTATCTAATTTAACTCAAGTGGTTGTTGAACAACGTGTTTTTATGCGATATAAGATGAATGATAATTTATGCATCAATAGTCTTTAATATGAAAATGAAAAGTTTTTTGTGAGTGAAAGGGTTGTGAGAGAATTTATGGAGTTTCAAAATCTTTTGGAGAAACTTTGAATTTGTGTCTGCCTCAAGGTAAATTTCTTCAAAAGTAAGTTTTATAAAGTTAATTTGGAGAATACCTTTCTTAAGGTAACTTCAACCTTTTTATCTTGCTGTTAGGACTAAGCCACGTTTCAAATTCTCGTTTGTCGAATGGGGGGTCAATCCAAGAAGGGAGCAAATTGTTAAATAGTTAATTCATAATGATGATTAGGAGTGGTTAAAATCAGTAAGTTAGAAACAGTTAAAGAAGTTAGTAAGTTTGTTAAATTGTAATTGTTCAATGTGTTTTATATAAATACTTGATGTAAGGTATGTTTCTTGAGCAACAAGTAATAACAGAAGTTGATACTTTCAATTCACTTTCATCTTCAATTCTTAATTCTCTTAACTCAGTAATCCCACATAAAAGGGTTCTAACAATTGGTATCAAGAGCTGAGTTCTAATTCAAGGGAAACACGAGTGATAGTGAGTTTTCTTAAAATTTGGGAAACACAAGTGTGAGAGAAAAGAGAGAAAAGAATCATGAATGGATCATAGAGCTTTCCATCCAATTTACCAATTCTTGATGTAAAAAACTGGGAAAAATGGTGTGCATCAATGAGATCATTACTGGGTGTTCAAGAAGTGTTTGAAGTGATACTAGATGGATACGATCAGCTGAGTCCAAATCTAACAGAATGGCAGCAAGCAAAGAGATTGCAAGGTATTGTTTTACATCCAGCAGAGTGTGGATTCGGACAACTTTGAAAGAATCTCGAAGACATCTACATCAAAGGAAGCATGAGACAACTTGCTAAAGTATTATACTGGTGGGGAGAAGACCAAGAAAGTAAAACTCCAGATGTTGAGAAGGCAGTATGAGTTGCTACAGATGGAGGCGGATGAGAGTGTAGCTGATTATTTCAATCGTGTGTAGGCAATTACCAATCAAATGCGAACTAATGGTGAAGTGATGACTGAGCTAGTGATTATTGAAAAGATTTAGAGGGCATTGATACAAAGATACGATCACATAGTGGTGGCCATAGAGGAGTCAAAGGATCTTGAGACATTGAAGGTGGAAGACTTGCAAAGCTCGTGAATTGAGATTAAAAGAGATGAGTACAAAAAATACACTAGTGCATGCACTGCAGGCTCTGGTCAGCAAGAAAACCAATCAAGATGAAGTGAAATACAAGAAGGAAAATGGAAAATCCAAGTGGTACAAGAAACAAGACTCTGATGAAGGGGCTGGAAACTCGAGGAATAAGAACAATAGTGACAATCACAACAAGAAATCAAATGGTAAGAAGAAATTTAACAAGAAGGGGATTCAATGCTATAATTGTCAAAACTGGGGCCACTTTGTTGATGAGTATAGAGCAAAGAAAGTGAAGAGAAAGAAGGATGAAGCTCAGATGACACAGGAAAATGATTCAGATGATGTATTATTGATGGCTACCACAAGCTCATGTGTTGAATGTCCATAATTATGGTATCTTGACACAGGCTTCTCCAATCATATGACAAAGCATAAATAGTGGTTTGTCAGCATTGATGAGAAGGTGAAGAGGGAGAATAAGTTTGCTGATGATAGCACAGTGACTGCAGAAGGAGTTAGCAAGGTGTTGATTCAGAGAAGGGATGGAAAACAATATTTCATATGTGATGTGCCTTATGTACCTAATATGAAGAACAATGTGTTAAGTCTTGGGCAACTGCTGGAAAAAGGATACTTAATGAAGATGAAGCATGGGAAAATGAAGATGTTTGATAGCTCAAAGAGACTGATCCTGAAGGCACCATTTTCCAAGAACAGAACCTTTAAGATTGAAATTCAGATAAGGGAAAATCAATGGTTGGCTGCGGAAGTCAGAAGTGAAAATTGGTTATCGCATCAAAGATTTGGTCACTTGAACTTTAGAAGTCTTCAGATGCTGTAGAGCAAATATATGGTGCAAGGAATTCCTGAAATTCAAATATCAAAGGGGATATGTGAGAAATGTTGTCAGGCCAAGCAGCATAGGAACTCATTCAAATTTGAAGTACCAACTAGATCCATAAAGAAGATGGAGGTAATTTTTTTATGATGTTTGTGGTCCATTTGTTGAAGTGTCAATAGGAGGAAACAATTATTTTGTATCATTCATTGATGATTTCACAAGAAATACTTGGATCTATCTAATCAAGAAGAAAAGTGAAGTGCTTGATGTGTTTAAAGGCTTCAAATTGATGACAAAAAAACAAAGTGGTTGTGATCTTAAATCAATTAGGATAGATGGAGGAGGTGAATACAAATCTCATAGGTTCTATGAGTTTTGTGAACAAGAAGGAATGATTCATGAAGTGACTACACCATATACACCACAACACAATGGAGCTGCAAAAAGGAGAAATATAACCATATTGAATATGCCAAGGAGCATGCTAAAGGGAAAGAAAATGCCTCACAAGTTTTGGGGAGATGCAGTTTCCACTGCTGTCTACATATTGAATAGGTGCCCAACCAAGAGACTTGGTACTAAGACACCTGAAGAAGCCTGGACTGAAAAGAGGCCAAATGTGAGTCGTCTAAGAGTGTTTGGCTCACTATGCTTCAGACATGTGTCTGCTCAAAACAGAAGAAAGCTAAATGACAGGGCTGAGCAGATGATGTTACTGTGATATGACTCAACTGGAGCTTATAAACTCTATGATCCACACAAAGGGGGAGTTTTCATAAGCAGATACATATTGGTGGATGAGTTTAAGAGATGGAATTGGGAGACAAGTGTCATAGCCAACTGAAGCAGTGTAGTGAAAATTGATCTGGAAGATGATCAGGCAACAGAACCACTAACACAACCAGTTCAAGAACCAACAGCACAACCAGCTCTAGAACCAGTGAGAAGATCTAGCAGAGCTAGACAACCTTATGTGAGATTAAATCACTTTGAAGTAGCATCAAATTCAACAATCAATATAGATGGAAAATTGATACATTTTGCATTGCTAGTTGAATCAGAATCAGTCAGTGTGATGAGACCCTAAGTAATCCAAACTAGAGACAAGAAATGGAAGAAGAGCTCAATGCCATAGAAAGGAATAAGACTTGGGAGCTGATGACTCTACCTATGCACAGAAGGCCAATTGATGTGAAATGAGTCTATAAAATCAAAATGAAGCCTAATGGTGAGATTTCCAAGTACAAAGCCAGACTTCCAGCGAAAGGATTGCTGCAAAGACCTGGACTGGACTATGATGAAGTATATGCACCAGTGGCTAGAATTGAAACTGTAAGGATGGTAGTGTCAATGACCATTTATAAAGGTTGGTCCATGCATCAATTAGATGTGAAGTCAACATTTCTCAATGGCCCATTAGAGGAAGAAGTCTAAGCGAAACAACTACCAGGATATGAGATAAAAGGCAACGAAAATAATGTGTACATGCTAAGAAAAACATTATATGGCCTGAAGCAAGCCCCTAGGGTCTGGAACAAGAGAATTGACAGATTTCTCCTGAAGTAGCAGCTTTTGAAAAGTGTGTAAATGAGCATGGAGTCTATGTCAAAATAGCATCAACATTGCCTACACTACTGATATGTCTCTAAGTTGATGATTTGTTAGTGACTGGCTGTGATGAAGCAGAAATAGATTAGTTCAAGGCCAGAATGAAAGAAGAATTTGAGATGACAGATCTGCAAATATTGTCCTATTTCCTTGGAATTGAGTTTATTACCATAAAGAATGGAGTATTCATGCACTAAAAGAAGTATGCCATTGATGTATTAAAGAGGTTTAACATTCAAGACTGCAATGACACGAGCACTCCAACAGAAGCAGGGCTGGCATTATCAAAAGAAGGATATAAAGAGTCGGTTTATCCTACAATGTTCAAGCAAATGGTAGGATTATTGAGGTATTTGTGTAATACAAGACCAATCATAGCATATAGTGTTGGATTGATTAGTAGATCCATGGATAAATCTAGAACACCTCAATACTTGGCAGCAAAGAAGATATTGAGATATATCAAAGGAACTAGTGAACTTGGCCTGCTATATCCTAGAAGATCAAATAGAAGTGAAGCTAAATTGATTGGATATACTCATGCTGATTGGTGTGGAGATAAGGATGATAGAAAAAGCACCACGTACTATGTATTCATGATGAATAAGACACCAATTTCATGGTGTTCAAAGAAGCAAAGCATAATAGCATTGTCCACATGTGAAGCTGAGTATGTAGCTACATCAATGAGAGCTTGTCAAGCTCTATGGCTGGAAGGGCTGATGGCTGAGTTGGGTATGAGAAATGAAGAACCAATGAGGATAATGATTGACAATAAATCTGCAATAGACTTAGCCAAGCACCCAATTGCTCATGGAAGAAGCAAGCATGTTGAAACACAATTTCATTTTCTAAGAGACCAAGTGATCAAAGACAAATTAAAGTTGGAGCATTGAATCACAAATGATCACAAAGCAGACATCCTCACCAAGACATTAAAGAGGGTGAAGTTTCAAGAGATAAAGAACAAGTTTGGATTAATATCCCTTGAATCTTTTTGAATTAGGGAGAGTGTTAAATAGTTAATTCATAATGTTGATTAGGAGTGGTTAAAATTAGTTAGGGGAAGTTAAAAACAGATAAGGAAGTTAGTAAGTTTGTTAAATTGTAACTGTTCAAAGTGTTTGATTTAAATACTTGTTGTAAGGTTTATTTCTTGATCAGCAAGTAATAACAGAAGTTGATACTTTCAATTCACTTTCATCTTCAATTCTTAATTCTCCTAACTCAATAATCTCACATAAAAGTGTTATAACACAAATGTGGCAATCAATGATTGATGATATGTGGAAAAGGTTAGGTGCATGAAAAGGAGACACTTGTCTATTGGAGGGAGGGTCACTTTGATTAATTTGGTGTTGAACAACATTCTTCTTTACATCTTATTTTTCTTTAAGGCTACTAAAAAAGTATTGCATGAATTAACTTGTATTCAAGGTATTTTTTGTGGAGAGATTCAGACACAACCAAAGAAAAAATGTTAGATAAGATGGTATAAGGTTTGCAAGTAAAAGGAGGATGAAGAGTTATATGTGAAAAACTTGTATTTTTTTAATGCTTTTTAGTATGCAAACAGAAGTGAAGAATTTTGAAGGATCACACTACATTGTAGTGTGGTCTTTTGACACAGATGGCCATTTGCCATCTAAAATAATATGAAAGTGTGATATTAGAATTCATTTTAAAGTTTCCATTTGGTGGAGAGACATTTTGTTGGATGGAAATATATTAGTAGTGGGGGATTGTTGGATTTCAATAAATATTTTTTGTAAACTTTAATTTGTTAAATTTTGGAGGAATATTTGACTGTCTGACATTCCTTTATGTAAACATTTTCCACAGTTTTATAATTTTTCTAATAATAAATCTACCAGTGTGTCCGCTATGGGGAATCAAATGGATTCGAATTGGCATTGGCAATTTAGTTGGAGAGAGGCGATTCCAACTAATGTGCAATATCGATTGGAGGAATTCAAAATATTTTGGAAAAACATCTCTTAAAATAGGTATTATATAATCATTCACAATAACATACTCTTTAGTAGTGTATATCTTTAAAGGTTTTCCTTCTATGGCGGCTTTTCTTTGTGCATCAGACTCAATATCTTATTGCATTTGTTCGTTGCGATGATTTTTGGTCTTAAGTTGGATCATCACCATTAACTTCATTTGGCTGATCAGAAACCTCATATTTTTCTAATTATTGTCTAGACTCACATGAGACATTTGCACCAACAATGTCTTTCAACTGTTGGTCTTCTAAGAACTTAGAATCATAACTTCTAACAAATTTCTTTGTAACAGGATCATAAAACTGGTACCCAACTCCATTTAGACCATAGCCAATGAACACACATTGCTTACCTTTAAGATCTGCTTTAGTGGTATGCACAAATGCTTTACATCCAAAAATATGCAGGTGATTATACGAAACATTCTTACATACCCATATCATCTCTGCTACTTCATATTGCAAGAACACACATGGTGAAAGGTTTAGGACATCCAAAATTGTGCTCTATGCTTCATCCCAAAACAATTGTGGAAGCTCTATTGTGACAACAAAAATTTAACTCTTTGAACCAAGGTCTTATTCAATCTCTCAGCAACATCACTACATAGAATTCTGATGTCTAATCCTTCTATATGTACAATAAGCGTCAAATTGTTTAAAATATTCACCTTCATTATTTGTGTATATGCACTTAAACTTCTTCCTAGTTTCATGCTTAATTGAGGCCTTAAATTTCATGAACTCGCTCAAAACATCACTTTTACTCTTCTCGGTGTAAATCCAAGTATTTCTTGAATGATCATCAACAAACGTTAGAAAGTATGCATAGCCCATAAGCATTCTTGCCTTCACATAACTGCATAGATGCATATGCACCAAGTCCATAATTTCTAGTCTTCTAGATGAGTGACTCTGAAAAAAAATTTTGTTATTTTATTTGCAAAACATTGATCACATAAATTCAAAGGTGAATTTCTCATGTCAGATAAAATGTCTCGCTTCGCTAGCTCAACCATGTTTTCATACTCATGTAACACAATCTCTTATGCCATAACTCAACTTTTTCAACAGGTTCAACTACATGAACATCTTTAATTATTTTTGCATGTGTCACGTAAAGGGTAGAAAATTTTGTACCTGTAGCAGTAATCATAAAACCTTGGTAATTTTCCAAGCGTCCGACGATAATTGACTTTCATAACCTTCGTCACATAGCTTAGCCACTGAAACTGAATTCAAACGAATGTCTGGAACATGTTTCACACCATACAGAGTTAGCTTGGTACCATTAGTCATCTCCAAATCAACCTTTCCAAGGCCAACACACTTTAGCATGCCTTCCTGGGCCAACCTCACATCACCAAATTCACCTTGAGTATAAGAGAGAAAAATATCTCTCCTAGAAGTGACATGTACTGAAGTACCACTATTAATTACCCAACTAGATGTACTATTAACAATATTAACTATGTCATGCTATTTAATGAGAAGTATGTCGTCATCGAATGTCACATTAGTATTGTCTTCATCATAATCTTCTTTCTTTTTACCTTTACTTTTGTCTTCATTCTCCTTTTTCAAAATCCAACATTTTTTCTGAATATGCCATTTTTTACCACATTTGCAGCACTCAACAACTTTGTACTTGTTTCTAGAGTTGCTTCTACTTTGGTCTCTATTTCTTGAATATTGATTATTACTTCTCCCCCTTGATTTAGTAACCAATACCTCTAATTGTGAAGGAGAATCATCAGAGTTTCTTCTCATCTTCTCATTCAAAATAGTGCTCTTAACAAGGTCCATTGACAACACACAATTAGAAGTTGAATTAGATAATGACATTCTGAAAGTTTCCCACGAGTCAGGAAAGGCATCAACATAAATAACCCTCGAGTTTCATCATCAAATTTGATACTCATAGCAGACAACTGATCCATAACTCCTTGGAAAATACTCTAATGATCTGCAACTGAAATCCCTACTTGAAGTTTCAAGGCTGACAACATCTTTATCAAATACATCTTGTTATTTTGCATATAGTTGCTCAAACTTATCCTATATTGATTTAGCATCTGTCTCCCCACTAATGTGGTTGAACATGTTTTCATCAAACCACTAACAAATGTATCTACACACCAATTTATGCAATAATTAAAACCCATTTATCATTAGTCTTATTATTAGACTTTGCTGCATCGAATACAGGTTGGTAAACATTCTTCACATAAATAACTCCATTATATCAAATAATTAGTACAACAAAAAATTCTCCTAATAACACTAGAGAACAACGGCCATCATCCAAAGATGATAATCAAACAATAACAGAGAACCTTCACAAAAGTAAATATCACAAACTCACAAAGAAGGAAAAACTATAAAGATCTATTTGGTATGGACTTTAGCTTGAGGAAGGATCTATCCAACCGAAACATGCTCATATTATTTCTCTTGCTTTGTTACTATTAAGATTTGGTGTAAAGTTTTTGATTGGATAGAGGTATATTATCGGGCTTTGTGTTGTTGGCCATCTACATTTTGTTTGGTTCAAGCCTGTGGAGAAAGGTAAGAAGACTAGAAAGGTAAAACTTCCAATTTGGCTTGCTATTGTTTGGAATGTTTGGAGTTGGAGAAACATAATTATCTTTCTAATACTTCATCGATCATATAAGATCGTTACGGTTCATAGTTTATCTCTAAGAATTAAACATAATTGTATTTCCGTCTCACTAATTAGGAATTACTAAGCAAATATGATCTTTTCTTTACGAGTATATGGTTTTTTTTTTTTTTCTTTTCCGGAAAGCAAATATGGTCCTATCATGAGTTTTTTTTTTCTCCGATATTCTTATATTATCTTTTTTTTATTAAAATATTTGGGACTTACATTAGATCTACGATCTGAAATAGTTTCAGGAAGGAAAAGGATCGATGACAGAATTTTATTATAACCATCAAATTTTGAGAAATTAAAGAGCGCTAACATTTTTTTAATTAGATCTTGAATATAGAAGAAAATGTGGCTAACAAAGATTAATATATTTAATTCAAATTTAAGAGAACCATAAGAGTAATTATCTATTTAAAAAAAAGTGTAATTAGGTATAATAATAATAGAGCATACCATCTTGTTCATCTAGTTCAACATCAAGTGGACTATTGTCTTGAACATCTCTTTGGTTTGTTCCAGTGGTAAACAATTTCCTTTGTAGTCGCTTAACAATAGGGACCACATCTTCACTCGTTGGGTCTTGTAAGAACACCTAAACCAAAATTTTTGGTACAAATATATGATCGTAAAATTAAGATTTAACTTAAACTCTAAAAATAAACTGTTGAGTCAAAATAAAAAGTCTAAAATATTACATTGTCTCTCTTAATTTTATTTAGAAAAATAATAACCTAATAAAAATTTACTAACCTCTTTAGCGGTGATGATTGCCTTGATATGCTGAAAACAAAAGATTAATTTATAAAACATATAATAAAATGATATAAAACATATGATAGATAATATTAATAATAATAATAATAATGATGAAAATAATAATAATAATAATAATAATAATAATAATAATAATAATAATAATAATAATTAATCTCTTTCCATCCAAAAATAATAGAAAATAAAATGAGAAAAAGAGAAATTATTATTAATTAAAGTGTCATTAATAAAAAATTTATAATAGCCTAAAATGTATTTTCAATTAGGTACCTTGAGATTACAATGTTGAACTATTTTCACTTAGCAAATACTTCATGAACCAGAGATAAGAATACAACTAAATTACCCTTATTAAATATTGGTATATTTATCATTATTATCAACTTAAAATAAAAGATATTAAATTGAGAGTAGTATACATAGTACTAATCAGAAATACAACCGGAAAAATATAACTATAATATCACTTTGAAAATTAAAAATATATATCAATTATTTGATGATGTTAGATTTGGACTTTGATATCTTTTTGGAAGAGTTGGAATAACACACACTCTTTTATTTAATAATAGTTTGATTATAAAATAAAATATGGAAAACTAATGTAAAAAAAGCTAAGTGAATTTTGTTACCTCCAAGTTAAGAACAATAACCTCTTCTCTACCTAGAATGGTAGAAGGGTAAGAAAGAAGAGGATCAAGAATCCTTAGATCACGAGTATCAATACGAACTTGACGCATGATTTCATATTTGTCGATGTCGAGTAATGAACTATGGCCATTAGCATCCAACTTAATCCAATTATTTGTTGGTGATAAGCTTGTCTTCCTCAATATTGACTTCAATGTCCCTTCTGCCATTGAAATGAAAAGCTTCACATTTATTTACAAACTTTTGTTTTTCTAGTTTAATAGAATAAGTTATATATATATATATATTAAAAATGTCTATAAAATATTCTCTCTCACACTATTTTTTTTTAACGCTCTCTATTATTTATTAAAATTTAATGTGAATTCTATCATTTTGGGAATCAATGCTTTTGGAAAATATTCAATGCATTAGTAATTTTAAAAGTTATATACTAATTTAGAAAAAAATTTCAAATTTTATTAGAATTTAATTTATGTATACTATCAATATAAAAAAAAATTTACACGATTAATCAATAATATTTGCCAGGTTATAAAATCTACTTAACTTTAAACAAAATTACTTATAAAATGGTATATTTAAAATTATTATGATTTGTTAACGATATAAATTTTTTATCAATGAAAGTCTATTAAAATTAAACTCATTTTATTATTAGTTTTTACTCTTTATTATAAAAGTTTCATTTGTTCGCGGTTTGTTTCATGTTTTACAAAATGAATTTAATTTATATATACTGCTAGCGTAAAAAGTTCTTACATTATCAATCAATTACAACAGTTAAATCAATAGAAATATTTGACTTTTACTCAAATTATCTCTAAAGTTATTCCCACAAATAATTGTGATGTGTTGATAATATAAAACTTTTTATATTGACAGTGCATAACAATTAAACTCTTTAAAAATTCATACACAAAACAAATAAAAACAAATTTCTTTTGCAAAATTATTTGCATATAAACGAGATTGAAAAAAAGAGTGGAGTTTTATAATAAAAAGTGAAAATAGGAAACAAAATATATTTTTTCAAATTAGAGAGGCCCTACACCTTTAATAATACTTTTTCTAATTTTAATTTCTTTATTGATGTTTTTCAATTAAAGAAAGAAGTATAAAGTCTTTGTGCAAAGAAAAAATATTGAATTTACTAATTATTTTTAAATTTGCTTCTCTATATTTAAGAAATTATAATATTTTTCTTAAAACTTATAATTGTTTATTTCTTTTTCTAACTTTATTATAAAATTTTGAATACTTATTTCCAAAAGTTTTTATATATTTTTTAACATGCATTCTAATTTACTTTAATTTTCTTGCTTATTTTCCATATAATATTTCTAATAATTTGGTATTCAAAAGAAAGAAGTATAATTTTTTTCTTATTGTTATTGTAATCAAAACATATAAGAGTTACACGATTTATTAAAAAGATTGGGGAATTATTTTATTTCAATTTTGTTAGTTACAAATATAAATGATGAATTTGACATGAGAAACAGATAAAAGACTTATTTATTACAAAAAAATAAAATAAAAGATTAATATATTATTTTCGTGTAACTTTAAAGACTGCATAATTTATTTTGCCTAAATAATACACCTTCTAATAAGTCAAATTTTAAACTATATACATCAACTTTTCAAAAGAAATTTTATCTAATATTTCAAGGTAATACTACTGTATAATATGCAATTGGCTAGCTCTTTTCTTAAAGAAGCATATTGTATTGAATTGGCTTTAATGGGAATGTACTTTAAAGGTAATAAAAAATTAAAATCATCGTATGTTTATAGGATAACTTCTTTTTCTATTGACGAGGTCGTTAAGACCACCTCAAAATTATTAGTAACTAGGTATTTTTTATTTATAAAAAATGGTAAATAATATAAATTATCACAAGGTATTATGTTGTTGGTGCTTATTAACTCACTACAAGAAAATAATTAATTTTTAGGCACTTAAAAAGAGGGTCTGCGGCGATTGTAATCGCTGTAGTTTGATGTTTGCTATAGTTCTCCAACCGTCGCAGATTCATGCGTCGTGAGATTGTTTGCGACAGTTTAAATCGTCGCAAACTTAATTTTTTTTTTTGGTTTTTTTTTCATTTTTCATTAATTTAATTAAAATAAAAAATATTAATAAATCTCATTCATATACTAAAATGCACAAATATAAAATTATAAATAAATCTCATTCATATAATATATTCAAAAGTAACAACCATACATTAAATTTAATTAAAACAATAAATAAATTAATTTAAATACTCAAAAACCAAAATATTAATAGAGTGACCGAACATGTAAAACAACAACATTAAACTTATTTCATAAATCATCTAGATAGTCCCTTATGACGTTGTTCCATGATTAAACCGACAACTAGAATAAGAAGAATGTCTTCTATCTCTTAGCGATTCTAAGTATGTGTTGCTTGAAAACACATATAAGTATATATTTAAATTCACCCTCACATTTTCATACATAATCAAGACTTTAATATTAACATCAAACTAATTAAACTCAAACAAGATCAAACGCTCAAAATTAAAACATGCAAACATCAAACTAATTCCCCTATTTGATAGTGGTAATAAACAAATGATGCATGCATACTCAGATAATGGCTTATCAATATTTTGTATTCAAACGATTAAAGTAAATACAAATTGGAAAAGGTAAAAAAAAAAACACACAAAGAAGCAAAAAAAACATATCCAATTTCCCCCAAATTTACTCCCCACCTTCCGAAACACCCAATTTGCAGCAAAAGGTAAAAAATCATACAATATAGTCAACACCCTACCATTATGCCCTTCCATTTTTATAAATTTCATTCTCATCCACATTGAAAAACACATACAAAAACAATACCTCAAATCTTAGAAAGAGTAAGGGCATGTTTGAAACACTTTTGCATTTTAATTTTTAAAAAATGTTTTATAAATTTGATTTTAAAAATTGTTTTAACAAATAGAATTAAAGAAAAAACTTGTTTGAGATACTTGTTTTTAAAAACAGTTTTAGAGATGAGAAAAAGAAAAAACTTATTTGGTAATCTAAATTTTTAAAACAGTTTTTGACTAGGAAATTAAAAAAATTGAAAATTGAAAAGTAAAACATCATTTAACTGATTTGCTTTTTTAGTTTTAAAAAGTATAATTTTAAAAATAATTTTACAAAACAGTTTTTAAAAACAAGTAATCCAAACAAATTTTTTAGTTTTTAAATTTTAAAAAACTAAAATAGAGTTTTTGGGAAGAGAATTAAACAAGTCCTAAATAACCAAAACTCCAAACACAAAGAAGTCTTCAAATTAAAACAACAACAATTACCACCACTACAAAAAATCAAGTAATCAAACCCAAAACATGCAAGCATTAAAATTGATACAAACACATCATTAGATTTGTCAAAAGTATATATATTAGTCATTGGTCTATGCTATATCACCGAAGAGCTAGAAAAAGAACATTAATTTACACATGGAGTGATATGGCCTAGTGATTCTTGAAGCAATGAAAACAAATTGCATTTAGCCTAAAACTTTGAATTACATCAACAATCTTACAACAACAACAACAACAACAAATGCCTAAAGAAATAGGTAATTGAAGGTAATTGACCAATACCTTTTAATCATTTTCATAGGTTGTAGCATATTTATTCTTCTAGTAGTTTGGTTTTCCTATTTGAAAGGTGTATTGATTCTCTATTAAGGGAGATAACATGTACTATAAAATAAGAAAAATAAAGAGTGATTATGATAATTACCTAGTGGTGACAATATGATAGAGAGGCGAATAGGAGAAAACGAGAGAAAGTCCTAAAGGGATATAAAAGTAGAGACAAAGAATTATAAGAGATGTGAGTAGCTAAACTCAAAAGAATGTTTACCATCTCTTGGTGATTCTAAGTCTATTTCCTGAAAAAACTTATAAGTATATATATATATATATATATATATATATATATATATATATATTAAATTCAAATTCAAGACTATAATTAACTACACATAAGATTTCTCAAAATGGTTGAATCCATACCCTTCTCATAACCATAGACACTACAATCTCTTCTCAAACACAAATTCAACTTTTAAATCTCCTAGAGCCTTCAACTTGTAATTGTACCCAAATTGTTCACCAAATCTACATGAATTAAAAAATCAATCCAAGACAAATATTAGAAACAATAAATTAACAATTCTACATTGTAACAAACCATTAACAAGAACAATCACTCATACACTTTTTTTGTAGGAAAAAACTGATAACAGAGATACAACTATAATTTCCTACAATAATTCAAATTCAATACATACAACCATTACAATTCAATCAAGAAAGTGATTAATACTATATATGAATCTATATCTTCAATTTGTGCCTCTAGACCAAGAGTATTTGGTACAAACTTGGACTCAAGAGTGTTTGATACTTCATACATTTCATGAAGAAATAATTTCAAATGCATAGCCTTATAAATTGGAGAGCAAATATTTATTATATATAAAGCATTATAAACCAATAATCTTCGATCATAGATAATAAAAATAGGAAAGACAAAATGTTGCATACCAAGTATGTGAAAGTTGTCTATATGTGTTAGTTTTTTTTTTTTCCTTTAATAAAGCACCGAGGAAGATTTTGAATGAAATTTCACAAATACGCCGTTTGTTATGGGGATGAGGATTAGAGCAAAAGAAGACTAATTTGTTGAGTTGAGAGAAGGTGTGTTTATCGAAAGAAAAATGAAAGCTTGGAATAAAAAATAAGAAATTATTTAACTTGTCTCTATTGAATAAGTGCAGGTGGAGATGCATCACGAAATCTAACACTATTTGGTATAAGCTAATTCAATTTAGATAAAAATGAGCGAAGGTTGAACTTGGACGATTTAATTCTTTGTAGTGGCAAAAAAAATTTCTTAACAAGAAAGTGGATGATGTTAATATTAATTGGTTTTCAAAATTAGTAACAAGGAAACTAGGGAACGAAGACAATAATATCCTTTTTTAGAATGATGTTTGACTAGGGGATTTCTCTTTGAAAGCAATGTTCCCACATTTTGCAAATTAAGTTGCGAACATGGGAAATTGGAGGGATGGTAATTGGGAAGAATTGACTGATTTCGAAAATCAGGAGGTGAAACGAATTATTGTCTTTCATTGGACACCTGAGTGCATAACAAGGATTCACTATTTGATCTTGTTATAGTGTCTTACGCAGCCTGTTGTGTCAATGGACAGTAGATTCATTGTAGCGGTGGGCAGACTAGTCGTCTTCCATTGGGTCAAAAGTGGTTGGTTGTGTTTAGGTGTCGACTTCTTCAAGGAAGGCTACCAACATGAGGGGAGCTTCTTCAACTAAGATTTATCTTTTATCCAACTTATCCTTAGTTGGGGAGCCTATTGTAAACTAATTGTAAAATAATCTCCAAACTAGAAGAGTAACATTGAGAGGAACTATTGGGTTCCAAAGAAGCACTTGCGATGGGATATTCTCATTCATATTTGTCATACATGAGATAACCTTATAGGCCTTCTATGTCGAATATACGCTACCACTACAACCTATATTTCATTTCCATCTATTCTTCATGCTCTCATTTAAGTTTACCCTCTAAATAACATATTACATCCCTAGACTAACTCCTTTTCCCATTGAAATAGCGGCTACTTCTAATTCCAACCCCTCACAACACCCTCTTCTTGTATCGAAAGCATCTCTGCAACCGAAACTTTTTTATTTAAAGATATACTAAATAGTCTAGGAAGTTTATGACAAAGTACGTCGTGGTTCAACCATAAATCTCTCCAAAACATTTCCTTCCATTCTCCTACAACCTTACATAATCTATATAAGAACTATCCTTTTAGATTGTGTTAGGTTATATGGTTTCCCGTAATCTAGAGGGAGGTGAATAGATTGTTCGGCACATAAATAGAATGCGCGGTTTCAAAAATATTTACAAAACTTTACAATAAACTGTTAGATCCAATTGAGTACAAGTCACTATATTCATAAATACTTGATAACATGAATTAACAAAGTACTTAACTCTCTAGTTGAAACTTTATTCAATTAGATAAATATTTTGTTGTTAGAGAATCATTCACACACAATTGATACACAATTTAGATAAACCAATTTTACACTACCTAGTTTACCTAATAAACAACATAATTCAATTTAATCAACAAATCAATTAAAGTTCTACTAAATTTCAAAGTTATGATTTTTACTTTAGAATTGACATACCTAGGTAAAAATCAGACTTTTATCAAATCAAAATTTTATAAGACAACAAAATTTCAATTGATATGTCCACAAAAAATTTCACTCAACGATGATTTGATTTTCTTTACATTTGAAAATCAAGTTTCTATATGAAAAAAGTTTGTATCAAGCATGCAAAGAAAACTCCTCAAAAAAAGAAAAATTCTTATCAAAGATCCATAAAATTGCATCAATGAAAATTATAAAAATTAAAGAGAATAAGATTAGAGAAATTGATGTCATATTTTTATACTAGTTCAACAACTTTTGTCCTCGCTTGTGGTCTACTCTAGTCCCCTCACAATATGTGAGAGAGTTTCTTCCATTTTCACTATAATCGAATGAATATTTTGATTACAGCCAAAAATTCCTTTGCTCTATGATTCTAGCACCTTATGAACAATATGCCTTCAATTTTTGTTGAATCTTTAAAAACCCAAATATTGAAACCCTTAAAAAATTTGATCTTGATCTACAAATCAAAACAAAAATTCAATCTTGAAGCATCCATCTTTTGAATATTCAATCCCAGATGAATTTTTCCCCTTCACAGCTTGAAGATCTTGAAACCTAAAATCCTATAATCCCTCTCAAGGTGAAAAGAACTCAATTCTTTTCCTTTTGATAGTTTGCAATTGAAATCCCTTCATTTCTCACACAAATGAGAACCCTCGCAACATCGAACCCTATCTAAGCCTCTCCACAACAATCACTCACATTAAAGAATATAAGAGTTATCAAAGGGACTTTGTGATGAGTGAATTTTAGAGAGAACAATGAATGTTTCATATGTTACGAGGGATTGGATAAGGGTTTTATATTAATGACAAATGAGAAAAATTAGTTATGGTGCATTAACAAATAAAAATATGTGTGCCTGATTCGAATCAAGTTAGTATGTTGATTTGAATCATGATTCAAATCAATATAATTTCAATTCAAAGTGAATCAAAATCTGCATGTATGATTCGAATTAGGTTAGTATGTTGATTCAAATCAACATTTTCTCAATTCAAAGTTTATTTGAATGACATATGGTTTTATTCGAATCACACGACACTATGTTTACCTCAAAAAAGCATACCCTAAATAGTGATTTGAATCACATACAAGCATGATTCGAATCACATAGCCAAAATATGTGAAAATTATGATTCTAATGCATGTTTGAAACTCAATATTTTTCAAAGATCAAAATGACTTAAAAAATTATTTATTTTGACAGAAAAGGGAACTTTATTCATACTAAAACAAAAATAGTACAATCAGATCTAATAATTAAGAAAACAAAAAACACTTTAACGATACACATAAAAACTTCATAAGCCAATGAAAAATAACTAAGCCAAAACCTTACTCCAAACAACCAAACTAATGTCTTCCACTACCAAATGGTCAAGAATAATGCAAGATCACAGTCTTTAATGTCATGTATCTTCGGAAAACAATATTTTCTAGTGTTCGCTCATATCGACTATAGGTGGTCTATGACACGACTAATTCAACCACGTGTTAACTATGTTGGAACCAAGTTGGTTCTAAGTACTTAGGATTTTGATGTTTACAAAAGCACTCCATGTAACCTTATTTTGTACCTTGAATTATTACATTAAATGCCACCAGAAGATGAAGTTTCCAGAGGCAGAAGATGAAGACACCAGATAATGCATCCAGAAGATACTAGATGATGCATCCTGAAATTACCAGAGGATATCTTTGCTAGCCCAGATCATAAGGAAGCAAAGTCAGAAGGAGACCTGGACTAGACCAGAAGGAAGCCTGCCAGAGGGAGACTTGATCCAGACCAGAAGGAATCATAAGTCAGACTTAGTCCAGAAGTTATTCTGACCAGAAGATGGTCTGGCAGTGACATGATAAACAACCCAGACTTGATCCAGACTTAATCAGAGGATAAATTAATGGGTCCAGAACAAGAGATTCAATCCAGATTTGACCCAGACTAGAAGATACATGGTTCAGGGTATGAAACTAAGTTCAGACCAGAAGAAATGATGTCCAGATTTGATCCAGACCTGATCCAAATAAGAAGGTAAAATGTCCAGACTGAAATATTATTTGACCAAATTTAATTTCAGTTCAATCCAGACCCAGTCCAGAATTGGTCTAGATCAGAGGGAAAAGGTTCAAATTAATGGTCAAGATTTAAGTATATGGCCCAATGTTGGCCGAGATCAGAAGATCAGACCATGGCCCAGTGTTGGCCGAAATCAGAAGGTCAGAAGGTGTGGTCTAGCATTGGCCGAGATCAGAGGATCACAACAAATCAGTTTGCTAGCCCAGGTTGGCCGAGATCAGAAAGTCAGAATGTGTGGTCCAGGGTTGGCCGAAATCAGAGGATCACAGCAGATCACTTACTATGGTCTAGATGTGGATGAGAGCAAAAGATCAAAGGGTTCAGATTTAATCATGATGATAATCGGTGGAGATTTGATTAAAATTCGATCAAAGTATTAAAAAGGATTTGATACTAAAATAAATTGAAGACTTGTGGAATTCAGAAGCTATTGGCGGGACGAAAGATTTGTTCCAGAATTAATTAAAGTCAGAATTGGTCAAAGTTATTTTTGAAAGGCAATCTGGAGCATAAAAAGATATGTTTTTTATTGAAGTGAAGCCCGATTGGTCAAAGTATTTTTGCAAGAGTATCTGGCAAGATACAGCTCGAATTTAAACTTGGAAGAGACCCTAATCTGCATCTATAAAAGGAGGCTCAAGGCAGAATACTTAACATCGAAAATCACAAAAGAGTCATACACTTCCAAGGTTTTGAATTAGTGAAATCCTTCAAGGTGAAGGGACTGGACGTAGCCTCGTTAACGGTGAACCAATATAAAATTCTGTGTTTTTATTTTTACTTTATATCCGCTGCTAACTCTGTTTTATTCATACATCAAGTTTTGTTTTAAAACTCCAAAAACAGAAAAAGTATTCAAGTTAGTTAAACACAATTCAACCCCCCTTCTTGTGTTTGCACCTTAAAACTAGTCATTTGCAAGGTTGCGAGGTTGTTAAATTTGGTGATCTTTAATTTTTACCATAATCTTACCGTAATCTTTACCGTATATGGTGATCTTTACCGTAATATTTAATTTCTACATATAAATTGATTTTAATGCATGTTTAAAAAGTTAATTTTATCGTATCTTAAGATTTTGAGAATTATTGAGAGACAAGACTTATTTATATCATTTAATCTAAACTTAATTTTGACTTCATTCAAAATAAACTAAGTAGAAAACATATACTCACATGTTGTTCCATATACACGACTCTACATTTTGTATATCCCTCTGCCAAATTGAACTATTTCTTAATATTCAAAAACACCCATTTCCGTTGAGCCAAAACCCTCCCTACCTTCCAACACCATTTTTCTAGTAAAACTAGACTAATGTCACTCCCCTTTCTCAAACCAACCCGTCTTTTTCTTTTTCCATGCATATACTATCTCTTTTAACCCAATTTATCATCCTTGCTTCAGCAAGATTGATATTTCAATAGCATAATCATAATAGATAGAAGTTATAACATATCTACTTATGAAGAGATATACAATAAATTGATGTACTTTTTGAATCCTTGAAAAAGAACTGGTACGAGAGATGTGGGATTCATAGAGAATAAATAGTGAACTACTTTCGTTGTTGTCTAGAGTTTTCAATGTTAGGTTAACCTTCTAACGAGACAATGATTAAATACTAAAACGCATAAGGAAAAATACCTCTCATTGGGCTTAACAAAATCGTCAAATATATTATGGTTCATTCAACAATAAAATTCTAACACATAGTTTATCAATTAATTAGTGCTTAATATTAATGGACCCTAATATATATATTAATAATAATTAATAAAAATTGACTATTATCAATCCATAATTGATTAATCAAATAATTAATCTAAGATTCTTCCACTTTGATCAAAATAATCAATTATGGTCAAAGCAGTTATCATCTAAAGAGATTTAAGCTTCAATACCGCATAAATTGTATCCAATAAGAAAAACAAATCATACATATTAGAGACATATACTTTATACAACAACGATGACTTTAAAATAGTCCAAACTACAAACAGGCATAACTCATTATTAGAGTAAATACATTGAATCAAAATCAATAAATGTTCTTAAGATAAAACAAAATCAATAAATGTTCTACAATATTGACTTTCAATTAATCCGCGTTTTAACAAAACAATGACTATAAAAATCCACAAAGAATTAGAAAATTTGAATATCTCTAATTAGATTAACATAGACACTTAGTTAAATATCTTATGGATTAATGTGGCTACAAGGACTACCAATAACAAATAAGCATTTATGACTAGAAATTACCAGTACCGCAACAACACAATATTACTCAAAGTATTAATATTATATTTATCTTTACATATTTATGACTTCACCAAATGTAAAATGTAGATAAAAAAGAAACACAATTTAATTCCATGCTACAAGATTGGTCTGCCTTTCCCAACAACATTGACCTATAAACATCCAATTAAGATGCTTATTGATATGAAAATAATTTTTATTAGAAGTCCTAAACAAAATACTAAAAACATAAGCAATTTAAATAATTAATACATCATAATACTAAACAAAATATTATAGCTGATAATTCATGGACTGCATCCTCAATTGTTGACTGGTTCATTGAACCTTGTCCTCCAACTTTAGCGAGAAGAGTGGGAATTTATGGGCTAGGTGCATGTCGGGTCGCTCAAATTGTTAGACTTTTTTATGGTCTTCGTTCATTCCTTTGCTAAAATTAGACAATACACAGTATATAATACTAATTTGGTAAGGGTCCATTTGATAAGTAAAATATCATAGAGATATGATATGATTTAAAATTGAATAATGATAAGATATTATAGGAATAAGATAAACATTATTGTGTTTGATATACGCATGATAATTAATTTGATAACAACATTTTATTTTGACATCTATTTGATACACATCTCATCATGACATTGTTGAGGAAAAAATCTTTTTGATATATGTTTTAATGACAATAAACTTTTTTAATTAAATGATTAAGTCTTATGAATGGTGATCTACTAATGATTTCACTTAAGTTTGTTTAAGGAGCATAAATACATAAGTGAACAAAGCAAGAATCGAAGAAAACAGCAGCAGAGAACATTCTTGACATATTCTGGAAAACGGAGAATGTTCGCAAGACTGTGATAGCATAAAGACCAAACTTTCTCCCTACTTAATTAAAGTTATTGCATATGGAATTTACATCAGTACTGAGAGTACATGACAAGGAACAGATGTGATCAATTAGAATCAAAAGGAACCATTCTAATCGCAAAGAAAAAAGGCCATGAATCAAGCTGCCAAAGCAAGACTGAACAGTCTCCAGAATGTCTAGAATTAACAGCATGTTAATGATTCAAGGAAAGCCAAGAAATCAGCATAAAGAACACTCTTGATACAATTTGAAAAAACAGCAGATGTTACCCGACGACATCAGAGGATACCTCACGAAGCTGCCATCAGAGGATACCTCACGAAGCTGCCATCAGAGGATACCTCACCAAGCTGCCATCAGAGGATACCTCACCAAGCTGCCATCAGTGGATACCTCAACCAGAGGATATCAGAGGATACCTCAACCAGAGGATACCTCAACCAGAGAAAAGATTCACATAAACAAAAGATTCAGAGAAAAGATTCAGTTAAACAAAAGATTCACATAAACAAAAGATTCAGTTCTGTTTTTCCTCTTCATATCAGAATCATCTACTGAATTCTTTTGTCAAGAATCTAATCTCAAACACGAGTTGAGCATACTCAGATTCTGTCCAAAAATCAAAGACATTCAAGTGCCAAGATATATCATCAATCACTCACATACATACTTGAAAATTTCTCATCACTTACAAGAATCAGTTTGATTAAATTCCTTTTACTCTGATACATTTATACTGAATTCTTTGTAAAGAATCGAATCTCAAACAAGAGTTGAGACATCTTAGATTCTAAACAATCTCATCATTATTGTAAAACTCAAACTATAAGAGTTAAGTATAGTTTGGGGTAGATTGTAAGAAATCACTATCAAGGTTGGTAGGTGATTTGATTAATCTCTTTCTGGGTGGAATTAGATTAAAGTCTGTAACAAAGATCAAGGTTGATCTAAGCTAGGTGCTGTAAAACCAAGAAGGTTCTTGTTTTAAACACTTAGTGGAAAATCTCACCGTTGTGAGGACTGGACGTAGCCCGGGTTGGGTGAACCAGGATATATCTGTGTGTGATATCTCTTCCCTTATCTCTATTTACTTTCAGTCTGTTAATTATCAAGTTAAATAGATAAATTGAACTGTTGATTTTAACTAACCAAGAACGTTATCTGTTTTCTGGTGAAAACCAAGAACGTTCTCCTTTTTCTGTTTTCACAACCAAGATCAATCTTGAGTTATTTTCTTAAGTTTCTAACAGGAATTTTAAAAGGGCGGATTTACAATTCAAACCCCCCTTTCTTGTAAATTGATATTGCTACTTCAGACATGATATAATATATATATGTATGTATATATATATATATATATATATATATATATATTATATTTAAATAACAAAATTACCATTATAATAATTACTTATTAGTTTTTTTATTAACTTATTTTATTGTAAATACTAAAAAAATTAAATAAGTAATTAAATAATTTTATATTTAAAACTATCCATTGACACTTACTTAATATAAAATTTAAATTTAAAAAAAATCACGAGTAATCAAATAATTTTATTTTACTAGTTATAATATAAATAAAGATATGATATATATTATAATTAAATAGCAAAAATACACTTTTAAACAAATCATATTTATTTTAAAATTTTAATTAATTTAATATTTTTTTATAATTTTGAATATTAATTTGTTAAATTGTATAAAATGACAAAACTATCCCTGTGATAAAATCATAAATATTTTTTAAATTAATTACTAATATTTCGTTTTTAAGTTTAATATCAAATTCTATGAATTATATTTATATTGATATTTTATTATATTTCAATTTTTATATTTAAAATTATATTTTATATGAGTAACTGATTAAATTACTGATCTTATTTTATTTTGTTGTTTTTTAATCACTACAAGAAATTTTCAGATTTGCGACACTTGGATTGCGACGGTTCCTGGATAATTGCCCTAATCAAGAAATCGCGACGGTTCCTGCGGCGGTTTTTGTCAACCGACGCCGCCCTAAAACCCTTATCCCTCCAAATCGTGTTTCAGTTTCCCCCAAATTGCGTTTTCCCTCCTCCATTTCGTTTTCCCCAAAATAGCGACACCAAACCTTCCATCCTCCATTTCGTTTTTCCATTCACGATTACCCTCCATCTTCCTTATTCATTGCGGCCTCCCTTTGTCTCTGTTTTCTCCATCCTCCATTCGTCTCTGTTTGCAGCCTCCCTTTGTCTCCGAGCTTGCTGTGCTACATAAGGTAAAGCTCCCATCTTCTTTGTTGTTGACGCTTCCTTTAACTATTTCTCCCTTCTTTGTTGTTGAGTTCGAACCCTAGCTTTACTTACTATGTTGTTTGACTTACTGAAACAATGTTGTTTGATCTATTTTTTTTCTTCAGGCTTATTCAAGAGTTTGATAAAGAAGTTCAAACTTTGGAGGCTAGCTTTGATAGAGAAATCTGGTTTGCTGAACTCTGGTTTGCTTAGGTATTTTTTTAACATTGTTTTTTTAAAGCTATTTCCAAAAATTTGTTTAACCATGTGCTGTTAATTGAGAATTATACATGCTAGCTATTTCCAAAAATGTTGCTTGGAATTATACGTGTTGATGACCAGAATCTGTTTTGGAGTTATATATGTTGTTTGTTTGCCATTATCTTTGTGTCTTCCTATTAGTGATATATTGTTTGAGTGCCACTTTTTTTTATTAAGCCATCAAATTCATCTATGATTACAAATATTTCAAATATGTCTCTGGTTCTGTCAAACGTTGGTCATATATGTCTTCTGTATGCAAACAAGTTTGAGTGCTAAGTTGCAGACATTGTACCTTGATATCACTTGATATGGCATTGAATGTTCCTTCCCGCTCGATTTCATATGTTGTAGTATCTGAAACACTCACCAAATTAATTGCAAGTATGCCTAGCTTTTATAAGGGGTAAAAAGAATAATTGAAGAATTTCATTTGAGAGAAAACAACACACACCACATAGAGTTTAGTAGCCAGCTTGGCTGGCTCATCTTTAGAATCTTGAATAAGTTTATGCAAAAACTTGGCAGCCTCCAACTCGTCATTATTTGGAGATGCCATCTCATTTGAATTGAACTGCACAAGCATAGCATTGTAATACAAACTCCAGATCAGCTAGAAATTTCAAAATAATCCCAACATATAATTTCAAGCTAATAAATATAACCACTTTATGCCCCGTAAGTGCAGCTCATATTTTAAAAGACTACGAAGACATCTGATGTGTTGAGGCAGATTCAATCCTGCACTCTACCCCTCTTCTCCACACCTAGTGTGAGTTTCACCACTAGGCTCTTTGAAAGAAAGAAAAAAAAAGAGAACCAACTTATAATAATGATCATATAAGACCAAACCAAACCAAACTTGTTTGGTGTTTGCAGCTCCTGAGTTTGTGTTTACTAGAATATTTATTTGTAGAGCCATTGTGATTTTGTTTATAAGGTTTCTGGTTGTGATTATGGTACATTGTTAGTGCTTTAGAGGTTAGTTTAAGTATGGTTATTGTGAATCTTGTGGTTGACATTTGATTTCATATGTTGTGAATGTTGTTGTGAATCTTGTTGTTGAAGAATGATGGAATGTTGAGGCATCCTAAAGATTCTGAAGCTTTGAAATTTTTTGACTTGAAACACAGTTGGTTTGCATCAGACCTGCGAAATGTGCGTCTTGCATTGGCTATGATGGTTTTAATCCTTTTGGTATGATGAGTACAAATTATAGTATTTGGCCAGTTATTCTCATTCCATATAACACTCCTCCATGGGTGTGCAATAAGCAAACATCTTTTATAATGTCAATGATAATTCTCGGTAAAAAAATGCCAGGAAATGATATTCATGTCTACTTACAACCTCTAGTCAAAGAATTAAAGGAATTGTGGGCAACATGTGTTGAAACATACGATTCTTTTAAAAAAGAGATGTTTACATTGCATGCAACATTGATGTGGACAATTACTGATTTTCCGGGGTTGGGTACACTTTCTGGGTGGAACACTTACACCGGACTTGCTTGTCCATTGTGTAACATTGACTCTACTCCTTGCGTCTCCCTCATAGCAAAAAATGGTGTTTTATGGGTCATCGTCGTTTTCTTGATCAGAGACATAGATTTAGATTGAACAAGGTCCGCTTTGATGGTCAACAAGATATGCGTGGTTCATCTAAAATGTTATCTGGGATTCAAATTCTTGAACAGGTTTAAAACATTGATGTCACATTTGGTAGAAAGCCAGAGAAAGAACGGCCGGGAAAAAGAACACGTGGTGGACGACCTACACAAGGTATCAATCAACAATGGAAAAAGAAAAGCATATTCTTTGAACTTCCATATTGGAAGGATAGTCTTCTGCGCCATAATCTTGACATGATGCATATTGAGAAAAATGTGTGCGATAATATCATATTTACTTTGCTAAACGATAGCGCAAAAAGTAAAGATCATATTAATGCAAGAAAAGACCTTAAAGCTATGGGCATAAGACATGACCTTTGGCCCAATGAAAATGGAAGAATTTCTCTAGCTATCTTTACTCTGACTACTAAAGGTAAGAAGGGATTTTTAACAACTTTAAAGAATATCAATGTTCCTGATGGTTATTCGAGCAGTATTTCTAGATGCATTGACATGGAAAACCTTAAGTTGAATGGAATGTTGAAGAGTAATGATTGTCACATATTGTTGGAACAACTACTACCATTAGCCATTCGAGCAACATTACCTGATAATGTTTCAACTATATTGATTGAGTTTTGCTCATTCTTTAGACAATTATGTAGTAAAGTATTGAATGTTGATGAGTTGGAAAAATTGCAAAACCAAATTGTCCTCACTTTATGCCACATGGAAATGATATTTCCTCCCTCATTCTTCACTGTTATGGTTCACTTGGTTGTTCACCTTGTTGAAGAAGTTAAACTTGGAGGTCCTATTCATTATCGATGGATGTATCCTATTGAAAGGTAAAATATGGGTGATCTTGTTCCTTCAATAATTTGTATTGGACAATTTTGTTCTAACTAATATTATTGCAGTTCAATAATAGGTACATAGGACAACTTAAATCGTATGCACGTAATAAAGCACAACTAGAAGGGTCTATTGCAGAAGGATACCTTGTACAAGAAATTCATACATTTTGTTCAAGGTATCTAGAAAACATTGAAGCTAGATGGAATCAACTTGGTTATGTAGATGATGAGCCTATTAATGAGATACAAACTGACTCACGTGTATCTGAATTATTTCCTAAAGTTGGAAAATCTGTTGGTGGATCTTCATACTACACCCTTACACCAATTGAAAAGTTACAGGCTCATAGACACGTTTTAACAAACTGCATCATAGTTGACTACTATATAAGGTAAGTAATTTTATTCTATTTGTATTATTTAACACTAATTTTTCTTTTTTATACATCTAATTTGAAATAACCAAATAGGCAATATAGAAGTATTATTTGAAGCCAAATGAGGAGTGGAGCAAGGAGTGCTTCTGAGGTAGACAAGAAGGTTCATAGAGAGTTTCCTCATTGGTTCCGCAATCGTGTTAGTGTTATGACAAAATTGGTGATTGAGTTGGTTTCGTTTTTAATAAGAATGTGACTAATTGTATATTTTATGGTGTTTAGATTTGCAAGAATCTCGACAACATTAGTGGATCGGATAAAAATGTTCTCACTAGTCTTGCTCAAGGTCCTTCTGATAAAGTTAGAAGGTTCATTGCATATAATGCCAATGGATTCAAATTTCGAACATTGGCACGAGACAATTTATCAAAAACTAAAAATAGTGGAGTTTTTGGCATGTTTGGAACACGAAGTTACTCAAGCAATAGTGATGCCTAAATGAGATTTGGAGGGGTGCCTTACTATGGAAGATTGATAGATATCATTGAGCTTTCCTATGATGGCTTCAAAGTGCCCATGTTTAAATGCAAATGGGCTAATACCACAAATCCAAGAGGAATTAAGACAGATAAGTTGGGTTTTACCTCTATAAATTTTGCAAGACTAATACATACTGGAGAGCATGAAGATGATGAGCCATACATTAAAGCGTCAGAAGCTCAAATGGTTTATTATGTGGATGATGAAAAGAAACAAGGATGGAGCATACCTATTCATTTAAAGCCAAGAGACTTGTATGACATGGGTGGAGATGATGACATTATGGCACCCATTGAACCATACCCATCTCAAAATCTGGAACAAATTTTTTCTAATGAAACCACACATATACAATTGGCAAGAATGGCTACAGATGATGATCCTAACACTTCAACTTTTAATGATGATTTTGATGACAATAATCATGATATGAATTTATGATATGGTACTCTTTGATCTATGTTATTTATTTACTAATTTTTTTATTGTTGCGTTGTGTGTAATGTTTAGCTTGCATCCTATCTGTTTACATTGCATTCTATCTGTTTAGCTATTTGCAACGGTCTAACTTGGTTGTAATTAATGTTTGTAGTGTAAGTGTGTTTGGAGTCTCAATCTTGTGATCAAAATGGAATCATCATATGAGGATATTCGGCGCAAAACAATGGAAGATAATTACAAAAGGATGGAGGCTCTCAATCTAACTCATCTCTCTAAATCCCTTCACAAATCTTCTTCTACCATTTCAAAAACCACACCGGTTAGTAATAACTCAAAATACTAACAATATAACATGTTTCTTATTTGTATTATATGTTGATTTTTATTTATTTACTTGGATAATAAATGATTGTAGCGTTTCACGAAGGGTCGTTCGAGACTTATACTACTCGGAGATCTTGAGGTAGCCAAAATGAAGCACCTGCGGAGACATGGTTTACAACCAATAGTCCAAACGACAGCTGTGCCACCTACCCAGGTGACAACACCACCAGTAATGCAAGCGATAGAACCACTACCTTCTCCAATGATAGAACCACCAACTGAAGTGCAATCAAAAAAATCACCACATTCTCAAGCGACAACACCACCAGGAATGCAAGCGATAGAACCACTACCTTCTCCGATGATAGCACCACCAACTACAGTGCAATCAACAAAATCACCACCTCTCAAGCGACAACACCAAGAGTAGTGCAAGTGATAGAACCACTACCTTTCCAAGAAACATCCTCTCACTCTCAAGATGTCGTTGAAGATGAGCCAGAAATTTCTCAAAAAAGGAATTCTACATATTGGGATGTAGAAGTTATTAGTATGTTATCTAATGTCTAATTATATTTATATAATTTAATTGTTTTACATGGTTCACGTATGACATATTTCTTTGAATTATGTGTTAGATGAGGCAGGACATATTTCAAAGACACACCTAAGGGTAACAGACGTGCTTGAAGCTCCTCCTAATGTTAGCAGGGTAATAACTAGATGGAATTCATATGGGCAACCGATAGGATTAGCTGCTGGTTTGTTAGGCGGTTTTTTGGGTGAAATTGCAAGGAAATTTAAGGATTTTCCTATAATGTACGACAATTGGAAACAAGTTCCATCGGCAAGAAAAAATGAAATTTTTAGGGATAAAATAAAGGTATCGGTGATAAACAACCGAATATTCTTTATTTAATGTTTTGATTGAAACTAACTTTCTTTTATGATTCTGTTAGTCAAAATTTGTTATTGATGATGGATACAACAAAAAATATATCCTTACGAGCCTTGGAAAGAAATGGCGAGATGCACGATGTAGGTTGTTTAAGAAATTTTATAAGTGGGATCTTTCTATGGAGGAAAACCTACAAAATTATCCACGTTCTATTAATCCAGATCATTGGACTGTTTTTGTCCAATATAGGCGCAAGCAGAAACAATGGTAACCATTCTTCTGTTCCTTTTTAATTTGTTGTTTACTATTATGTTTTCTGATGTCATTTGTTTTCACTACAGGAGAAGGTTGATAAAAATGCTGCAAATAGAGAAAAGCTAACGATCCTTCATACATTAGGCTCTAAGACGCTTGCAATGAAGAGGGATGAGTTGGTAGGATTCACTCAGTCTACTTTTAATTGCATACTTAATTGAACAACTACTTATTACAAATGTTTACGTGTAGGAACTGAGAGATGGTCGAAAATACAGCAGGGGTGAAATGTATTCAATTTGTCATAAAAAATCTGATGGGTCATTTGTCAATGACGAGGCCAAGGAAAAATATGTAAGTGTAGAGAATAGAAGTGTTAATTGCAATTATTTCTTATTGACCACTTTATAAATTCAAGATGCAATTGTTAGTTTTGGTAATAGTGAGTTGCAAATTTACAATATTAGTTATTTTGGTTGGTAATAGTGAGTTACAAAGTTTTAAAACTATAACATTACTTATATGGGAATACATGTAGTTAGTTTAGTTCCAATTTCGTCATTGAATACACTAATTGTATTGATGTGCTTGCTTCAATGTTACATAGGCTTGATTTGGTGCATTATGGTTGGATGTAGTTAGTTTTGGTGCTTGTACCAATATAGTTCCAATTTCGTCATTGAATACACTAATTGTATTGATGTGCTTGCTTCAATGTTACATAGGCTTGATTTGGTACATTATGGTTGGATGTAGTTAGTTTTGGTGCTTGTACCAATATAGTTAATCTATTTATTGTCTTAGATGATATCAAATTGATTGTTCTTTTGCAACATATACTTGAATGTACTACATGGCGTTTTTCTGTTGAAATGGTTGAGAATTCTAGACCTTTCTGTTATATAGAGGAATTTAGTTTGCTTCATTTGCTTGTGCAGGAACAATTGCAATCTGAAATTGGGAAGACTCATTCTTCAAATGAAGCATTTGTTAATGTGTTTGGAAAAGAACATCCAGGATATGTTCGTTGTATGGGACTTGGAATAACACCGTCTCAAATCACTACATCTACTTCTCACTCTGTAAGATCAATGTCTTCCTCCGAAGCTAATGTGAAGATGGAGAAAATGCAAGCTTAAATCGATATGCTTAAGAAAAGGGATTCTGAATTTGATATGTTGAAGGACCAAATTGCTTTCTTGTTGCAAATGCAAAATTCTAGAGAAAAAAAGGTAAAATTATTTTCTTAGGAAACATGTTTATAAAATCCCATGAGATCGAACTGTTTGTCTTTAGTTAAAAATATCAATTGTGTAACAATTAATGTTTGCTATATGAGAAATTTAGTTAATTAGTATTTGACAATGTTTATCAAGATTCATTGAGATTAATGTAATTTTTTTTCCAAGCAACAGACATAGAATTGCTAATAGATGGTAGACGTTCATCTGTTTCTAGCCACCAACCTGATGATCGTGGAGCAACATCATTAGGGACTGATTATATATTTTCATAAACTTTTATCTTTCATGGAGTTGTTTTGTATGTTTAGCTACTCCACTAATGTTTTGAATATTTAAACTACTTTATTTATTATTTTAGTTAAGTTCAATGTATGAATTTGTGTTATTTATTTTGAAAAAATTATATAAATTGAATTTAGCTAAAATAGTTATTTAATTGTTTATTTAAATTATGTGGATGATATTAATTTATAAATATTTATTATTTTATTTAATATAAAATCAGAAAAAATTGTATAATAATTTTTTAATTTAAATTATTAAGATTGCGACGGTTGATAACTGTCGCAATGTTTTGGATCAAATTGTTCAAAATGAATATAGCGACGATTGATAACTGTCGCGATACTTCAAAAAAAAATTGAACGTGTTTTGCGACGGTTTGAACTGTCGCAAAAAAAGGTAAATTGATGCGGTTGAAACGACGGTTTTTCAGAACCGTCGCAAAGTTGGCGACGGTTGAAACGATGGTTTTCAGAACCGTCGCAAAAACGTCTCGCGACGCACGAATCTGCGACAGTTGACGAACCGACGCAATCTAACATTGGAGGCAGTTGTAACCGCCGCAAATTTTTTTTTTCTTGTAGTGAATCCAGCTCATATTCATGATATAAATTTCAACTAGAGATAAAAGATATAATAGAGTTCTTGATTAATTTATCATATCATGTTAATTCATCAAACACTAAAATCAAACAAGATATAATAATTTATTCCTATAATGTATTTTATTCTATCAATCAAACGGACTCTAAATGAAAATTAGTCGTCCATATATCATAATCTTAAGGGTCTTAAGAAAATACTAAAATAATATAAAAAAAATAATAAAAATAACAACTAATATATCAAAATACTAAATAAAATATATCAACTAATAATTCATGAGTTTGAATAACTATAAACCCTCAATCAAAGGTACTCCCACAACAAGAGAACTTATGCAAAGATGATGCATGTGGCTAAGGCGGCCATTTTTCCTTTTTCTGTTTTTTTTCTTAATCGATGTGAAAGCACAAGCCCAAATCCTAAAAATGCCTAAGATTACTCCAATAATAAATTGAAAGAAAAGCAAAAACAAAAGTTGAAAGAAAGAGAACATTTGATTGATACACTAGTGGTGACAGTTGACATGTATCCCAATTCACAATTATTGATATTTGAGTGCTTATAAAATTTTTTTTTATAGATATTTGAGAATGTTGTTGGACATGAGTTAATAAGATCTTACTATCAAGACCTTGATAAGGTTGAATTGGTTCATGTTAGATTTGAATTTAAAGGGGATTCGAGTAAAATAAAATTGAGTTGATTTAATTCATTAGATTTGAATTTGAATGCATTTGAGTAAAATAAAATTGAATTGATTTAGTTATTGGGTTGAACAAGTCACCCAGACACATAAATAACTATAATCAAGATCTAATTCATGCCCTGTAACAAATTATTACATATATCACAAATTTATCCTATAAAGTTAATGGTAAGTGTATAAGAACATAACACTAATAAATGTCCTTAGGACTTCTTTTTTTGACGAATAATGTCGTTAGCTCGTTTGTCATTTGTTAATAAGATTTTATTTGTTTGTATCTTATGATAAGATGATGAGTTAAAAGAAATCTTACATAAAATAAAATAATCTACAAATTATATTATTATCACAATGATGCTCATAGCTCTAACTAAACTACCTTTTATCAATTATTTAAAAAATTATATTTAACTATTCCAAATATTTGTTTTTGGTCATAGAGGCTATGAATGTGTGATCCAATACCACAATGTAGTGACTGACTAACTGTATTAGCGATTTGATAGTTGCTTTGTTGGGCAAACATCAATTTAAAATTTTAAGCAATCATGTTCTGATGCTGGGCTTTGCTAGGCAAAAATCAATTTTAATCCTTAAGCAATCATGCTATATATGCTTCCCCTTTCATCTTTCTATACATTGCACTTGATCTGCTCAACCTCCAAAGCAGGAAAAAAAATAATCTTAAAATAACAATATTTCCAATTCAAAATTGCATATAAGGATGGTAGATTATTTTATCAATCAACTCTTAAATCAATTCACTAAAATTATACCCTCTTGTAAACAAATTTATTATGGTAGGAAAAGGAGACCATATCTTTCACACACATTCTTTGTTGATGACATTGTTTTAATTGTTGAGGTTAGTATAGAAAAAATTTAGTTCATTAAATCCATTTTGGCAGACTTCAGTTGCAGTTCTAGCCAAAAGATTAACATGCATAAATTCAATGTCTTTTTCTCTAAAAATATGTCAACTATGTAAGCTTTTAAGTCAAAGTTTACGGATAACTACAAACCTTGGAGCATACATTGGTGTGTTGAGACAAAACAATTCTCTTTTTAAGTGTTTTAATGATGAACAAAAACAAGCTAATTAATCTTATTAATTATGATTCTAATCATAAAAATTTAACATATCTTCTTGAGTGTTTTATCAAAGATAGGTCTCAAGTAATTCTTTCAAAGAGATGGATCAAAAGCAAATAACCACAAGACTGTTTCAAGATCAATCTTTAACTCGACAAAGAATAACTCTCTCAAATATAAGATCATATCAGACTTAAAATAAGAAGGGTTTTGATCTACAAAATTAGTTTGAAGTTTGGACAAACATTGACTAATCAAAAGAAACTCATCAAGCCAAAACAGCATGCACAAGTGCATTTCAGCCATCAAAAGTCATTCACGATTGAGGGATTACATTTCAAGAAATAGATCAAGCTCAAGATTGATCTAGAAGGAAGATTACATCTCAAAGAATTGTGATAAAACTCTGCAGCAGAATTTGAAACCAAAGAACAAACAGAAAGCAGTAAAATCCCAAAAATTGGAAACGAAGATTGATTTGGAGATTAGCTGAAACTATCTTCTTTCAAATATGACACACGTCTAAAAGCTCATAGCCTTTACAACCTGTATTTTAAACGGCTACATGAGCTGATAAGGTTTCTAAAAAGCCTATAAAAAGAACTCCAAGGTAAGGGAAATATCATCAAATTCTAGAGCAATCAATCTCTATAAATGATCATCATTCTTAAGTATCATCAAGCTCGAAAAAAAATAGCAAAGCTCTCATTCTCTGTTATCAACATCAAAAGTCAAGCTTAGAAACCTGTTTGCTCAAAAGAGAAACTCAAACAAGTGTTGAGTTACAGTTGATCAAATCAAATCTCTTTCAAAACAATCATTTGTTAAATCCAAACACTATAGTAGTAGAGGTAGTGTGAGGAATCTTGTAAAAATCTTTGAGAGGATAAGTGTAAAGATACTTCCAAGTGTGGGGAAGTAATCTATGATATTTCTTTCAATATGAAAGATAAAATGTTGTAAATCAAAGTTGATCAGTTAAGGGAGAAACATGATCAATCTTGTTTTAACCAAATTAGTGGAAAAACTCACAAGATTGGGAGGACTGGACGTAGACCACGGTTGGGTGAACTAGTATACATTACTGTGTGATTCTCTTCTCTTTTATCTTCATTTTAATTATCATGTGCATATTACTAATCACATTTTAAAGTTTTACTTATTTCTAACCAAAGATCAATCTGCATTCTTTATCAAACCAAGATCAATCTTGAGTTTTAAAATACATTGCAGAAATTTTTAAAAAGGGGTCACAATTCAAACCTCCCCTTTCTTGTGACCAACATTGTCATTTCAATTGGCATCAGAGCCACGTCTCTAAGAATTAACACCTAAAAAGTGCTAGAGAAAAAGATCTAGAAGACAATGTCAAAAGCTAAGTACATCGTTGAAGGGGGATCTTCAAATAGACCACCATACTTCGATGGAATAGATTATTACTTCTGGAAAAACAAGATGCAATTGTTCATAAAATCTCAAGACACAGGAATGTGGCGTATAATAATAGATGGAATCTTTGTTCCAAGATTTGATCAAGAAGATCCAACGTCTGCTGAAAAGAATGAGGCAAATTGGACAGCTGAGGACAAAGCCAAGGTACTCCTTAACTCTAAAGCTCAACTATTTTAATCTTGTGCATTAAGCAGGGAAGAAAGCGAAAGAGTGGATGAATGCGATACTGCGAAGAAAGTATGGGACACACTACAGACTAATCATGAAGGAACGAGTCACGTCAAAGAAACCAGAATTGACATCGGCATACGAAAGTTCGAGCTGTTCGAAATGGGCGAAGGAGAGACTATCAATGAAATGTACTCAAGATTCACAACCATTCATTGTAAATCAAATGCGATCTCTTGGGAAAACATACTTTATACAAGACAGAGTAAGGAAGATTATGAGGTGTCTTCCAATAATGTGGAGACCAATGGTGACAGCTATAAGCCAGGCCAAAAATCTCGAAACAATAGGATTGGAAGAACTCATTGGAACTCTACGAGCTCATAACGTTCTGCTATAGGAAGATAAAACAACCAAAAAGAAAAAAATAACTGACTTAAAAGCATCACAAAGTGCATCACTCCAGATCAACGAAAATAGTGAATATGAAGATAGCCAAGAAGAAGCCGATGAGGAGATCGTTCTTCTCACTAGAAAAATTCAGATAATGATGAAGAGAAGGGATCAAATAAAAAGGAACCTTCCAAATAAAAGAGAAGGAACTAAAACTGAAGTAGACAAAAGCCAGATCACTTGTTTTGGATGTAAGAAATTGAGACATTACAAGGCAAAATCTCCTTTAAACAAAAAGGCTCCAAAGAAATTTTCATTCAAGAAAAAATCTACGATGGTAACCTGGGACGATTCTAATGATTCAGAAGAAAATGAGGAAGCTAACATCTGCTTAATGCTTAATGATAAACTCAAAAGAAGATGAGGTAACAAATTCTGAACCTTGTCTACTTTGTGAACAAATGGGAAGAGAATTTGATAATCTTTTAATGACTCAAATACTCTTATACAAAAATGCAGTTCATTCAAAGAAAAATTTTTTAAAGAAAGGGAAGAAAAAGAAAAAATTCAGGCATATGAAATTAAAAAAGGTTATTCAAAACTTGCAAGATGTTCAACACAAATATGATAATCTTGAAAAACCAGAATGTTCTACAACTCAAAAGGAGAACATTCTTCTTAAGACTGAAGTTGAATATCTCAAAAATGATTTATTGAATTTTATGAAAGCCACTGAAACGTTTCAAAAGATTATGGGATCCCAAGTGGGAATTTTTTACAAAGTTGGCCTTGGATTTGATAAAACTCAAAAACAGAAGCTCTATGAGAATTTTTTCGTAGCAGAACAAAAGAAGAATGCATGTAAGATCAAGTGTTCATACTATAACAAGATCGGGCACTTAGAATATGCATGTAATTTCAACAAAAAAAAGGGATGAAAAAATTAAAAAGAGAACACCTAAAAGGAAAGAACATTCTAAAACAGAACCTTCTCAAGCAAAGGAAGAACGTTCTGGAGGAATATCAGAACAATCTTCAAATGTGCTGAAAAATCAAAAGATTAAAGTATTTTCAAAATCAACAAAATGATCATATTGTTTCAAATATGGTCACAATGAATCACTCTGCTACTTCAAGCAAAAATCAAAGTTAATAACTAACTCACAAGGACCCAAGATCAAATGTGTACCTAGAAACAACGTAACATCTAATGCAAGATGGTTCTCGAAATACCAAGAAAAAGCCATGGTTCTTGGACAGTGGTTGTTCAAGACATATAACAGGAGTTAAAAACTGCTTTATGTCATTTATCAAGAAAAATGGATGCTCGGTAATGTAAGACCCTTAATTTTTAAATTAAAATTGTGGAATTAATATTAAGTGTATTTTGGGGATATTAGTAAAATATTTAATATATGTATGTTTTGAGTAAATATATATATATATATATATATATATAAATATTTATATTGGAAGATGAATTAAGATTATTGGATGAAGAATAAATTAATTTAATTACGAGTAATTAAGTTAACGGACAGTTAATTAAGGGATTATCGGCTAATTGCGACGAGACTGGTTAAGTGCTGAGGATCAGACAAGTGTCGGGTGAGGTGGCACCCACACAAGCCTATATATAGGAGTGAGAAGGATGGGTGAAATCAGAACACCATTCCTCCTCCCTTACTGCCCATACTGCATGTAACAGTATCACCTTCTCCTTCCCTTCCCATTCTGAATTCTGTTCACGATTTCAGAAAAAAAAAAAGGGAGTTCCTCAAAAGTGACATTAATTGGAAATTTAAGCACCAAACCAGAAAACCCCCAGTACAAAAGTTGCTCCCCTTATCATTCCGAAGCTAGAGAACCTATTTTCGTAGCAGCAAACGCAAGCGGGAGTTTCGCCGATTTTTGACGCGTAAACGGGAACGAAAACAGAAATGTTAGAAGTAGCAGAAACGCAACAAGGGTAAGGGCACCTTCCACTTTCTAGTTGCATTTTAGGACTGTAAATGTATGTTTGAGGTGTGATCATATTTGAGTTTCTGTTTTGAAAAAGAAAATGTTTTGCATGACATTTTGAAAGATGAAAGAAAATGCATTCTGTTGAGATTTTAAAAATCTGTGATGTGCTGTTTTGGGTGGTTATCTCAATGCTGTTTTGTTTATGTGGGAAAGTTGAAAAATGTCTTGCATGATATTCTGAAGATAATCAAAATGCATATTTGTAAAACTGTTGTGCTAGTTGTTATAAAATGCGAAAATGCATTATGTTGGTGTTTTGCTGCTATGTGATGATTGCTGTTTGGCTCAATGTATTAATGTTGTTCTGCTTGTGTGAGAAAGCTGAAAATGCTTTGCAAGTTGTGTTTGGTTATGTAAGAATGTTGGAAATACCTTGCATGTTTTGTTTTTGGAGGATGACATTCTGTTTTGGGTGGTTAAAGCAAAACTGTGATGAATGATCTAGTGTTGGTGATTCTGTATTCTGTCATTTTGATGATAGTTCTGGTGTTGCTGATGTTTTCAAAAGAAAAGGGATTTTAAATGATGAAAGTGTTTTTCTGAAAAAGTTGTTATTGATGAAAAATGCCTGAGTTTTGTGGTTCAAAAGCGTGCTGAATCTGTTTTGGTGTTTATTGATTTTTCAAAGGAAATAGTTTGAAAATGTGTTGAAATCACAGAAAAATTTCACTGATTTCGAAGGTGTATTCGAATACAACATGAGTGTATTTGAATACAACCTGCCAAGCTTCTGTTTTACTCAAGTTTTCAAATTTGTATTCGAATACGGGCCCTTGTATTCAAATACATAAGTGAAATTTTAACATTGTATTCGCTTCTGTATTCAACTACGACAGTCTCGTATTCGAATACAGGATGCTCACTTTCACAATTTTTGCTTATGTATTCGAATACAAGGAAGCTTTATTCGAATACAGATTCGGGTTTTTCCATAAATTCAAGTTTTAGCTTCTGTATTCGAATACAAGGAAGCTGTATTCGAATACAGATTCGTGTTTTCCAGAAAATCAAGTTTTAAACACTGTCATGTGAATCTTAAAGTGTTGGGGAACATTGAGAAGGGTTAAAATGATTTAAAATGGAGTCTTTTGAATCGTTTTGAAGAGGAGATGATGATGTTTTGGAAACCTTTAATGACCTGGGTGAAAATGCTGAGTTCACTGTTTTTGTTCTCTGTATTCGAATACAAGTATGCTGTATTCGAATACAGAGTGTTAAATTTTCAGTTTTTAGCTTCTGTATTCGAATACAGATTCGTGTTTTTCAGAAAAATCAAAGTTTTAAACATTGTTTTATAAACCCTAAGTGTTGGGGAATATTGGGAAGGTTTGTGATGAATTAAAATGGAATTTTTGTGATAGTTTGAAGTGGTGGTGATGAAGTTTTTGGGACTTTACTGATGTAGTGAAAAATACTGGTTTTGCACTATGACAGCCTCTGTATTCGAATACAAGGAAGCCGTATTCGAATACAGAGTGTTAATTCTGCACTGTTTTTGGCTTCTGTATTCGAATACAAAGAAGCTGTATTCGAATACAGATTCGTATTTTCCAGAAAACTCAGTTTTAAACACTGTGTTGTGAATTTTAAGGGTTGGGGGAAAGACTTATAATAATTAAGAATGGAATTTTGAGATAATGTAAAGTGATAATGATTGCGTGAATGTTTAATCATTGATGTGTTGATGATGAAATCAATTGTGTTGAGAGGTTTTGGGGAAATGATGGAAAGGTTGAATTTTCCTGATAATGCATACTGTTTCAGTGAAGAGAATACACTGCATATTCATGCATTGCATAGTCAAGTGGTACCCGCGATGGGCCACAGAGTAATGCGTAAACGTGCTGATCTGTTGAGCGATTGCACGAGTGCTGGTCTGTTGAGCGACTGCACTGGTACTGGTCTGTTGAGCGACTGTACCCTGAAATGCGCAAAAACGTGCTGATCTGTTGAGCGATTGCACGAGTGCTGGTCTGTTGAGCGACTGCATTGGTACTAATTTGTTGAGCAATTGTACCTTGGTATATGTTAAACGTGCTGGTCTGTTGAGCGACTCCACGAGTGCTGCTCTGTTGAGCGACTGCACTGGTGTTGATCTGTTGAGCGATTGCACCCTGGTCTTGAGGGCCATTAAAGTCAAACATATTTAAATTGTGTTGGTCTGTTGAGCGACTGCACCTTGGTAATTCCAAGAAATTGTATACATGAGCATATACATATTGCATCGGGGGATTGACCGGTGGGTCACGATTTGGTTATATGATAATGATTGGAAAGTGATGTGTGTAAGTACGTGGTAAAATCTGAATTTTCTAGTGAATGTTTGTGATTGCTGAGATGGTAGTTGTACTTACAACATATTTCCCATATTAATTGGTTGCTGTTTTGAAAAGGCATACATGTCATGAAAATTCAAAATGAGCATCTTTATTTTTCATCATTGTCATATGTTATACCATGGGTGTATTTGTTCTGTGATATAAATGCTATGTGTTTGTTTGTTACTTTCGGTCGGTGACCCTTTACTATTACATGTGGAATTTGGACTTTGCCCTCAGATGCCCCCCAAACCCATGCCACCTGTGGGACCCGAGACGACGGAAACGTCGCTCGATTTCATTGATCGCTCTGTGCCTACTGCTTGGGTATACGACCCCATCTCAGGCAGGGCTACGTACACGGGGAGATTGAAGAGGAACTGTAGGACCAATGGAGTAGTGCACTACATGAAGCACAGCTATGCGGGGATTGACTTTCCTGTGCCTTCCCCGTTCGGTATTGGGGGCGCACGGGATTTTTGATGACGCGGAGGAGCCAGCTAGAGGGGTTGAGACGGAGGCCACCATAGGAGTGGTGACTCCTAACCCGGTGATTGGAGGAGATGTACGTGATTCTGAGGCGGAAGGAAACAACAAAGGGCCGACACCAGTAGCAGCTGATATTCCGGGTCCATCTAGGATATCTGATGAATGTTATGAGATTCCGGCACCGCCGAAGCGACCTAGATTGTGCATTGATTTGACTTCAGAGGAGAGTGATCCCTCTCTGTATGATGAGGAGGAGGAGGTTACATCGAGGCGAGCGGCGGAGTCGGATGAGACTTGTTTGGGATGCGGAGGAAATCTGTGCTACTGTAGCTTTAGTGAATGATCGGTTAGATTTGATGTATAGGATTTTGAGCTGGAAAATGTAATTTGTTTTATTTTGGAAATTATTGTACTACTTTTCCGCTAAACTATTCCGCACTGTGATATTTTCTTTTGGGATGATATGACAGTGATCTTTTGAAATGTATTAACGTTTATTATTAATTTCCAAAGATAAGTACTTAGTGATATTTATGATGAAACTAATTAATTACGTTCATCGATTAAATTACGACGTACCATTTTATGAAATGAATTAAAGGAAATTTTATTTCAATTCTTTTGAAGTAATAAACTGGAAAATCATTTTAATTATTTATTTTAAAAGAAAAATACACTCGCGCTGTGTTTTAAACTCGGGGTGTTACAAGTAACATTCGGCAATAACAATCAAGCCAAGATTAAAGGTAAAGGAACCATTGGTAAGGAAAATTCTACTAAAATAACAGATGTTCAATACGTTGAAGGGTTGAAACATAACCTCTTAAGCATTAGTCAATTATGTGACAGTGGCTTTGAAGTTATTTTCAAACCCAATATATGTGAAGTTAAAAAATCTGATTCTGGAGAAGTTCTTTTTTCTGGATCAAGAAAGAAAAATCTGTATGTACTATACCTTGATGAACTACCAGAAGAATCATGCTTCATGTCCATTAACAAAGACAAATGGACATGGCATAAAAGAACTAGTCACATTAGTATGAAAACAATCTGCAAAATTTCTAAGCTAGATCTTGTTAGAGATCTACCCAAAATCAGCATTGAAAAAGAAAAAATATGCGAAGCATGTGCAAAAGGGAAACAAACTAAAAGTAGCTTTCATGCCAAGGATTTCATTTCCACAAATAGAACACTTGAACTACTTCATATCGATTTGTTTGGACCTATCAAAACAACCACTTTAGGAGGTATGAAATATGGCTTCGTAATAGTTAATGATTTCTCAAGATATACATGGGTACTTTTCTTAAAATAGAAGGATGATGCTTTCGAAGCTTTTTGTAAAAAAGTTCAAAATGAAAAAGACTCTCACATCATTTCTGTACGAAGTGATCAAGGAGGAAAATTTATAAACGCTTCCTTCAAAGCATTTTTTGATGAACTTGGTGAAGGTGCAAACACGAGAAGGGGGGGTTGAATTTTGTTTGACTAACTTGAATACTTTTTCTATTTTTGCAGTTTTAAAACAAAACTTGATGTATGAATAAAACAGAGTTAGCAGCGAATGTAAAGTAAATATAAAAACACATAAATTTTATATTGGTTCACCGTTAACGAGGCTACGTCCAGTCCCTTCACCTTGAAGGATTTCACTAATTCAAAACCTTGAATTACAACAATACCACCGACCCTCCAAGTCAGTCTTCTCAAACAGTCTAACAATCCTAGACTTTTGAGGAATACAGCACCTTGACTTCTTAAGTCAAGTCTTCTCCTACCAATCTAACAACCCCAAATTGTAGAAGGAATTACAACACCTTGAATCTAATTGCCAAGCAATCTGCTACCCCTTCTGACTCCCTCAGATTGTAGACTCTACTTCAACAACTTAGATCTAACACAAGGGAAAGAAAAACACGATGGTTGCTTCTGGAAAGATGAAACTCATAATTAACCTCACTGAAAACTTGTGTGTTTGCTTTTGGAAGTGTATGACTCTTCTGTGATTTTTCGATGCTAAGTATTCTGCCTTGAGCCTCCTTTTATAGATGTGGATTAGGGTCTCTTCCAAGCTGAATTTTGAGCTGTATCTTGCTGGATTCTTGTAACACCCCGAGTTTTTAAACAGCGCAAGTGTATTTTTTTTAACCAAAATAAATAAATAAAAGAATTTTCGAATTAATTCAAGATAATTAAAATGAATTTAAAAATTTAGTCGCTTCATGAAATAATACCTCTTAAATTCTAATGACAAGAATAATTAAATAATTACATCATAAATATAACTAAGTAGTTAAATTTTGGGAATTAATACTTCCAATATTATAAAAGGTAATGCATCACAAAAGTCGGTGTCATAACATCTCCAAAAACATCCGGCCGGTGGCCCACTAAAACAGTATCAGAGTACAGAAAAGATTAGCGGAAAAGATATACAATAATTCCAAAATAAATAATTACATCCCCCGAGCTCAAGACCCTATACAACAAGTCTAAACTGATCATGCACTAAAGCTACAGTAGCAAGGGTTCCCTCCGCATCCCATACAAGTCTCGTCTGACTCCGCAGCTCGCCTCGATGTGACGTCCTCCTCCTCATCATACAGGGAAGGATCAGTCTCCTCCGAAGTCATATCTACCCATGATCTGGGCCGCTTCGGCGGTGCTGGAATCTCAAAACAATCATCTGTTGTCCTAGATAGACCCGGAATATCAACTGTTGCTAGCGTTGGTCCTTTATTCTTCTCTCCCACCTCGGGTTCACGCACAGCCCCTCCAGCTACTGGGTTAGGAGTCACCACACCTACCGTGGCCTCCGTCTCAACCCCTTCAATCGGACCCTTCGCGTCCGCAAAAACTCCGTACTCCTTTAATATCAATTTGGAAGGTACCGGAAAATCAATCCTCGCATGAGTGTGTTCTACGTAAGCCACTGCCCCGTCGATCCTGCAAGTCCTCACCAATCTCCTCATGTAAGTCGCCCTGCTTGAGACGGGGTCATATACCCAAGCAGTAGGCAAATGACGGTCATGGAAATCTAGCGACATTTCCGTCGTCTGGGTACCCACCGATGGTACGGGTTTGGGGGTCATCTGAGGGCAAAGCCCAATTTTCCACAATAATTGTAAAGGGTCACCGACCGAAAATAACAATTTCCACATAGCAATTATTTCTAAGATAACAATGTACATACATGGCATGCTCAAATGATATAACAACAGTAATGATGAAGTATGCTTACTTATGAAACGTATACATTAACATCTTTGCGAAATAGCCAATTTACATATTAATTATATTGCAAGTACAACAAAATCAGCAATCACAAACACCCATTCGACACTCAAATTTCAATGGATACTTGCCACCCTCGGTTTCAACTCATCAACTCATATTAAAACATGACTCACAGTCAACCACCCCTACGCAATATGTAAATGCCAATGTACACAACTCTTGGAATTTCCAAGGTGCAGTCTCTCACTGACCAGCACACGCGCAGTCTCTCACGGACCAGCATGATTTTACAAATGGAATGGACCGTCAAATACACGCGGAACCATTCCGTAGCCCGGATAGAATAGACCGTCTAATACACGCGGAACTATTCTACAACCCTTCGCACGGATAGAATGGATCGTCAAATATACGCGGAACCACTCCGTAGTCCGAGTAGAATAGACCGTCTAATACATGCAGGACTACTCTGACCCCGGATAGAATAGATCGTTTAATACACGCGAAACTATTCTATAACCCTTGGTTACTACTTAACTTCGCGGCCCATGACGGTCACCGCATCAACTCTGTGGTCCATCGCGGTCACCACCTGACTATGCAAAGCATGAACATGCGATGTTTTCTCTTCACTAAAAACAGTATGCAAATACCAGCTGAAAATCCAGCCACTCCATTACCACCTCAAACCATCTCAAACCATTTCAACAACTTCATTATCACCACATCAACAAAAAAAATCTCAAGAACGTCATCATCACCACCTCAAACCATCTCAAAAATTCCATTTAATTCATCACAACCCTTCCCAAAGTTTCCCCAACTCTTTAAGTGTATAAACCAATGTTTAAACATCGAATTTTTGAAAAAAAAACCAATATGTATTCGAATACAGCTTCCTTGTATTCGAATACATATGCTAAAACAGTGAAAAAAATCAGCATTCTGTATTCGAATACGAGTTTGTCGTAGCCGAATACAGATGCGAAGTCAGTGGCAAAACCAGCAAATCTGTATTCGAATACGACAGTGTCGTAGTCGGATACAGATGCGAATACAGTGGCAAAAATGGCAATCCTGTATTCGAATACGACAGGGTCGTAGCCGAATACAGATGCTAAGTTAGAAGCAAAAATCACTTATCTGTATTCGAATACGGAGTTTTGTATTCGAATACAAGTTCAAAATTTGAATAAAACAGGAAATTTGCAGGAATGTATTCGAATACACCATTGCCATATTCGAATACACCTTCGAAAACAGTAAAATTTCCATAAGACCTCCACCCATTTTTAAAATCCCTTTCTTTTGAAAACCACCATCAACACCAAAACAAAATCACAGCTTCTTTAACCACCAACGCCAGAATGTTAACAACACAACAGAATCGATTTCCTTCACCACAATAAAACCATAAAAGCATCCTCCACTTAACAACAAATCAACAACCACATAAAAAAAAACAATCTTACCCTCCTAAAATAGTCACAAGACATTACAGCCATAACCCAACACATGTATTTTGATCATCCCAAAATGACATGCAAAGCACTTTCCAGTATCCACACACAACCAAAACATCATTGATGTATCAACCAAAACAGCAACAACACAGATCATAAAAAAAAAACATCAACAGCATGCATTTTCATCATCCATAACAACATGCACAACAAGTTCATTTCCAAACCAGAAAAATCAAATATAGTCACACATCAACATGCATTTATAGCCCTAAATGCAATCTAGAAAGTTGGAAGGTGCCCCTTACCTTAGTTACGTTTTCTTCGCTCATTCACGTTACCGCGACAAAAGTCGGCGAAACTCCCGTTCGCGTCGTCGCTACCAAAGTTAGTTCTTTAGCTCCGTAACGATGAGAGGTACAACTTTCGTTCTTAACACTTTCTGGTTCGGCGCTTGGATTTCCAAATAATTTTACTTTTGAGGATGCTCTTTTGTTACCACCAACACAAAAACAGAATGAGAAGAGGAAGAAGGAAACTGGCGCAGCAGTGAGGAAGGAAAATGTTTCTGATTTCCTTTCTTGCTTCTCACTTACATATATATAGGCATATATGTGCCATCTCACCCAACACAATAATATTATAATATTGCTTGTCCATCAAATACTTAACCACTCTCGTCGTAATTAACAGGTAACATCTTAATTAATTGCCCGATATTTAATTACTCGTAATTAAATTAATTTATCCTTCATCCAATAATTTTTATCCAACCTCCAAAATAAATATTTATATATAGATATATATTTATATATAAATATACATATATTAAATATTTTACAAATATTCCCAAAATACACTTAATATTAAATCCATAATTTAATTTTAAATTTAAGGGTCTTACAATTCTCTTACAAAAATACTCTGACCAATCGGGTTTCATATAAATAAAAAACATATCTTTTTATCTCCAGATTTGTTTTCATAAATAACTTGGGCCAATCCTGTCTTTAATTAATTCTGGAATAGATCTTTCTTCCCGCCAATAGCTTCTGAACTCCCATACGACTTCACTTTATTTTTGTAACAAATCCTTTTAATATTTTGATCAAATTTAATTAAATCTCCACCGTTAATCCTTATGATTAAATATGGACCGTTTGATCTTCTGCGCTAGTCCACATCTGGACCATACTAAGTGATTTGATGTGATCCTCTGATTTCGGCCAACCCTGGACCACACTTTCTGATCTTCTGATCTCGGCCAACCTGGACTTGCAAACTGATCTGCTGTGATCCTCTGATCTCGGCCAATGCTGACCACACGTTCTGACCTTCTGATTTCGGCCAACACAAGGCCACGGTCTGATCTCGGCCAACACTGGGCCATATAATTAAATCTTGACCATTGATCTGAACCTTTTCCCTCTGATCTGGACCAATTCTGAACTGGGTCTGGATTGAACTAAAATTAAATCTGGACAAATGATATTTCAGTCTGGACATTTTACCTTCTGATTTGGATCAGGTCTGGATCAAATCTGGACATCATTTCTGCCTTTGGAAGTGTATGACTCTTCTGTGATTTTTCGATGCTAAGTATTCTGCCTTGAGCCTCCTTTTATAGATGTGGATTAGGGTCTCTTCCAAGCTGAATTTTGAGCTGTATCTTGCTGGATTCTTGTAACACCCCGAGTTTTTAAACAGCGCAAGTGTATTTTTTTTAACCAAAATAAATAAATAAAAGAATTTTCGAATTAATTCAAGATAATTAAAATGAATTTAAAAATTTAGTCGCTTCATGAAATAATACCTCTTAAATTCTAATGACAAGAATAATTAAATAATTACATCATAAATATAACTAAGTAGTTAAATTTTGGGAATTAATACTTCCAATATTATAAAAGGTAATGCATCACAAAAGTCGGTGTCATAACATCTCCAAAAACATCCGGCCGGTGGCCCACTAAAACAGTATCAGAGTACAGAAAAGATTAGCGGAAAAGATATACAATAATTCCAAAATAAATAATTACATCCCCCGAGCTCAAGACCCTATACAACAAGTCTAAACTGATCATGCACTAAAGCTACAGTAGCAAGGGTTCCCTCCGCATCCCATACAAGTCTCGTCTGACTCCGCAGCTCGCCTCGATGTGACGTCCTCCTCCTCATCATACAGGGAAGGATCAGTCTCCTCCGAAGTCATATCTACCCATGATCTGGGCCGCTTCGGCGGTGCTGGAATCTCAAAACAATCATCTGTTGTCCTAGATAGACCCGGAATATCAACTGTTGCTAGCGTTGGTCCTTTATTCTTCTCTCCCACCTCGGGTTCACGCACAGCCCCTCCAGCTACTGGGTTAGGAGTCACCACACCTACCGTGGCCTCCGTCTCAACCCCTTCAATCGGACCCTTCGCGTCCGCAAAAACTCCGTACTCCTTTAATATCAATTTGGAAGGTACCGGAAAATCAATCCTCGCATGAGTGTGTTCTACGTAAGCCACTGCCCCGTCGATCCTGCAAGTCCTCACCAATCTCCTCATGTAAGTCGCCCTGCTTGAGACGGGGTCATATACCCAAGCAGTAGGCAAATGACGGTCATGGAAATCTAGCGACATTTCCGTCGTCTGGGTACCCACCGATGGTACGGGTTTGGGGGTCATCTGAGGGCAAAGCCCAATTTTCTACAATAATTGTAAAGGGTCACCGACCGAAAATAACAATTTCCACATAGCAATTATTTCTAAGATAACAATGTACATACATGGCATGCTCAAATGATATAACAACAGTAATGATGAAGTATGCTTACTTATGAAACGTATACATTAACATCTTTGCGAAATAGCCAATTTACATATTAATTATATTGCAAGTACAACAAAATCAGCAATCACAAACACCCATTCGACACTCAAATTTCAATGGATACTTGCCACCCTCGGTTTCAACTCATCAACTCATATTAAAACATGACTCACAGTCAACCACCCCTACGCAATATGTAAATGCCAATGTACACAACTCTTGGAATTTCCAAGGTGCAGTCTCTCACTGACCAGCACACGCGCAGTCTCTCACGGACCAGCATGATTTTACAAATGGAATGGACCGTCAAATACACGCGGAACCATTCCGTAGCCCGGATAGAATAGACCGTCTAATACACGCGGAACTATTCTACAACCCTTCGCACGGATAGAATGGATCGTCAAATATACGCGGAACCACTCCGTAGTCCGAGTAGAATAGACCGTCTAATACATGCAGGACTACTCTGACCCCGGATAGAATAGATCGTTTAATACACGCGAAACTATTCTATAACCCTTGGTTACTACTTAACTTCGCGGCCCATGACGGTCACCGCATCAACTCTGTGGTCCATCGCGGTCACCACCTGACTATGCAAAGCATGAACATGCGATGTTTTCTCTTCACTAAAAACAGTATGCAAATACCAGCTGAAAATCCAGCCACTCCATTACCACCTCAAACCATCTCAAACCATTTCAACAACTTCATTATCACCACATCAACAAAAAAAATCTCAAGAACGTCATCATCACCACCTCAAACCATCTCAAAAATTCCATTTAATTCATCACAACCCTTCCCAAAGTTTCCCCAACTCTTTAAGTGTATAAACCAATGTTTAAACATCGAATTTTTGAAAAAAAAACCAATATGTATTCGAATACAGCTTCCTTGTATTCGAATACATATGCTAAAACAGTGAAAAAAATCAGCATTCTGTATTCGAATACGAGTTTGTCGTAGCCGAATACAGATGCGAAGTCAGTGGCAAAACCAGCAAATCTGTATTCGAATACGACAGTGTCGTAGTCGGATACAGATGCGAATACAGTGGCAAAAATGGCAATCCTGTATTCGAATACGACAGGGTCGTAGCCGAATACAGATGCTAAGTTAGAAGCAAAAATCACTTATCTGTATTCGAATACGGAGTTTTGTATTCGAATACAAGTTCAAAATTTGAATAAAACAGGAAATTTGCAGGAATGTATTCGAATACACCATTGCCATATTCGAATACACCTTCGAAAACAGTAAAATTTCCATAAGACCTCCACCCATTTTTAAAATCCCTTTCTTTTGAAAACCACCATCAACACCAAAACAAAATCACAGCTTCTTTAACCACCAACGCCAGAATGTTAACAACACAACAGAATCGATTTCCTTCACCACAATAAAACCATAAAAGCATCCTCCACTTAACAACAAATCAACAACCACATAAAAAAAAACAATCTTACCCTCCTAAAATAGTCACAAGACATTACAGCCATAACCCAACACATGTATTTTGATCATCCCAAAATGACATGCAAAGCACTTTCCAGTATCCACACACAACCAAAACATCATTGATGTATCAACCAAAACAGCAACAACACAGATCATAAAAAAAAAACATCAACAGCATGCATTTTCATCATCCATAACAACATGCACAACAAGTTCATTTCCAAACCAGAAAAATCAAATATAGTCACACATCAACATGCATTTATAGCCCTAAATGCAATCTAGAAAGTTGGAAGGTGCCCCTTACCTTAGTTACGTTTTCTTCGCTCATTCACGTTACCGCGACAAAAGTCGGCGAAACTCCCGTTCGCGTCGTCGCTACCAAAGTTAGTTCTTTAGCTCCGTAACGATGAGAGGTACAACTTTCGTTCTTAACACTTTCTGGTTCGGCGCTTGGATTTCCAAATAATTTTACTTTTGAGGATGCTCTTTTGTTACCACCAACACAAAAACAGAATGAGAAGAGGAAGAAGGAAACTGGCGCAGCAGTGAGGAAGGAAAATGTTTCTGATTTCCTTTCTTGCTTCTCACTTACATATATATAGGCATATATGTGCCATCTCACCCAACACAATAATATTATAATATTGCTTGTCCATCAAATACTTAACCACTCTCGTCGTAATTAACAGGTAACATCTTAATTAATTGCCCGATATTTAATTACTCGTAATTAAATTAATTTATCCTTCATCCAATAATTTTTATCCAACCTCCAAAATAAATATTTATATATAGATATATATTTATATATAAATATACATATATTAAATATTTTACAAATATTCCCAAAATACACTTAATATTAAATCCATAATTTAATTTTAAATTTAAGGGTCTTACAATTCTCTTACAAAAATACTCTGACCAATCGGGTTTCATATAAATAAAAAACATATCTTTTTATCTCCAGATTTGTTTTCATAAATAACTTGGGCCAATCCTGTCTTTAATTAATTCTGGAATAGATCTTTCTTCCCGCCAATAGCTTCTGAACTCCCATACGACTTCACTTTATTTTTGTAACAAATCCTTTTAATATTTTGATCAAATTTAATTAAATCTCCACCGTTAATCCTTATGATTAAATATGGACCGTTTGATCTTCTGCGCTAGTCCACATCTGGACCATACTAAGTGATTTGATGTGATCCTCTGATTTCGGCCAACCCTGGACCACACTTTCTGATCTTCTGATCTCGGCCAACCTGGACTTGCAAACTGATCTGCTGTGATCCTCTGATCTCGGCCAATGCTGACCACACGTTCTGACCTTCTGATTTCGGCCAACACAAGGCCACGGTCTGATCTCGGCCAACACTGGGCCATATAATTAAATCTTGACCATTGATCTGAACCTTTTCCCTCTGATCTGGACCAATTCTGAACTGGGTCTGGATTGAACTAAAATTAAATCTGGACAAATGATATTTCAGTCTGGACATTTTACCTTCTGATTTGGATCAGGTCTGGATCAAATCTGGACATCATTTCTTCTGGTCTAGACTTAGTTTCATACCCTGAACCATGCTATCTTTTGGTATGGGTCAAATCTGGATTGAATCTCTTGTTCTAGACCCATTAATTTATCCTCTGATTAAGTCTGGATCAAGTCTGGGTTGTTTTCTCATTTCACTGCCAGGCCATCTTCTGGTCATAATAACTTCGGGTCTAAGTCTGACTAATGATTCCTTCTTGTCTGGATCAAATCTCCCTCTGGCAGGCTTTCTTCTAGTCTGGTCCAGGTCTCCTTCTGACTTTGCTTCCTTCTGATCTGGGCCAGCAAAGATATCCTCTGGTAATTTCAGGATGCATCCTCTGGTACCTTCTGGATGCATTATCTGGTGTCTTCATCTTCTACCTCTGGAACCTTTATCTTCTGGTGGCATTTAATGTAATCTTTCTAAGTACAAAATAAGGTTACATGGAGTGCTTTTGTAAACGTCAAAATCCTAAGTACTTAGAACCAACTTGGTTCCAACACTTGGCATTTCCCACAATCTGTCATGTGCTAGAACTCCTCAACAAAATGGGGTTGTTGAGCGCAAAAACATAATGTTGTAGGAAATGGCAACAATGATCTTGAAAGAATCCAATGTTGAAAAATACTTTTGGGCAGAAGCTTTAAACACTTCTTGATATATTCTAAATCATGTATCAATCAAGAAAATCATCAACAAGACACCATATGAAATCTGGAAAAACAGAAAAACAAACATTTCATACTTTCACATTTTTGGTTACTATTGCTACATCCTAAATAACAAAGAAAATCTTGGAAAATTCGACGCAAAATCGGATAAGGTCATTTTTTTGGGTTATTCAACTAATTCTAAAGGCTATCGCATATTTAATTTAAGGACCAAAACTGTTGAAATTAGCATGCATATATTATTTGATGAATTTAACGATCTTGATCTAAGTAAAAAGGATGATGAAGGAGAAACATAGACTGTAGAGCAACAGCCGGCAGCAACTCTAGAAAACGAGATTGATAAACAGTCTCCTTTTCATACCCTTCTTAGAAGTTGAAAAACAGTAGGAGATCATCCTCAAGACCAAATCATTGGAAATATTTCAAGCGAAATCAGAACAAGAAGAGCAATCAAAAATGATATTGACAACAACATGGCAATGATATCCCAGATTGAACCCAAGTCAATTAAAGAAGCCATAGAAGATCAATCCTGGATAGACGCCATGAAAAAAGAACTATTGCAGTTCGAGAAAACTGAAGTCTGGACTTTAGTACCAGATCCTCAAGAACAAACAATCATTGGAACACGATGGGTATTCAGAAACAAGCTAAATGAAGATGGAAAAGTCATTAGAAACAAAGCAAGATTGGTAGCACAAGGGTATAATCAACAGGAAGGCATAGATTATGACGAAACCTTTGCTCCGGTTGCAAGCAAATGATCTCATTTTAATCTTGTAGCTTATCGTGATGTTGACTATGCTGGAGACAAGATTGAAAGAAAAACCACTAGTGGAGCATGCCAATTCCTTGGAGAAGCTCTAATCAGCTGGTCTTGCAGAAAGCAGAACACAATTGCATTGTCAACCACTGAAGCTGAATATGTATCAGCTGCAAACTATTGTTCTCAAGTTTTATGGATTAAAAACCATCTTGAAGACTTCTCAGTAAGTTATTCCAGTATTCCAATATTTTGTGATAACACTACCGCTATCAATCTTTCAAAAAATCCCATCGAACACTCAAGGTCTAAACACATTGAGAGAAAACATCATTTTATTATAGATCACGTAAACAAAATGGACATTGAACTAATCTTTGTTGATTCTAACAAACATTCTTGGTTTAGTACAAACATTCTTGGTTTGATACAAGCAATCTTGGTTTAAAGCAAACATTCTTAGTTTCCCTCTTTCTCAAGCATTAAATGCATGAGTCCTTTCCTGTCCCAGAAAGCAAACACGTTCCTCTGTATTGACTGATCATCATCCTACTTTCATCTTTTCCCACGTAAACCATCATTTCAATTTCATCAACTTTTCAACTTCCACTCCACTATCTCCTCATTGCCCTCAACTGCATACTCTAAAAAATTATGTAACTTAAAGAAAGCCTTTTTCTTAAACACGCTTCTCACTCCCTCTCCAAACCTCTATAACTTCTACATTTTCTGCAAAACCTCATTCCTCTCTGTTCAAAAATTCAAAAAATGGCGTGCACAAAACAATCAGCAAAAAAACCTAATCCCCGAACACCGTCTCCCTCACCATCACCTCCGTCCTCCCCTTTCAAAACGAGGTCTCTGTCACCACCGCCTCGACATACCCCCTGAAACGTCCTATAAGAAGACTTTCTCTGATCTTTCATCTCCATCTCCTAATCGCTCTCCTAATCCTATCGCTCATACATTGTTATCCACCCTCAACCCTATCTGAAATGGCTCTTGAACCCAAAAATCGCCAAAACGAAAGTCCATGTGAATCATGGCTGGGGTCGGTACGTCCTCAAAACCTAAGAACGTCGATAATATTGTGCATGTCATCTCTGATGATGATGAATAATCTGACTCTATTCAACCCTCACTACACACTTGTCCACAAAACCTACCTCCCTTCCAAAGAACAACTCAAAACAGCAAAAAAGCTTTTCACCTCCTTTTCTTCACCCTCAAAAACCATCTTTGAAAAAGGCCACACCCAAACTCAAAACCAATACTTCCCTCACCCTAAACCCTAGACTCAAGGGTAGGAATCCAGAAAGTCACATTTAAGAAAATTCCTCTCAAGAACGATCTTCATCTAAGAGTACCTCTCTAGAACGTTCTGGAAAACAACGGCCCTCCGTATCAAAGCCAAAATCCAAAACAACCACAAAAGGACCAACGATTCATATTCCACCACTCATACCGTCAAACCTTCAAGACATTTATCAAGAGAAATGGGCACAACGCTCTATAGGCATAGGTCGAGTTTTTATGCTAAAAATATATCCTATGAAGGAATATCAATTAAGCATCACACTCATGCCCTTGGCTGGACATATATTTTTTTTGCAAATCTCGGATTGCTTCTATCCAGAAGTAATTAGGGTTTTCCACTGCCAAGCAAAAGCCTATGCTGACGAATCCCTGATTGTGTCAAACATCAAGAGGATAGAAATATGTCTTGATCCGATCATCCTTGCTAAAATTCTTCAAATACCATCAGAAGGAATTTCAGTCTTTGGAAAAAGATGGGATTCTTTCATGAACATTACTAGATTAGAAGTCTTACAGGAACTTTTTCAGCCTAGCTCCACCCATTTCGTTGATGCTGATCTGAAACCTATCCCAAAAAATTTCAATAACATAAGCCAACATATAATCCTTCCTCACTGTGGAAGCCATGAAACCGTATCCGACAGCGACAACTTAGTCATTTATCACCTCCTTCATTCCAAGAAGATCAATCTCCCTTATCTCATCCTTCAACACATGATTGCAGTTGTCTAGAAAGACTATAAAAGGAACATTGTTCCTTACGGGATGATGTTAACCAAGGTTTTTCGACACTTCAACATCCCTCTGGATACAGAAGAATCCAAAATCAAGATTTCCAAAATCTCCACCAAAACATCTCTCATATGAAAAAGGATAAATTTGCTCCAACTCCATTTGCATTTCTATCAATCTCTACCGAACGCAAACGATCTTCACTCACAGCCACTCCTACTCCCTTGAACGACAACGTACAAATTACTTCTACTTTTGCATCTATTCCTGTGCATGCTCCATCTGATACTCATGTTCGAACTGCTTCTTCGAGTCAAGAACCTCCTCCAGCACAAAACCTCTCCAGGATGTCACCTATTTTCCTCTCACTTCAAAAAACAGACTTATCCTTATTCGGTGTAAGTAAGTTCTTAAACCTTCTTGATACTCCTGGTCCATCTGTTGGTCAAGAACATTTCTCTACAGGAACCCTACCAAACATTAGCTCTTCCTTCACAACACTATCCACATTCTGCACAACACCAAATACATCCCACGCCTCTGTTGATCCTGATGAAACACGTCATACAAAGAGAACCAAGAACGCAAAACACTCCTCTAATACTGACAATATTTTTTATGCTCTTCAAATCATCACCAACAGGATAAAGAAAATGCCCTCCTGCGATCGTGGATCACTACTCAGCTAGCACCAAAATTGGGCTTTGATCCTCCTTCAAATCTTCCACCTCCCATATTTCCTGATCTCCCCAAGCAGTCGTCATCATCCGAGGGCTCCTCTCCGTCTCTGTCTATTTGAAGTTCTATCCCTGCTGGCATCCCCTGACTTTTTGATTTGACAAAAGGGGGAGAGTTTATTTTGATCTTTAATTCATTTGCGTAATTTGTAATATTGTTTAATTTTATTATCTATGTTATTTGCTGATAGTCTTACTACTATTTGACAATCTCTATATTTATGCAAACTTGTTTTACAAATTTATATTAGCTATGCATACATGTTTTACAATTGCTCATATATCTAATTCTGAAAAACGATTTCAAATGATCATGTTAAGCATAATTTGAGGGGGAGTAGATCCTAATGATTATGTTTCTGCTTAAAAAATTTTATGTTCATACCATCAGTTTTCAAGGATAGTAATAGCATAATCTGAGGGGGAGCAATTCCAAAAAATTAGAATCAAAATTAACATGTTTTGTCATCATCAAAAAGGGGGAGATTTTTTAGACAAAAAAATCCATTTTCAAGTGTTTTAATGATGAACAAAAACAAGCTAATTAATCTTATTAATTATGATTCTAATCATAAAAATTTAACATATCTTCTTGAGTGTTTTATCAAAGAAATGGATCAAAAGCAAATAACCACAAGACTGTTCCAAGATCAATCTTGAACTCGACAAAGAACAACTCTCTCAAATATAAGATCATATCAAACTTAAAATAAGAAGGGTTTTGATCTACAAAATTAGTTTGAAGTCTGGACAAACATTGACTAATCAAAAGAAACTCATCAAGCCAAAACAGCATGCGCAAGTGCATTTCAGCCATCAAAAGTCATTCACGATTGAGGGATTACGTTTCACGAAACAGATCAAGCTCAAGACTAATCCAGAAAGAAGATTACATCTCAAAGAATTGTGATAAAACTCTGCAGCAGAATCTGAAACCAAAGAACAAACAGAAAGCAGTCAAATCCCAAAAATTGGAAACGAAGATTGATCTGGAAATTAGCTTGAACTATCTTCTTTCAAATATGACACATGCCTAAAAGCTCATAGCCTTTAAAGTTTGTATTTTAAACGGCTACATGAGCTGGCAAGGTCTCTAAAAAGTATATAAAAAGAACACCAAGGCAAGGGAAATATCATCAAATTCTAGAGCAATCAATCTCCATAAAAGATCATCATTCTTAAGTATCATCAAGCTCGAAAAAAATAGCAAAGCTCTCATTCTCTGTTATCAACATCAAAAGTCAAGCTTAGAAACATGTTTGCTCAAAACAGAAACTCAAACAAGTGTTGAGATATTGTTGATCAAATCAAATCTCTTTCAAAACAATCATTTGTTAAATCCAAACACTATAGAGGTAGAGGTAGTGTGAGGAATCATGTAAAAATCTTTGAGAGGATAAGTGTAAAGCTACTTTCAAGTGTAGGGAAGTAATCTGTGATATTTTTTCAAAGTTAAAGATAAACTGTTTTAAATCAAAGTTGATCAGTTAAGGGAGAAACATGATCAATCTTGTTTTGACCAAGTTAGTGGAAAAACTCACAAGATTGTGAGAACTGGACATAGCCCACGGTTGGGTGAACCAGTATACATTACTGTGTGATTCTCTTCTCTCTTATCTTCATTTTAATTATCACGTGCACATTACTAATCACATTTAACATTTTACTTATTTCTAACCAAAGATCAATCTGCATTCTTATTTATCAAACCAAGATCAATCTTGAGTTTTAAAATACATTGTAGAAATTTTTAAAAAGGGGTCACAATAAAAACCCCCCTTTCTTGTGACCAACATTGTCATTTCATGGTGTTCCTCTAATCCATCAATGAGTCTCAAAAGATTCATTCTCTTTTATCTTGGATAGACTAAGATCTAAACTCACAAATTGAAAAGGTAACTTTCTTTCATTTTCAAGTAAAGTCACTCATGCTCAATCATCTCTACCTATCATTACTGCTTATGTGATTCAAGTCATGTCAATTCCTAGTTCTACTTGTGACGAAGCGAATAGATTATAGCGCAACTTCATTTGGGGTGGTATAACTTGTTAAGACAAACTCTCATTTTAAACTTTTGATGAAAATAAACAAAAGTTAATTGAGAACGTTAATTATGATTCTAAAATGTTATGTTAATTTAACTTGTGCTTTTGAGTGTATTAATTCAAAGATAGGATTCAAGTAAAGCCAAGAAATTTGCATAAAGCAAAAATCTGAACAGACAAGAACAAAGAACATTCCTGACAAATTTGGAAAACGAAGAATGTTCTCCAGGTCCAAGTATGGTCAAGACAGCTTCAAGATCAATCAATCTCCATTAATTGAATGTAGATATTGCCTCTGGAATTTACATCAGTATTATAAGTACTTAACAAGGAACATATAACATCCATTATAATCAAAGAAGTCATTCAACTCACAAAGAAAAAAAAGCAATGAATCAAGCTGGTCCAAGTAAGACTGAACAATCTCCAGCTTAACTGTCAAGAATGATAAACAATCTTGATAATGTACAAGGCATAAGACAGTTTCCAAAATGATCAGAAAATCGTCCAGATTGATTATCAATCTCCAAGAAATTCAAAAGCTCAAAAGTCTAGATTGATCATCAATCTCCAGCAGCTTCAGTACAGCTTTCTGCAACAACTCTTCATGATGTTTTCAAATCAGTTTTAAGAAAGATCAAGACTCCAGTTCAAGCTAAAGGCATCATCACATATCTGAAGTATTAAAAGATCATTAGACTCAAAAGAATCTGATCAAGAACAAAGATTTTAGCCCAGTCAAAACATAACTTAACAGTAGTCTCATATTCTAACAAACAATCCCATTATTATTGTGTAAAAACTCAAGACTATAAGTGTTGAGTATTGTTTGAGTAGATTGTAAGAAATCCTTTTATGGTTAAAAGGTGAAGTGTAAACTCCTATGTAAAGATTGATAGGTAGACTGAATGTGTATCTTTCTGGATGGAAAGATTACAGATTGTAAACAGATCAAGATCGATCTAGACTAGGTGCTGTAAATCATGAAGGTTCTTGTTTTAAACACTTGTGAGGACTGGACGTAGCCCGAGTTGGGTGAACTAGGATATATCCTTGTGTGGTATCTCTTATCCTTTATCTCTTTATTAAGTCTGATTGATTTTCAAGTTAAAAATACAAACTATTTTTCTGATTTTTAACTAACCAAGAACGTTATCTGTTTTCTGATAAAAACCAAGAACGTTCTCCGTTTTCTGTTTTCTTAACCAAGATCATTCTTGAGTTAAATCTTAAGTTTTTTCAACAGATTTTAAAAAGGAAGATTTACAATTCAAACCACCCCTTCCTTGTAAATCAATTTTTCTACTTCATAACTAAACATAGAGCATGTCATTTGATCTCTTGGAAAACAATTTGCAAGCCAATACACGAAGGAGGACTTGGCTTCAAGAATTTGGAAGTCCTTAATCAGGCATCTATGACCAAACTTGTTTAGCAATGGTTGCGGACAGTGACAAAATTGTGGGTTTAACTAGCCAAAGCCAAGTATAATTGTGGTATTATGAACACCCCTCTTATCCAACAACGCAACATTGCTTCAAATACTTGGAGGAATATTTGTAAATTGTGACACAATATCGGAAGTAATGTGCAATGTGTTATTCGTGATGGTCATTGTACAAAATTTTGGAATGACTGCTGGATAACAGGCTGTGGAAAGCTTGTTGACTCAATACCTCAAGCCATTCCACCTAGAGAATATCAGTTTTCCATATCAAGCTACACCAATGGTACAAATTGGAGTAAACTTCAACAAATTATGCTTGGGTCAATTCGTGAGAAAATTTGATCCTTGAAGCCTCCAACCGATGCTTTTCCAGATTTTCCACATGGTTGTCAGCCACTAACGGTCAATTTACTCTTAAGTCAGCCTATAATAACCTCACAAACCAGGAGATCAATAATGACTCGATAAATATTATTCAAGGAGGTTTGAAATTGGCAAGGTTCAACCAGAGTTATAATGACGCTTTGGAAGATGGCACACAGAAAACTCTTGACAAACTCATGGACAAAAAGAAAATTATACGCGTAATTATTTTAATCCGCATAAAATTTAAATATCTAATTAGTCAATTACAAAGTTACATGTCCAATTGTCCATATAAAGGTTTGTTATTAGATTGGTCCCTTGGAGGTTGAACCGTATAAATGGGCCTAGCAGATAGACTAACATAACATATTTTTACAGTCGAATTTAAAATATTAAGAAAATTGTGGTGTCTTTAGGGTATTGGTTAAATAAAAATTAGATTTGAAATTTCTTTCATTTTGATCTCTATTTCACAAATTTAAAAAAATTCAATTTTACCACTATCATCTTTACTTTTCTCATTTTGTTTTTTTGGTTTTTAAAATTTTTAGTAGATAAAAAAAATTGTTTTCGAAATTTTCGATAAAAAAATAATTGAAAAATGAATTTTCTAGTAGTTATTTTCAACTAAAAATTCATATTTTGAATTTTCTGGTATTTATTTTGTTAACCGGAAAATTTAAAATTAAAATTTCGTAGTACAAAATAACTACCAACAAATTCATTTTCGAATTTTTCAGTTAACAAAATAATTATTGAAAAATTTATTGTATAAGAATTCCACAGAAAAAATATATATTTTTTTTCTGGATTTTTTCGAATAGGGAGTATGTGTGAATTGTACATATATTTTTTTACTTTTAATATTGACCACACGGATATTTTGAGAAGTTCATAGACAAAAATTACAAATGTGGAGTTTAAGTCTAACCATATGTGTATAAAATCCAATTTTTCGATAAAATACGTTATTTAATCAAATAGATGTGAAAATGTTTTTTATTTTTCAAAATTTATATTAATTTTATTTGTCAACAAGGAGATTAAAAATTCCTAAAATAAACACTTGTCTGCATTTTCAAAAACAATAAAAATGACAAAAATAATAGTTTTTATTATTTTTTTCATAAATGTATAATCATTAGACCTTGGCTAACATTTCATCTTTTCTCAATAACAAATTCACAAAACTTCACTTCAAAATTTCTCTTGTATTTTTAGTATCAAGTTTAAATGAACACATTTTAGAATGTGAAAATAAAAAATGTTTTCACAAAATAAACAACACACTAAAGTGAAAACAAAAATATTTTAACAAAATAAACAAATCCTAAATTAATCAAAAGACCAAATTAAGAGTTAGTTTGCTAAACAATGATTTTTTGGTGACTGGTTTACTTAAAACTTTTAAAATTTTAATTAATTAATCGTAAAACTTTTAAAATTTGAAGTATTAAATTGTTACTCCCTCTATGTTCAATTATTATAAAAAATACAGATTTAATTACATATAAAAAATTTAAATACATTTACTTGAAGTATTTCATATAAAAAATTGAAATACATTTACTTACATACCCCTCTATGTTCAATTTGAAGTATTTCATATAAAAAATTGAAATACATTTACTTACATACCCCTAATTAAATATTATCTGTTTGCACCATTAAGAAATTAATAAAAGGATATTTTTTAAATAATAACATGATTAGATTAGTTGACATTTTCTTATATTTGAACGATTCACCTAAGTATGTTCGTATTTTTTTTCATTTTCGTCGTGTAAGTTTTTTTCTTCAATTTATTTCTTATAAGTTTAATTTAGTTTTAAAATTATCTCTACCGTTAGTTGCGTGGCAAAGAGAAGAGTGGCGTGGTAGTTTGATGTCATAGATGAATAAATTAAATAATTAAAAAGATTTAGTGATTAAATTGATTAATAAAATGAAAAAAAGAAATGAAGGAAATTTGAATGTGTTATTATTCCTCCATCAAAAATTAGAAATACGTTTGGGATTAAGGTTCTCTCATCCTTTCTTGCATCACCATTACCATATCATTAACATCGTATCACCATCTTCGAATCACCATAATGGCATAACTACTTATACCCACCGTAATTTTTAATATCAAACTTTCTTGCAACCATAAACAACATGATCAGTAAAACATGTATCTGCTCCCCACAACCCTCACACACAACATAAACAACATTCAAATAAACTCATTCTCAAAAAAATAAAAAGACAAACGAAATGAAATAATACATCACACATAAACATAAACGACAAATAAATAAACTTTAACAGAAGAAACAAAAATTCACCATTCCCACGAACAGAAATAGAAAATGAGGGACAAAAAAGTATCGAAATCATACCTTTAGTCTCTCATTCACAACCTTACCTTCAATCATGTTTTGAATATGATAATGTAATGATGGTGATTCAATGTTGGTGATCTAGTAATGCTGATGCTATGATAGAGAAAGGAGGAGATAACCCTAATCATATCCTCAAAATTTTGGATGGAGGGGCTAAAACATAACAACTTCAACTTTCTTTTATTTTTTTTTCCATTTCTTTTTTAATCAATTTAATTACTTAATTTCATTTTTTTTAATTATTTAATTTATTCCTCTGCTATGTCAAACTGTCACGTCACTCGTTAGTTTGCTACATAAGTTTTTTTAAGACAAGAATTTAAAACTAAATAAAATTGAGTTTACAAAGTTTAAATTAAAAAAAAATTTACAGGACGAAAATAAGAAAGGATCAAACTTTGACGAATCAAATATTTAAGCCTAATTCAATTGAATAAAATGTATCCAATTTTTTGATTATAATTGAGTTCGGGTTATTAATACATTGATAAATATAATTTTGGGAAATGAATTTGACAAAATTTATCATTCATTGTATCTATAACGAGTAATCTTTAGGTTACTATTGTAATACATTGTATGCTCAATTAGAATAATTAAATGCATAATTTTTGATATTTCATGTAAAATACATTTATTAGTATACCCATAATTAAATGTTATCTTTTCACATTACAAACTAATGCGAGGATGTTTTAGAAATAATAAATATTAAATGTGGTTAGATTAGTTGACATTTTCTTATATTTAAATTGAATAAAATGTATGCAATTTCTTTGTTTATAATTGAGTTTGGAGTATTAAGACATTGATAAATATAATTTTGGGAAAAGGAATTTGGTTAATTTTATCATTATATCTATAATGAGTAGTCTTTAAGTTACTACTATGATACATTGCATGCTCAATTAGAAAATATCTACACACAACATTAGAGGGTTTGGTGGTTTATGGTGAGATGAAAGGATTTACGGCAAAAAATAAGTCATCATGAAAGTTATATATTGTTATTTTTTAGATTTACTGTAGAGAAAACATTAGAACTTGAAAAAATATGCTCTACCGTGATAACAAAATTGTTATCACGTGTTTGAAATACATATGTTTCTACAAAGTTATAATATTAATGATGTCAAAAATAATGATTGAATTTGTATTGATTTAAATTGATATGTTAATATGAAACAAAAGACACCACAACAAGACGATAAATTAAAACACTCCATTAAGATGAAGAATAAATATAACGCCACACAAAGACGATGAAACCATAAAAAAACACGAGCGAAAAATTAAATTTATATAAAAATCACTTATTTGAATAAAAATAAATAAAAACTAATTTAAAAGAGTGATTTTAGATAAAAAAAATTAACCTTAAATATATTTTATTGTTTTTGAAGAAGTGAAAAGTCGATCAAAAGTTGAAGATGGGAATAGCTGAAAGAGGCTCTAAGATTAAATTGTCTTAAAACATGTATACTAGATAAGAAAAAACTTCTAAATAATTAAAAAATAAATAAATTTTATATGTAAATGATGTTTTTATTTAATAGAAAATACTTGTGCATATCTTGTAACACTTGTGAATACTTAAAAATCAATTAAATATTTATTTAGCAAAGAGCACTTGTTAAAAGTTGAAATATGGACATAAAATATTAAAAAGTGTACATTCAATATTTTGAAATTGTAAAAATTGAAACTTTTGACTTAAAAACTCTTTTTTAATACCTTTGTCCATTAATATAAGAATCGATTTTTTTTACTTTTATTTTAAGAAATTGGTAGAGTAAATTAATGTGTTTATTTATGTATTAATTCTAAAATAATTATTATATAGTATTTCCTTTTTTATTTTCTTAATAAATATTCTCAAAACACTTGTTAGCACCTTTATTTTATAATTAGTATCAGTATTCGTATATACTAATTGTCATCCCGCTTCTTACATCTAATTATATGCTCATTTGAAAGATAAATCACTTTTATATTTTGGCAATATCCCAAACAAAAATAATAATTTAATAAAGCAATTTAGACACAAAACTAATAATTAAAGCAAAAGAAATTATGACAAAGTAGATGTCAATTTCATTATCATACAAAACGTGTGGCACATTATGAGTCCCCCACACAAAAGAATTCCATTCCAAATTAAATCCCAACACAAAAACCATGGCTTTCCCATAACCAAATATCAGGGACCCCTCCATTCACATGCTCATGCTTCCTTAAAATCAATGCTCCTGATTTTATTCTCAAAACACATCTCAGCCGTCCAAATATAGACCAAAGGGTTGTTGAACATGTCCCACTCTTGTCCTCCCAATAAGGGGACATATCACTTTAAACCTGTTGATTCTTCTACCGACAACTTAACTTGCCTTTGTCCATAATTTATGTATTAAAATTTAATACAATGTTTAATTTAATTTTAATTAATTAATGTTATAATGACAAAGTGATTGATTCCTATAAAACACAACCTTGCATTCCCAACTTTTCACAATTGGTAACACTTTCCTCTTTTTCTATAAAGGAATAGTAGCATCAAATTCTTGAAACTTATAATCACTATATATATATTTTTTAACAACAAGTGTTTGAATAATTGATTTAGAAGAGTTTTATTTTTGCATAGGTTGATATTATTTTCATTTTTGTGATCACATAAGGAAGATGGAAAAAAATGTGGAATATGGAAATGATCTCAATTTCAATGAAACAGAACTTAGATTGGGGTTACCAGGAACAGAGGAAAAGAAGGAGAAAACCAAAACAATGCAAGGTTGTGCTAAAAACAACAAAAGACAATTACCTCAAACTTCTGAAGAATCTGTTTCAATTTCTAAGGCTTCAAATGATCAACATGTGGAGAGTGCTGCAGCCCCTCCTTCCAAGTAAGTTTGAATAAAAAAAAAACTAAAATTTTCTCGATCTTGAATCATCTACAACTATTGTATGGTGTAACAGCCCTAAAGACCATTAAATTTAGAGAATTTCTAAATTTAATAGTTTTTATCACTGCTGCCACATACAACGAGTGTAGAGAAATCAAATACAGTTTTCTCTTGATGAAAAAAAATATTGAAGAATGTTATTTATTTTAATTTATAATTTTCATTTGGATGTGATTTTTGAGCTAATTGATTCAATTTGTTGTTGTTAATGTAGGGCAAAGATAGTTGGGTGGCCACCAATAAGATCTTACAGGAAAAATAGTTTGCAAGAGGCTGAAGTTGGTGGGATCTTTGTTAAAGTGAGCATGGATGGAGCTCCTTATCTTAGAAAGATTGATTTAAGGGTTTATGGGGATTACCAAGAACTCCTCAAAGCTTTAGAAACCATGTTCAAGTTGACCATAGGTAAGATAGATAGAAAGTTTTGAAGATCTTTGATATTGCATAAAACTACAATTAATAAATATAATTGATGCATTCTTTATTACTTTTTTAAATTTGAATCATTTGTAGCTCTTATATGGTGTAGTAGTTATAAATATAATTTGATTTAGAGAGACAAAATTTATCACTCAAAATTTAATGGCGACTACAGCAACCGCTACCATATAACAGTTGTAGATGATCAAAAGTTCAAACATCCGCTTTTAGTAATAGTCTAGGCCTGAAAAATCTTAGTAACAGTTGTTGCAAACCATTTTTTAAAATCAAATTTTAGTTATACAGCCTACTCTTGGCTTTATTGTGGTGATTTTTTTAGACAAATTTCTTTTTTATGCCTAAAAAGAACCTTGGTTTTGTAATTTCAGGTGAGTATTCTGAAAGAGAGGGTTATAAAGGATCTGAATATGCACCAACATATGAAGACAAAGATGGTGATTGGATGCTAGTTGGAGATGTTCCATGGGAGTAAGTTCTCTCTCTTTGACTTGTGTTTGCATTCATGTATATAATTTGTGAACTTGGATTCTCTGCAATTGGTTTTACCGTGCAGTCGGATGCAGCTAATTAGGTTATGAGTAATTTATCTTTTTCAATCGAATGACCTGTAATCAGATTCACTATAAAATTGTCTGCAGAGGATTAATTTTGACTTTTAGTCTCTTAACTATACAAATTGAGTTATTAATTCATAAACTCACATAGCTTCCTGTGAATTGCAGCATGTTTGTGACTTCTTGCAAAAGGCTAAGAATCATGAAAGGCACAGAAGCTAGAGGTTTGGGTTGTGGTGTATGAGAAACAATTGAATTATAGTATTACTATGATTATGATGAGTGATGACTGTATACAAGAAAATGAATTTTGGTTTTGAGGAAAATCAATCTTTGAGTTTGTTGCAATGGATTTTGAATCAAGGTATCCTACCATACCATACCATCATGCCAATCAAGATTTGGAAGGGAGATGGAAGATTCTTTCTAAATAAAGTTTGTCAAAATTTCTTGTTATTTTAGCATCTTGATGGGATGATGCTATTGTTTGTTTCTAATTAACATTTTTAATAACATTCTCATAGAAATTTGTCTTCAAACAAATTTGCATAATAATACAGAAGAATTAGAATTAGAAGAATTAATTTGGTTTGTTTTTGTATCAAAATATATATATATATATATATATATATATGTATATGTATATATAGATATATTTTTGGTAGCACATATATTTTGAAATTAAATACATGATACACCAGAAATTCGTAAATTTAGAATGTAATTTTATTTTTTGTTTGTTTGAATCGAAACAATATTGACAATAGCATTGTAGGTGTGTCATAACTATAATTTTTCTCGGATCAATTTATGTTATCTTCGACTTCACTGCTAGAGTTGTATTCTCTCTAAACTTATATATAAGCAATCATTTTGAAGGGAATTTGATAATATGAAAAGTTACACTAGAAGAGAATTGATTTGACTTGGTTGGGTTTATGAGAGACTGGATATTTAATTGCAGCTACAAAAATTGAGAAGCTGGATGTTTCTTTGGGAATGAGATGGTAGCTTCAAGGGGTACAGAAGCAACAATTCCACACTTTGATATTCAATCTTAAGTAGTTTCATGGAAGCAAAACCTAGCAGTCGGTTGTCATATCATCCTAGATTGTACTGGAATGATGTTTTAGTTACGGAATACAACTTTGATTACATCATAGGTAATTTTATATTTTAAATTTACGAAAAAGATAAAATCATTTCTCGAATTAAAATTTTTCTCTAATCTACTCATTTGTCTTTAGTGTGTGAATCCAAATCAATTGTTGATGATTTATGTTCGATACATAAATAATAGTATATTGATATTTATATGCATTAGTTTTTATGGTTCGAACATTAAACTTTATATGTAAAATTCATTCAGTGTCTCTTGACTCAACACGGAACTATCTATTAATATGTTGGAACATTAGTGATCTCTTCTTAGTTCTTGTTTGCATGATAATCATATTGTTAATTTTGATGACAAAACTTAAGGTGATAATTGAGCATTTGGCCATTTTGTAAAATTTGAAAACTAAATGAATAACTTGAAATTACATTGAGTAAGTTCTATTTGTTAATGCAGACAAAAATAGGAAAATCATTTAATGATAGAACTACTAGAGTTTGAAATAAATTATGCACCTACGAGAGTTTAAACCTCATACTCAAGTGTGAGATGGTTGCTTCTAGCCCACTAGGCCAAACATCCATATGTGTTTAAATTAGAATATTACACGTTTATACATGTTTGTATAAAACAATTTTTCAAACTCACCGAGATGTTTTCCTACAACAAGTGATGACATGATCTTTTCTATAGATAGATACAATCTAAATGCATAAATGATAGTTAAAAATCATGTATTAATAAGTCAAATTTATGTCAAAACGATTTTAATATTTTTCTCTCTAGTGCGCGAGAGTAATTGAAGGAACATTATTATGTAAAATATCATTGATCGATACGTTTGATATGAGTGTGTAATTCATGTAAAGATTTCAAAGTATCTTGAATGGAATTCACCAATTATCTCATTTGCATTCAATATAGATAGATTGGGGTAAATCAAATACAAACCTTAGTGTGATACATAAGCTTTCAAATTTATTAATGTAATCTTCATCATTTTCACTTTCATCATCTTATTTAAAATTTGTAGTATTCCCCAAACAAAAAATCGAAGAAAAAAACATTACACCAAATTTATCCAGCAATTTGTAGTGACTCTTACTTTTTTTCTAGTTAAAGTTAGGGTTGGAAAAATTGATTCAGCATATGGTTTCATATGTTTAACCAACCTTTTTTTTTGTTGATAGAGGCATAATTTCTAGCCCTCCAATTCATCTTGATCCACTCATCATAACTCAAAATAAAACTTCTGTTTAATTATTTTATGAGTTGTTATTTTTTTTCCTAATTTTTTGCTATATTTTTGCAGGTTAATTAATTCACAAACTTTTTTTATAACAAGGTTATATCATAAACTTTAGCTAGCTAACTAGGCGACCCAAAGGTTAAACCACTAAAACTAGAATTTTAGGTCTAAACAATTTCACTTAAAAAACATCTCTAAACTAAATAGTTTATTATATTTATTAATTATGTTACAAATAATTTATTTATAGTTATATGTTAACTTATTTATAAAATGTAAAATTTTCAATTTTGTGTCTATCATTCAAATTTAAACTATCCAATTTTTTTTATGTTTTTTACAATTTAAAATCTCATTTTTAAAATTATTTTAAACATTTAAATCAGCCACTTTCACTAACAATCAAAACATCTAATGTATCTTTTTTTGTATTTTTATTATTATTTTTTTGTATATTTATTATGACTGATGAACCTATCCTCCATTACAAGTCTCGTCGTGTGTTAACTCAACTCTCTTTACCACTGCTAGTGCTAGCTAAAGTTCAATTATCTACATTCAAAAGGAAAACAAGACTCAACACGTCGGTTCATTTATTTTTTTGACAAATTATTTCTTTTTATATATATTTTAGTTTTTGTACACGTTTATACCAATATCAATCATCTTATAATTGAAAAAAAATATATATTAATAAGTACAAAAAAATCATTATGAATAAGTAAATATATTGAAAATACTCACTTATTTTTTTGATTTCATTTATTTTAAATAACATAAAATAAACTATTGTGCTCAAGTGATTAATTTAAATCTTAGTTGAAATAGTTTTTATTCAAACTTTACTTACCTTCAAATCGAACTCTAACTTATTAGAGTTTCCTTCTAATGAAAACCAAAAAGTTAAAATCAAAATAAATAAAATTAAAATAAATTAATTATAATCGCTATATCATCACAAGATTAAGAAATCAATGTAAGAAGTATTTTTGAAATAACATCATTAAATGTGCCAATATAAATTCATCTTTGCTTATATTTAAGTCCAATAAATCTATAAAATGGGGTGTACAAAAGCTATTTTGATCTTACCCTGTCTTGACATGTAAAATTTGAGTCGGATCTGACCTGATCCAAAAATAAATAGAGACAAAAAGATAATAACACAACAGAGACATAGTAGAATGAGGAACTGGATTCGAATTATCACTCAAAGTATTCATCCCATCCTAAATTATTTTGTGGACAAGGGTTATTATATATTATTATTATTATTATTATTATTATTATTATTATTATTAATTTCATTATATCTAAATAAATAACCAAAATTTACTTGATCACTTCACACTAGTCAAAATAAGAAAGAAATTGTACTGCAAAATATTTTTTAAGCATCAACCTTCTTATTAAAAGGAAATATGGGAATATTTAATTGTGTCATTAGTAATATGTTTGCTTAATAAAGTTTTTCAAGCTTCGTCATCTTTTTTCTATTTTTTTTTATGAGACGTGTCATGCTTTTTATTTTTGACAAGAATGAAATTAGTCATGCTATATTTTATGATCTAAGGAGTTATTTATTGATTAATTGTTTTAAAAAAATTGCTTATGTAATATTATCAGGTAATGTAACTAATTTGGCTTGTCTTTGTATTGTGTCTGTTCTTATTAGATTCGCATTTTATCGGGTTCAATCGGACTAAATGACGGAGTTTAAAAATTGGCCGAGTAAAGGATATACAAAACCCAACTTAACACATTCCATTGTAATTGAGTAAGGTGTAATCAATAGCACTTTAATAAACAATAATTAATTTTTTATTTAACATTTAGAAAAAGCTTTTCTCTAATAAAAAAACTGGTTTTCTGTTTTTCCCAGGAAATCTACTGCACTGATCAGAAATCTGGCTTGGTAGTAATGAACGATCATGAACAAGCATGGAAAACAATGCAGAAGACAGGATTTACTCATAGATCTTGTTTGTGTTGAAATAATGAAAAGCTTATTCAAAGCTATAACAATTTCACATAAGGCAAAGTGCCACGTGTTTCGCATAGTAAAGACACAGTTTCAATATACATATGATAATTAATTGCATTCAGTAAAGTGCATCACATGCACCACATTATATGTGAAAACATTATTTTTTTTACAAACCTGTTATAAAATTGATACCGCAAATCTTTTATTGAATATAATTTTAAGTGCAATTGAATAAGAAAATAGAGAAGAGAAAGTTGGGAATATTTCAGTTTCATTAACCACTCAATGAATCAGTTACAAGCTTTATATATGCTACTATATTATTAGCATTGATTACATTCTGTTATAGAGGAATAACATAATTAACATTCTCCTAACTTCCTAACTAACTCCCAAGTCCATATAAGGTTGAAGAAGGTTACACATTTTATTTGGGTACAAGTCTTACTATTCAATATTAGGATTGGTTTATTAATTCTATGGTATGTTTATCTTTGTTGTATTGACTTAGATATGCCTGATGTGTTTGTCGGATATATTGTAATAACAGTGTAATTTTGTGGGTTGGAGTATCTTTTTGCTCTCTTAATATATTTTGAATATCAAAAGAAAAAATAGTATCAAGTGTGAGTAGAGTCTCAATTGGATATAAAAGTGGATGTTGAACACAATATAAGTGAAATGACTTATATATCTAATGTCTTATGTTGTGTTTAGATGAGAAATTGTTAGGAAGAAATGTAATTTTTTAGGGATCTCTCAAATGTAAATTACTTTGTTTGAATAATAAATTTAAAGAATTTTCACAATGAAATGATTTATGAGGTATTTTCTCCAACATAAATAGAGAATTTCAAATACTACTTAAAATTTAAGAATTTCAAATTATTTCTTTACTTTATAATATATGAATCATAAAATGGTTCCTTTAAGTTTTTCAAATTTACATTTTTGACCCTATGTTTCAAATATTGCATAATAGTCTATATAATTTTTCAAAATAGTTCCTTAACTTCTCCAAAATTTCATTTTTAATTCAAATATTTTTATTTTCATTTTAACCCTAAAACTTTTGAAATTTATATAAATGACCCAATTTCAAATGGAGAATTCATTTATCCAAACAACAAAAGTTATAAATGAAATGAATGCAATTGAAGCATTTGAATTGCTTAGAATTTAAAATTATCTAAAATTTTCAATCACTCAATCCAAATAGACATTCTTAAGGTTTTAGATGAAAATATGGTGTTCATCCCACTTGTGTGGGCTCTTAGTTCAATGCAATGATCTCATAGACCTCGTCAAGAACCAATAATAGAGCAACCACGCAGGTAACCCCTATATGTTGGGTCATGAGGGAGTTTTGAGAAATCATCACATTAGGTTAAGATTAACCACATAGGTAGGTTAGACAACAAATTTTCACTCAAAATCTTAATACAGTGAATATATGGTCTATCTCACTTATATATAGCTCTCATCTATTTTTCCATCAAATGTAGGACTCTTACTTACATTTGAAACATTAACACTTTATGACTTGCGAACTCAACCCAATTTGTGTGTGGTTAGTTTGGCTTGATTTAGATTTGGTATATGCATTGGGAGCTGAGAACAAATGAAAGATATAGAATATGATTTAATTTCAAGGCCACTCAAAAAACTATATATTTTTGGGGGATTTTTTTTGGGTACATAAGCTAAAAGCCAAAGAAAAGAAAAAGGAAAATTAGACACGAGGATGTAGAATCCTCATAGAGTCACTAAAGAGCAAAATGTGTATGCCACATGGATTTCATTAGCTCCTTAATGTTGACAATAATATGAGAATATCAATGGAACTTACTCTTAGGCTTAGTAACAAGATCAATAACACACTTTTAATTTGAATAGCAGCACAATTTACTACAGTCGTAAGTCTTAGCCATCTTCAAACCATGAAAGAGGGCCATAAGGTCTATTTAAGTGTTGTTAATGACCCCAAGAAATCTGACAAGGGGTAATAGTGTATAACCTATTAAGGTGCCAAACCTTAATGCAAAAAATATCCTTGATTCTAACTGGAGTATATTGCACCACCACAAAATTTACATGATTACAAAGAGGGTCATTAGAGAGCCAAGGACCGTACCAAAATAGAGAATCCTCCTTTTTAACTCTACCAGTTAGCATTGGAAACCAAGATACTTGTTTAAAGATGTGGTGTTCAGATTGAAGACAAAGACATGATTTTGTATATCTTTCTTCTAGATACCCCTGCTGAAAAAAGTGCCCTAGACTTAGAGCAATTGATCTTAAGTCCAAAGGTCTTACTGAAGTTCTCAAAATAGTTATAAGTAATTTATTCATACAAATTACAAAAAAGTTATAGGGAAACGGAATCCCATTGCCTTAGACCTCTGTATAGTGAGAAATTAGAAAGCCTTTTCCGATTCCAAATTATGTTCGAGCAAAATTGGTTTTAAGTACAAAAGATCCTACTTGTTTTGATGATAACAAAACTAGTTTGTGGGAACAATTTTAGACACTAATGTTTTATTAAGTGTGAAGTTCCAAGACCACAAATAATATGTAGGATATTAAGATATATCCTATGGTGATTGGTCAAAACGACATAGAAAATTCCACATTCAAAATTGGTGAAAAAGTGCATCTGATATACTGCCTCTGATGATATAAGCATTAGACTGCCTCTACCTCTGGTGGTACAAAAAGGTTCTGCCAAGATTGCATCTATTTTAGATTCATTTTTGCTCTCAGTTGCATCTGTTGAAGTATGCCTTCAATGAAACAAACTAGACTCTGCTAAAGGCCTCTAATGAAGCAAACCAGATTATGCTAAATTCTACCTTTGATAAAGCAAACCAAACTCTAGTAAAAGCCTCTGATGAAGCAAACCTAATTATGTTAAAGTTTGCCTCTGATGAAGCAAACCAAACTCTGCTAAGTCGGCCTCTAATAAGTTGCCTTTGGAGATGAAGCAAGCGTCTAACTTCCTCTGCCTCTGATAAGTTGCCTATGGGGAAAGTCAACACCAAAGAAAAGTCAACGTTTGGAAAAATTCAACGCCTCTAGTGAAAAGTCAAAGTTGGAAAAAGTCAATGCCTTTGGTAAAAGTCAACACTCTGACAAAATCATTGCCTCTGGTAGTCTACCTCTGTCATTTACTTATGCTTCTGGTTGTTGCTTTTGGTTCAGCAAACCTGCCTCTAATCATTGCTTCTAGTCCAGTCATTCTACCTCTGGTTGCTCCATGCTTCTAGTTAAGTAAAAATGCTTCTAGTCATTGTCTCTGATCGAGAAATCATGCTTATGATATTCTTTTCTCTGGTCAACTAAACCTACTTTTGGTACTTGTGCTTCAGGTCAAGAAATCATGATTCTAGTGTTCCTTCCTTTGGTCAAGAAATCATGCTTCTGATTGTTCTTGCCTCTAGTCAAGAAATCATGATTCTAGTGTTTTTGCCTCTGGTAAAGAAATCATGCTTATGGTTGTTATGTGCCTCTGATCATGTACTTCTGATTGTTTTATGCTTCTGATCAAGAACATTCTACTTCAGCCAAACAAGAATCAAAATACTTAGAAAAAATTCTAAGTTTCAATTTTATGCTCAACGGATCTATTTTTGAAGACATTGAAGCACCATGCTGAAGGACAACAAGACCATACCATGAAGGACACAAGGCCATACCATGAAAAACACACAACCATACCTTGAAAGACGAAGACAATGTTGTAAGTCTTCTATAAAAGCACACACATTATGAGCTGAAAATAAGACAACAACTTGTAACATTTAAAAAGAGAAAAACACAACATAGCAAGCAAACCACATCAAAAAGGCATGAATGAAAAATCCTCTCAATAGAGAGTTATTAAAATTGATGTAAATCAGTTGAAGTGTTTTCATACACTTGAACGGATATAAGATTGGATATGTAACATTCTCTCAATGACAGTTAGAATCCTATAAAAAAATTGTGTCAATTTAGTCACAAACTTAAACTGATGTAAATCAGTCTGTTGGTCGCAACAACACTTCAACAGCAATTTGTCATAATATTGAAGAATGGTTCTGACGACAACAATCTAGAGAGGTTGAAGAAAGAATACTCTGTTGGAACCAAGTTGGTTCTAAGTTCTTAGGATTTTGATGTTTACAAAAGCACTCCATGTAATCTTATTTTGAACCTTGAATTATTAAATCAAATGCCACCAGAAACTGAAGTAATTAGAAGTAGAAAATCAAAGGGTTCCAGAGATTGAATCCTGAAGGTACCAGAAGATACTCCAGGATGTCAAAACATCACCAGAAGATATCTTTGCTGGCCCAGATCAGAAGGAAGCAAAGTCAGAAGGAGACCTGGTCCAGACCAGAAGGAAGCCTACCAGAGGGAGACTTGATCCAGACCAGAAGGAATCAAATGTGAGATTTATTCCAGAAGTTATTCTGACCAGAAGATGGCCTGGCAGTGAAATAATAAACAACCCATACTTGATCCAGACTTAATCAGAAGGTAAATTAATGGGTCCAGAACAAATGAATTAATCCAGATTTGACCCAGACCAGAAGATAGCATGGTTCAGGGTATGAAACTAAGTCCAGACCAAAAAAAATGATCTCCAGAATTGATCCAGAACTGATCCAAAACAGAAGGTAAAATGTCCAGACTGAAATATTATTTGTCCAGATTTAATTTCAGTTTAATCCAGACCAAGTCCAGAATTGGTCCAGATCAGAGGGAAGATTTTCAGATCAATGATTCAGATTTGAGTATATGGCCCAGTGTTGACCGAGATCAGAAGATCAGACCATGGCCCAGTGTTGGCCGAAATCAGAAGGTTAGAATGTGTGGTCCAGTAGTGGCCGAGATCATAGGATCACAGCAGATCAGACCATGGCCCGGTGTTGGCCGAGATCAGAAGATCAGAAAGTGTGGTCCAGGGTTGGCTGAAATCAGAGGATCACAGCAGATCACTTAGTATGGTCTAGATATGGACTAGCGCAGAAGATCAAATGGTCCAGATTTAATCATGAGGATTAACGGTGGAGATTTTAATTTATTTTGATCAAAGTATTAAAAAGATTTATTACAAAAATAAAGTGAAGTATTATGGAATTCAGGAGCTGTTGGCGGGAAGAAACTAAAGACATGATTGGCCAGTTATTTTGAAAGAAAATCTAAAGCTTAAAAAAGATATGTTTTTTATTTAAATGAAGCCCAATTGGTCAAGATATTTTTGTAAGAGAATCCAGCAAGATTCAGCTCGAAATTAAAGCTTGGAAGAGGCCCTGATCTGCATCTATAAAAGGAGGCTCACGGCAGAATACTTAGCATCGAAAATCACAAAAGAGTCATACACTTCCAAAGCAAACACTCAAGTTTTCAGTGAGGTTAATTGTAAGTTCCAGCTTTTAAGAAGCAAGCACTCGTGTTATTTTCTTTCCCTTGTGTTAGATCTAAGTTGTTGAAGTAGAGTCTACAATCTAATGGAGTCAGAAGGGGTAGCAGATTACTTGGCAATTAGATTCAAAGTGTTGTAATTCCTTCTACAATCTGGGGTTGTCAGATTGGCAGAAGACAGGTGCTGTATTCCTCAAGAGTCTAGGATTGTTAGACTGTTTGAGAAGACTGACTTGGAGAGTCAGTGGAACTGTTGTAATTCAAGGTTTGAATTAGTGAAATCCTTCAAGGTGAAGGGACTGGACGTAGCCTCGTTAACGGTGAACCAGTATAAAAATTCTGTGTTTTATTTTTACTTTATATCCACTGCTAACTCTGTTTTTATTCATACATCAAGTTTTGTTTTAAAATTGTAAAAACAGGAAAAGTATTCAAGTTAATCAAACACAATTCAACCCCTCCTTCTCGTGGTTGCACCTTCATACTCAAGTCTGAAGAGGCAGAGTAAATAATACTTGTAAATTTTGGAGAGGCTGAAGAAAGAATATTCAAAGTCTGAAGAAGTAGAGTAAATAATACTTGTAAAGCTTAGAAAAATTGGAGAAAGAATACTTAAACTCTGAAGAGGTAGAGTAAATAATACTAGTATCCTATTGTTAAAATAGTAGATTATGTCATCGACGGTACTGAGGCAAAATCTCTCTGTACGGGGAGGACTAGATGTAGCAACTGTTATGTTGTGAACCAGTATAAAAATAAATGTGTCTTCCTCTTTCTCTGTTTCCTTTATCTAAGTTCTTTATGATTCAACTTTATTTTCACTAAACATGATTTATAAGAGTAAGTTGAATGTTTTTAGAAAGAAAATATATGTGCAAAGAAATCGAAGTATAATTTAAAAAATGGCATAACACTATTCGAACTCCTCATTTCTTGTGTTTTTTAGCTTGTTCAAATTAAAGATAAGGAAGAAGAGGTCACACAATGCATAATAAGATTAATGGTTCAAGATGAAAAACCAAAATCATGTAGGCAACCTCAATGATAATTTAAATTCACATGATCATAGACTCTTTGTAAGTCAGTCTTGTAAGCCACATGCCTTTTCTTTCTTTTTAGACTTATGCATGGAATGAATAATCTTCTGAGGTACTATTGCATTATAACACATGCCCTTACCCGGCAGGATACTGCTTTGACAGGATCCAATAATACTATCTAAAAAAGGCCTCGATCTATTAACAAGAAACTTGGGAATAAGCTTGCATATAGGATTGTATAAGCTAATAGCTACTTTTAGAGGATTTAATATATAATATAATTTAATTTATATATATCAATGATGTAAAATTTTTTTACACGGTTAACTAATCCTAATTATTAAATAATTACTTTTAAATATAACTATTTCTAAATTATATTTATTGGTGATTGTGATATGTAATTGTGTAAAACAGCCGACAATGTATGCTAGTTATTCTTTCTATGGGCTTTATGTTGGGCCATTTCATATATTAGACATATCAAATCCTAAGGCCTCATCTCATGTGAGTAAGATATAAGTGGATGTTTTTCCAGCCCCTAGTTCTCGACATTTATCAGATTTTAAGATTCAATAGTAAAAAAAATTCAATTTGGTAAAATGAGATTAATGATTTATCAAAAGCTCTAATTTGATAGTATTGTTTTTTTTGTATATTTTAAATAAATATTGGGTGAATAAATAATCGCCTAAAAATATATTGCTTATTTTAAGAAAATTGTTGATGACGAATGCCTTTTTTTATTATAAAAAATAATATGCTACACGTTACATAACATTTGTTTTTAAACTATTAAAATTAATAATTAATTATTATATTAGTATTGTTTTCCTTCACTTGAGTTTAAAATCAATCTCTCCAATTTTTTAATTTTTAGCCTAAATTAGTTGAAGTATTCGTTCATTCTGAATTACTTAACCTACTAACAACACAATTTGATGATTTATTTTAGGCTAAATAGCACTCGTGGTCCCTTAACTTAATTTCATATAACGTTTTAGTTCTTTATCTTTTTTTTTTTTTCCGATTTGGTCCTTTATTTTAATTTCAAGTGAAATAAAGAATA